>CAWUFW010001596.1:1200000-1630000 GCA_963921515.1 Calotriton arnoldi
CTGGCGGCTTGTCCTTCCTGACCGCCTGTTCTTCCTCTGCCTCTTCCTCCTCCGCGGAAGGTTCATTCTTGGCTTGCCAAGGTCCTGAGATTTGTATTTCTGTCCCACCGTAAAAAACGAAGCTCGTCTTCTACAGATGGAACTTTGGTCAACGTTTGTCTTCCATCTTCGCTGTCAGTGACCACCTCCGAACTGAGCCCCGAGCTCAATCCTTTCCCTGCAATGCTACAAGACTTTTTTGTTGGGAAGGTGCTCCAGGCAGGATAGTGCAACCATGTTCTTTGTTCTCTATGTTTCCTTCCTTGCTGGCCATGCGGCTGTGGACATGTTGTGTAGCCAGTGTATACGTTTTTTATTGGCCATTATCATGGTCTGGCTTGACAGTGCATCTGTCCAGCCAATTATATGAGTATCACTAGACAGGGCCTTTGGTTCTGCCCATATTTTGGGAGCCAGGAGTACATGCTTTGATTGGGCAGAAGTAGTGTGCGTATATCCAGCTGCCTGTGCTTGAACTTTCTGGGGAACACACATGACATTGTAATGCGATTAAAGTGTCTTAGATAACTAGATAAATTATGGTGTTTTTCTATGGCAGCAGCACAGGTAGGAGGATGACAGACATTAATCGAATTGAATATTTAGGTCTGGCTTGACAGTGCACCTCTCACCTAACCTTTTAATCTACACCAATATCATTCTAAAGTTATTTGGTTACACACAAATACATATCCATCCCTATGCTATTTACTTGTAATGCTTCACATAGCCATGCAAAATTCCTTTAAGCATGTGTTTTTCTTTGTTCTCCATGCCTCCTTTTTTGCTGGCCATGCAGCAGTATCTATTTGTGTAGCCTATGTGTGTATGGCAATGTTGTCTTAGTTATCAAGGCCTGCTTCTTTGTTGGCCATGGGTTGACCACCATTTTGTGGAGTGTGGATGTGTTAGTGTGTGTGTGTGTGTGTGTGTGCGTTGCTCATTGTGTCTTTGTTTTCTATGCCTCCTCCTTTGCTGGCCATGTAGCAGATGAGCTAGCTACTACCATTTTATCCAGCCAGAGTGTGTTTCAATACTGTTATTCCACTTTTAAAATACATTCTCTAGGAACATTGATAGAAGGAGCCCATAATAGTTTTTTTCATAATTTTGTTTTTCCTGATATACTCATTTGTGCTTGTGGCTGATTGTAGTACACAGTTGTTGTTTTTAATTCATTTATTCGATTTTCCCTTCATCTCATAGGATCTCTAAGTACCCAGGATGGGTACCAGCAATTATTTAATTCATTTATTTGTTATTTGCCTGACCCACCCTTACTCCTGCCTCTCATATGGTCTCCATGGGCCATGGAGGGGCACCAGCAATTATTTCATTCGTTTATTTGCTTTTATATAATTATTGGAAAATGTTAAAAATTATGCAACAATATGCACCATATGGCACTATATTTTAGCACAAAATGTATTCTTGTGTGCAAAATGGATGTGAGAATGGATTTTACACAAAAAACTGCAACAAAAAAAACCCCACAAAAATCACAAGTGCAACAAACAACAGCCACTCGCGTTTCAGTCAATCGCCTTGCGATTGCACTAAGGGGCATATTATCAACACATAGCGATAATTATCGCTAAACGCGCTTAGCGCGTATTTTGCTATCGCTGGATTTTATCGCCATGATAGCGCTGTATTAACAACACTTTGCGCATTGGCGATTTAAAATCCAGCGATAGCGGCAAAATGCTTAAATATCGCTGGAAATCCAGCGATATAAACTCACCAATGGCGAAATCCTTGTTGATACGCCCTGGTGGACTCAGCCTGACAATCCACCTTCCATTGGCAGGATGGCTAAGTCAGGTTTTCTTCAGGGGTTAAAATCCGGCGCAAAACGCGGTTAGCGCGGCTTTTGTGATCGCCTGACTCACCTCGATAATAGGGCGATGTTGTGTTTTTGACGGAATCCATGCGGATTAGGTTGGGAACGCCTACTTTGCATGTCATTAGCGATGTATATCGCTGACATGCAAAGTAGGGTTAAAAAGGCACCTGACTCAAGGAAACTCGCGCTAAAGCGTGATTGCGAGTCCTTGTAAATTGTGAGTTGTAGAAATCGCCGCTTTTCCGGCGCATAGCGCCGGAAAAGCAGCGATTTTGCTCCTGATAATATGCCCCTAAGTTTTTGCCACAAACAATGTGGTTTAATATAAACAACGCAATATGGATGGCCATGAAAAATTATCTTTACTCGACGTACCACAAGTATCTCCATCAAGAACTAAGTCTGACGAACATGGTTGAGCTCTGGAATAAGCACTAGCCTTTCTCAAGCGTCAGGCAAGTGATAAACAAATTAGCGAAAATGCATTCATATCTGGTCGATGAAAACATCTTCAGCGGTCGCTCGCACACATGGATGGTGCTTAGATACTATGACAGCTTAAAACCGGCTCCATATTTAAGTCCAATGTATTTGGTGCACGTAAAGAGAAAGTTAATGGCCCTTCACCTCGGCCAACCCCCTTCACTGACAGATCAACCGATTTAGAAAAACAGTGGCTCTATAGCATGTAGACTTTGAGTATCACCAAAGGAGGAATTCATTCATGTGGTTTGCATATGCCCCTACCTGCAAAAAGCCTGTGTCACCTTGCTAAAAAAGCCTTCCAACAAAAAAGGCATACACACTTGCAGGCAGTGGCGGCTCGCCGAGGGAGTGATGCGGGGCGGCGGGGCGGGGGAGGGGCAGGGTGGGGGGGCAGTGAAGTCAGACATACGACGGACAGAACTCAGAGGGAGTTCTGTCCGTCGTAAGTCCGAGTCCAATACCCCCCCCTGCAACCCCCTGCCTCACCGACCCGCACCACTCCCTCGGCGAGCCGCCACTGCTTGCAGGGCTGCAAAAGAAAAAGCTTGGACCGTTTAGACCCCTAACTGAACTGCAATCTGATCAAATATCTACAACTGCACAAAAAGCGATACAAATAACCATGAACTGAGAGTCGAAGAGAGAATAGGAACAATTTGCCGCACACAGATGTAACTTATTGGCACAAGTGCATTCATCGGCTGTCTTTAGTTTGTATATTTGTTTCTGCAATTTCCTTAGCAACAACATACTAACCAGACGGGCATGTGACAAAGCCTCAAAAGCACACCTGTGATATATGTTTTGTGAAGATGGCACAATTGCACTTATTGGTCGAGTTCACTCTTTCAACAAAACTCTTATTGACAGAATTTTTTAATAGCTGATTTTATAATATGATCGCCACCCTGCCCTTGTACGCTGACAATTAATGTAACATCCGTGCAAGTTAATAAGTAACACCAAACAAACTAGACTGGTCTGTGACGATGATTAACTGCACTTAAATTTTGGGTTTTTACCTTTTATAATTTTCAACGTGTCGCTTTTATACAATTAATGTCTTGGTTCATCGGAGTCTGCACTATTATTATCTTAAATTGTCTCGTTTACTTTTATTATGTTTTTGTATTAGTAACATTGTTATGGCTTTAATCATCCAAACAATAAACTTGAACTTGATATGTTTTAATAAGGTAATTTGGGGAATTTCACAAAACAAGAGTAACGTGAAATTATCAAAATTATGCGAGGTTACGCCAACATAATGGACATTTCTCCTGGGCCTAGAAGTGAACACTGCTGGGCTGTGCTGAAAGAAAAGCAGAAGCCCTCACTCACCTGCAAGCTGCAGACAAGTCATAGGGAACTGAAAGTGTAGGAACCTCCTCAATGTCTCCCGGTGTCAGCCCAGCATAGGAACTGAGAGCCTGATTCACAAAGGTAAACTTGCACTTATGTGTAAATTTGCATTTTTTATGGTATTGCGACCCTTGGCTTTCCCCTTTTGACCCCTGGCACTGCCTTTGCCACCTCTGGACTCAGAGGTGGTAAAATTAGTGTGTGCCAGGAACACAGTGGCAGATTGCCCATAAGGACATCAGTTTGGGCTCCACTCTTTATTTTCTCTCAATTTGTTATTACACTAATAGTGAATAATGTTTCATTATTCATTATTAGTGCAATAAACATGGAGTACAATTAGCTGGAACACAACCTTTCCTGGCTGCTGAGGTAAGTACAAAAAATGCTTTTAAATGTATGTTGTATGCATGCTTGCGGATTGAGTGTGTGTTTACGTGAGAGTGTGTAAATGTGAATGTGTGTGTATGTGTTAATATGTGTGTGTAAGGGAAATTGAACGTCAGTGTGTGTAAGTGAAATTGAACTTCAAAGGTCGTATGATGCCACTTCCGCTACCCCTGGCCTTTCGGTGAATTGACGTTCATGGTCCCTACTCTGGAGTCTCCACAGTAGTAAACTGCTCGTAGCTTGTGAATCCCAAAAAAAACCATAAACTTACACAAAAATGAGAGTTTACCTTTGTAAATCAGGTCCAAAGCTGGGAAGATTCTTTGAGGCCAGCCAGGAACCCGGTTCTGGCTCAAGAACAGCGGCAGTAACCGAAATCAGCCTGAATTCCACTCTCTACCAACACTACGTGATAACTTGAAAGTTGTCATAAAAATTAAAGCAAACCGAGGGTCTCATTTACAAACTTTTGATGCATGGCAGCCCAGCAGGCCTTCCTGCTGCACTGCCGTGCGTCAAAAGAAAAGGGTAGGAATGCGCCACATCCACAAGATGCGGCGCATTCCTGTCCTCCTCTGCGCAGGCGTACAAACAGCAGCCGTGCGCCATCGCAGACAGTCTTGCGTCATGTTGCAAGGGTGCCTGTGTTGTGGGGATGATTGTTTTTGTGCAGTATGGGACACCTTCCTGCACAAAAACAATCATTACTGGTGTTTTCCTCTTTCTATGCGTGCTAGAAAGAGGAAAAAATGAGGAGAAATAAAATAATTTCTCCTCGTTGAGCATCCTTACGCCTCCCCAAGAGAGGCGTAGGATTCTGACGCATTCTCAGGTTTACGAAACGTTGTAAATCTGGGAATGCAGCAGAATCCATGGGTGCTGCGTAGGAACACCAATAGCAACACCCATGGAACACCCCTTTCACACAAAGTGATGCATAAAAAGTGGTCATATTTACAAGGCCATGAAAAGCCACGCAGGGTGAGGGTGGCTTTGCTTGGCCTTGAAAATATGGCCCAGCACACTTCGCCGCCAGTGCGCCAATAAATGCGACGCGCCAGCAGCGCAAGGGGATTGTAAATAAGCCCCTGAGTTGGCCCCATATCCTGCTGCATAAGAAGAAAAAATAGGTGAAAATCGCATTAGACATTTTTTTATGGCAGCTATTCATGAAGAACATTTCAGTGGTTAAAAATGTATCCTTCAAGTAAAATGATTTATTAACTATAAACGTTGGAGATATTTTTACGTTATCTTTAGAATGTTCATCTTCTGTGTATTCGTGCCAGGAGCCAAATGTTCAGTTATTTCTCACGGAAAATGCAAAAATGGTGCAGAAAATATTTGCCTAATTTCTGCCCGTTGTGACCTTTGCAGAAAACGTTTCTCTAGCATTACGTCTGGTTGCATGCGTGACGCACAATAAATGAATAGTATTGCCTCAAGCTGTCTAATAATAGTGCAGCAGCGCCACCACAGAGTCAGAGATATAATGGCAACATTGCCGCACACTGTCAGCTACAACACATTGGCGGCTCTGCCCAACCTGCTTTTCTTTCACAAAATAATTCACTTTCAGGTTCTTTGCAGCAACCGTTAAGCATAATGCAATAAATATGTATTGGAAAATACATTTTTCCTTCTGGCGAAATGTTCCCGACACCTAAATAAATATTGTTCTTGTATTTCGGGCTCAGCCGCTCCCTCTTGGTATTGTTGACGGAAGGGTAATCCCATTGGACGTCTCGGTAGCAAATACGCAACTGAGTCATCATTTCTTGGCTAATGTGACAGGTCTGAATATAGCGCCGGTCGAGCCAGTTTCAGATTTAAAAGTCTATTTGCCAACTCCTCTTTTGGAGTTAGCCCTTAGGAATCCCCGTGGCATCAATATTCCATTTTTGTGTAGCTTCACGTACTATAATGCCATAATGCCTGTCCCTGTTTGAGACCAGCCCCTATTAACAGAACCCTAGGCAACTCTGTTATTTGTTTTTTTTTTAACAGTTTTATACAGCACAAACTCGACCCGAAGGTTTTGGATCGCTTTACATGAGCACCAGTGACGTTACACAAGGACACATTCATTTCTTGGTAGGCAAGGGGAGATGAAGAAATTTGCCCAGAATCACAGGATGTTGAGCCGACGCCTACGCTCAAACCTGGTTCCCCAGCTCCAAAGTCTGCAACTCTGGCCCTTACGCCAGGGTGGCGCCTCCATTATAGAGGAGGGGCGTCGCCCCATTAAAATGTCCCCAGAGACGAAAAATAAAATGGTAATGAAGTTAATTAATTACCATTTTATTTTTCGGCACCCTGTCTCGCACTGAGTGTCAGGATGGGGCGGGCCTGCTGAGTGGCTACAAGGAGGAGTGGTGGGCAGAGGGCTGCCTGTGCACAGTGTAAAGTTTGCATGCCCCTCTGGCTGGCCATCTTGCGACGGCCAGCCAGACATGCGCACTTTAAACCTTCTAACCCAGCTGTCTTAAGACTACTGGGTTGGGAGCAAGTGCTGGCCTCCAGTGCCCTCGGGAGCACCGATAGAGGCCTCTCCCTCCAATCCTGGCACTTCTCTCATGCTGGTTAAAAGCATGAGAGAAGCGCCCTGATTGGTTAAGGGAGTTGACTGGGGCCCTGAAGTCACAGAGAAGAGGACCAGAGTGAGGATGACGGTTGCTGCATGGTAAGTAACATTTTATTTTATTTTATTTATTTATTTAATGTAATTTCCCCGCCCCCCCACCCCTACTCCCAGTAGTTGCCAGCCGCCACTGTTGCCTTCAAGGACAGGAAATGGAGGGGGTCACCCTGATTAGCCTGTGGTGCAGGGCAGGGGGCAGGGCTGGCTTTTAGCATGGGTGAGCTGGCCCCAGGCCAGGGCCACAATATTCTGAGGGGCACACAGAGCTGGGTGCATTAAATAGAGTAAAGTAAAAAGTTTATTGTACAGTTAATTAAAACAATTACAAAGAATACGAAATAAAAAAAAACGATTAAAAGAGTACCCTAGTTAAAACTTACAATGAGTTGATTTTCAATTATATTCTCCTTAATCAGAATCTTGTACATGTAGAAGAGCTATCATGGGGAGTATAAGTGGTAACTCAGGGGTCCATTAAACTTCTCCAACGAATTACATAAAATGAGCTTAGCTAGACAAAGTGGCAGTGCTTAACGATTCTAACAGTTCAGAGAGAAGAAGCTTACACAGTGGTAGTGCCCTGGAGTTGTGCAGCTCTGTGGACCACACTACTCCCCAGTCTCGGATCCACCAGCTGAGAGCAGAACATTCCTGGTGGCTGAAAGTCCACAAAGTGCTAGTTTTCCATTAGATAACCTTATGCTTAGCTCTACTAAGTATGGAATAGTTGCTTTCTGAGCGTCAGACTATCTTGGTACTTCATCAGCTATCATCGGGAGTAGCTAGGACTTTTACCAGACAGAGAAATCAGATGCAATGTCTTCAATGGTCTGACTTTGGTCCTGTTGATCGATAGGGAATTTAATCTGTAATGATCTGCTCTGATCATTAACTTAACTTGCTCCTAATTGGTTCTCCCTGGTTACTAAAATGTAATTGGCTAATCAAAATGGAGCTTCGTTGCGGTGAGATCAGAGTGCATTAAACTGAGACAGCCTCCAGCAACTTTACTGCGTGTGGCATACATTTCATGAAACAGGCTGCAAGTTGGAGCGTTTGCGGGGATAGACAGGCTGTCAATGCTTCCCTGCATGATCTTACATGACGCTGCAAGAAAATTGGGTGCAGTCAGTAGCATCTATAAACCAATAGTGGATCACAAATGCAGATTATATGCATTAAAGACTCTGACGCAGCCCCACAGAGCCTACACACCCGATCCATTGTGCCGGCCAGATGCCCAAAGTGGTACACCTTAAGGGGAATTATGCCCAGTGGCGGCTGGTGGATTCTAAAAGTGGTGAAGCGGAAAACAGAGATTTGAGTTGAACTCATGCAAGAGCGCAGTGAATGAGCTTGAAGTGAAAGAGGAGTTGTGGGAGGATGGTCTACCCCGGTGCTATTAAATTTCAGTGCACCAAATACCAAGGCTGAGCAGTCTTGATTCCCCCTCAGACTTCTTTAATCCACTTGGAAGCACTCCCTCCCCCTTTATCTCACTCTAACAGGCTCCTGCTTTCTCCCTTTGTGATGATTTTTTTTCTCCATATTTCTCTTCTTCCTTCTTTCTCCTTTGTGTGTTTTTCGCTTTCTTGCTCTTAGTAAATCTTTGATGAGGAAAAATAAGTGGTGATGCCCAAAAATGAGTGCCGGTGGGCTGCACCGGCAACTACTGCCTCAAATTAAGCACTGATATGGAGGCAAACCTGAGCAGTTACGGCACCCCACACTGGCTGTGTGACCTTCTCTCATGCCCTGTCCTATCATCACCACAAGAACGTGTACACTGTACTTTGAGACTGAAATGTTCTACATTCAGGAAAAGACAGAGTGGAGTAGTTTCCCTTCGGTTCTTCTTACGTCATGTAAACAACGAGAGCCCTTTCTCTCAAATCTGCAGCTTTTTCTCGTACTCAGAGTAATAAACCAAAAGAAGATAAAATAAACAAGAAAGAACAGAACCTCAGTGCAGTATTAAGTGAACAAACACGACGAACTGTTGATTTTACCAATTATTCAATCAATCAAGCGACTTATAAAGCACGACTACTCACCTGTAAGGGTCTCAAGGCGCAGGGGGGGGATTGCTGATCCATCGAAGGCACTGTGGTACAGTCGAAGAGCCAGGTCTTGAGATCCTTCCTGAATTGAGGCAGTGACGATGATTGCCTGAGGTGGAGAGGCAGGATGTTGCAGGTCTTTGCTACGGGAAGGATCTTCCTCCGGCCGTGGTCTTGCGGATGCGTGCAACGGTGGCTAGGGCCAGCTGGGCGGAACGGAGGTCTGTGGTGGGTGCGTGGAACACGAGGCGGTGGTTGAGGTAGTGTTGGGTCATGGGAACAATATACATAAAAATCGAATCGCCTCAAAGGAGATGAGTTCTCGAAATTCAAATGTATCTTATATCATTGAAGCGAAGCTTGACATAGGATTAACAGAGCATGAGAAAAAGAAACCATCCTTTTTTTATCCTAAAAGCGAACCTGGAAAGGTGTTTGAAAAAGAACGTTTTGTCAATTTATATTGTATTCTTTACACCCTATAATTAATAAAAGTAAAACAAATAATCTTGAAGCATGCATTAATAACAAGCTGCATACTATACAATGTAAACAACCAGCTTCATACCTGAATCAATCTCCCGTCGGCGCCTAGGCTGGCCCTCTGTAATAGGTCCTGCTGTTCGAGATTTATGTTATGACCTTGGCCTGGGCCTCCATCAGACTGGGAATGCTGACAGGCACAAGCAAGGACCTAGTGTGTCCTTATTTAATGCAACTGGTGCTCATGTAAAGCATTTCGCGCTTTATAAAACTGCACACTACATTTTTTTTTTTAAAACGCTCAAAGTTGGCCGTTAAGCATCGTAGGGACAAAGGTGTGTCAGAATGCCTCTGGCAGTGGTTCTGACGCTTCTAATATTGTGCTGCTGCTGCCCTTGCAGCTCTGCATGTGCTGTTGCAGGGTGATTATAAATCTATCTCAATGTGCTAATAGCGCACAGGTGTTCGCAGCACTCCCGAAGGATTGTTGAAGACGAACTCCCCCGGCCAATTAAATTCTAATTTAAGGCATCAGCACTGTATGCGCATATGCAACATTCTACCATCAATGCCTTTATATAATACACCTCAAAGTTGAACATATAATTAATTCCAACATCACTTTTGCCCGCTGTAATTCAGGTGTGTTTGCTCGCTCTAGGTCAGGTGCATTTGATAAGCATAATCTCTACCTCGTAAAATACATGCTAGCAAAGAGCTACAATGGCAGAGCACCTGGCATCATTTTAGGCCTCGCTGCGCCAACTGTGCCCCGCGAGAACGATGACAGACAACAAAACACAAAAATAAGGAGCTGCCTCTTTCCTCACAAGCAAAGAAGGCAAACGTGTAACATTACAATACCTTCTTCTCCACCAGTTCCAGTGCCAGTCGGCTCACCCTACCGAAGTTGGCCTCAATGGGGTGCAGCGTGTAGGATTCCCGACCATTCCAAACTGAAGCTTGATGCATATTTTGCCGAAGGCTTGTATTTCCAAACCCATTTTATGTTGTCCACGAGTGAAGGAAGCAGACAAGGAAAGCAAAAGACCCTGACTCTCCATGACAGTCTGGCCGACTGGCTCCGTGCCGGGCAGAGCTTCATCACATCAGACCGACAGCCTCCGCGAACCCAGCAGTCGTGGCTGGCACGACTCGCGGGTGGCGTGGGGCTAGAGGAATTAAAAAAAAAAAAAAAACCTTACCTTAACGGGTCCCGCGCCGCCTCCACTCCTGGCCGGGTCACCGTTTTCCTGCTGCTTTCCAGGAAGAAGGCAGCCTCCCTCCCCTCCCCTAAGTCAATCACAACGCTGCAATGGCAGCATTGTGATTGGTCGTGACGGCGCCCAGCCAGGCGCCTATGGGGAGGCCATTTTCTCTATGTAGTCTGCATGCAGCCTACATAGAGAAAATCCAGAGTGCACATGACTGGTTTGGTCTGCCCCAGAGAGCCGACCAAACAGTCAAAGCCCACAGCATTGGGCAAGCCACTCCTCCCCCGCCCGCCCCCAACCAGGCATACTCTTCTGCTTTCTCGCAGTGCGAGAAGCAGAAACATAAAATGGTATTTAAAATACCATTTTATGTTTCTGCTTCTCACACTGCGAGAAAGCAGTGGGGCAACGCTCCTCCGCCCTAATGGAGGAGCCGCCCCTGATTATGTCCCTCCTTAGCCGAAGTAATTGCGTTTTCGTGAAGAGTTTCAGCAAAAAGTCCAAGACCTTTGTAGTGCTTCCTGAAATGCATTGAAGAGGAGCCGCACTTAAAAACAAGCATTGGCATAGCCAATTGGTCTCGCTTTTGGGAACTTATAAGTGTTTAGCCATGCAACAGTTGATGTTGTTGTACCAAGGATATTGTGCTGCATAACTAAACACTTATAAGGTCCCAAAGGCGAGATCTATTGGCTATGCCAATGCTTTTTGTTTTGTTAAAGGACAAGCAGTGCTATCAGGCTCCGGCTGCCACTTAGTCCACCGCAGGGTAGAAGAGGGATAGAAGAGGGGTAGAGGGATAGAAGAGGGGTAGAGGGGTAGAAGAGGGGTAGAGGGGTAGAAGAGGGGTAGAGGGGTAGAAGAGGGGTAGAGGGGTAGAAGAGGTGGGGTGGAAGAGGGGTAGAGGGGTAGAAGAGGGGTAGAAGAGGGGAAGAGTAGAGGGGTAGAGTGGTAGAAGAGGGGTAGAGAGGTAGAAGAGGGGTAGTAGAGGGGTAGTAGAGGGGTAGAAGAGGGGTAGTAGAGGGGTAGAAGAGGGGTAGAAGGGGGTAGAGGGGTAGAAGAGGGGTAGAGGGGTAGAAGAGGGGTAGAAGAGGGGTAGAGTGGTAGAAGAGCAGTAGAGGGGTGGAGGGGTAGAGGGGTAGAAGAGGGGTAGAGGGGTAGAAGAGGGGTAGAGCTGTAGTAGAGGGGTAGAGGGGTAGTAGTAGAGGGGTAGAGGGGTAGAAGAGGGGTAGAAGAGGGGTAGAGGGGTAGAAGAGGGTTAGAAGAGGGGTAGAAGAGGGGTAGAGTGGTGGAGGGGTAGAGGGGTAGAAGAGGGGTAGAGGGGTAGAAGAGGGGTAGAAGAGGGGTAGAAGAGGGGTAGAAGAGGGGTAGAGTGGTGGAGGGGTAGAGGGGTAGAAGAGGGGTAGAGGGGTAGAAGAGGGGTAGAGGGGTAGAAGAGGGGTAGTAGAGGGGTAGAAGAGGGGTAGTAGAGGGGTAGAGGTGTAGTAGAGGGGTAGAGGGATAGAAGAGGGGTAGAAGGGTAGAGGGGTAGAAGAGGGGTAGGGGGTAGAAGAGGGGTAGAGGGGTAGTAGAGGGGTAGAGGGATAGAAGATGGGTAGAGGGGTAGAAGAGGGGTAGAGGGGTAGAAGAGGGGTAGAGGGGTAGAAGGGTAGAAAAGGGGTAGAAGAGGGGTAGAGGGGTAGAAGAGGGGTAGAAGAGGGGTAGAGGGGGAGAAGAGGGGTAGAGGGGTAGAAGAGGGGTAGTAGAGGGGTAGCGGGGTAGAGGGGTAGAAGAGGAGTAGAGGGGTAGTAGAGGGATAGAAGTGTAGAAGAGGGGTAGAAGAGGGGTAGAAGGGTAGAAGAGCGGTAGTGGGGTAGAGGGGTAGAAGAGGGGCAGAGGGGTAGAAGAGGGGTAGAGGGGTAGAAGAGGGGTAGTAGAGGGGTAGAGGGGTAGTAGAGGGGTAGTAGAGGGGTAGTAGAGGGGTAGTAGAGGGGTAGTAGAGGGGTGGTAGAGGGGTAGTAGAGGGGTAGTAGAGGGGTAGAAGAGGCGTAGAGGGGTAGAAGAGGGGAAGAGGGGTAGAGGGGTAGAAGAGGGGTAAAGGGGTAGAAGAGGGGTAGAGGGGTAGAAGAGAGGTAGAGGGGTAGAAGAGGGGTAGAAGAGGGGTAGAGGGGTAGAAGAGGGTTAGAAGAGGGTTAGAAGAGGGGAAGAAGAGGGGTAGAGTGGTGGAGGGGTAGAGGGGTAGAAGAGGGGTAGAGGGGTAGAAGAGGGGTTGAGGGGTAGTAGGCCCGATTTTCGCAAACGGAAAATCGGGCCATTCCCAACCACTAAAAAGGGTTGTAGCATGTACAAACCCTACCTTGCGAGTCAGTACCGACTCGCAAAATAGGGCCTGCAAGTCGCTTTTAGGAAGGGGTGTGCCAAGGGCATCCCTTCCTAATAGCAAGTCGCAGGGTGATGTACGATTGTTTTGCAGCGCAAATGCGGTTGCAAAACAGTCGCAGTTACCACCAATTACGAATTGGTGGTCAGCCAGTCACAAAAAGGAAGGGGTCCCCAGGGCATCCCTTCCCCTTTGTGTTCGGCAGTGAAAATATTTTTTAAGAGCAGGCAGTGGTCTCAAGAAAATTAAAGAAAACTCTTCTTTTTTATTATCAACGCATCCTGTTTTCCTTTAAGGAAAATGGGCTGCATTTGAAAAAAAAGTTACTTTCTTTAAAAGCAAACACAGACATGATGGTTTGCTGTCCCCAGCAGGCCACCATCCCTGTGATTGTAGCCTATTCCCAATGGGTCGCAATTTGCGACCTGCCTCATCAATATTGATGAGGCAGGTCATTTGTGACCCCATTGGT
Organism: Calotriton arnoldi; assembly: GCA_963921515.1. Lineage (NCBI taxonomy): Eukaryota > Metazoa > Chordata > Amphibia > Caudata > Salamandridae > Calotriton > Calotriton arnoldi. The sequence continues at coordinate 1,213,353 of CAWUFW010001596.1, forward strand.
CTGAGACACATTAGTACATTCAGCTTTGCGAGTCGCAAAACATCGCAATTTGCGACACGCAAAACTGAGTGGTCGTACATCTGGCCCCTAGTCTCTAAAATTGGAGAAAGTGCAAACTCTGCACAATGAGTGCCTCGTGAGCTGTGGAGAAGGTGACTAGGCTGTAGACATCTTTCTGGGTGCTCTAGTAAAATGGTCTCAGTGATACCGCGTGGCGAATTACCCATCCTGCGGGGTTCGGTATGTCACGGCGGCGGTGTCACTGCATCCTTATCAGTTCTGAAGGTCGGAAAAGCGGATAGCACTTTAACACTGCAGCCTTTATTTTGACTTTAAAGTGAGAAACTAAATATTTTCAAACTTACTTCGTTAGGTTTGTTTGTGCACGCAGATTTTATGCCCACCCCCAAACCTCGACGAAAATTTGAAAACGTTCGGTAGATTTTTCTATAGTTTTTCTAGGACATGGAGCAGCACTTTTACTTTTGACATGATTGACATGCAAACTTCATTTACACTTTATTGACAGTAAGGGACAAGGTACTCTTAAAATTGGCAGGTTCTCCTAAAATCTAATTCAGCGCTGTATCGGCAGATAAGGGCTGGGCACTGCTGTAATCCAGACCCACGGAGTTGACTGTGTCTGTTACCGGCAGTTAATGCACAGGACTCTCAAGGCAACGGGCGTTTGAGTACGATCCGGTCCTTTATGGAAAATTAACGCCCTGGTATTTTTTAAGTGAAATTATTTGCACCGACCCAGCCCTTTATTTGTACTTAATACTGTAAACAAAGGGGCGTTTGATGGTGAGGCACCTCTTATCCCTGGAGTTGTGTCTGGGAGTGAGTAGCACCCCAAGATGCGGGGTTCGCCTCCACACGTAGGAGCTGCTGTTCCAGAGACTGCATCCTTGGAACAAAGGTTCAGATAGCTGAGGTGCCTGAGGCGGGGAGCTCTGGATCTCTTCAGCCGTGTGTCTGCCACCTCTCAGGTGTCTGCCTTCTATACACGGCCTGTCCAGAACGTGGTGATGGAGGGGCTGGGGTCAGAGGAGGTCATTCGCATTGTGGCCTCCCTATTTAAAGGATGGCGCCCTATTACCAGGCTGACCTCTTCTGAAACGAGTGATTGAGATAACCGCCCCCCCCCCCGAGCCCCCAACCCTCGACCCCTCCACTGATCCCTCTCTGCTGAGAGGCCGAGTAGTGGAACACCAACACTTAAAACGGTTAGGTTAGTTTAGGCAGGGCGCGAGGAATCCGGAAGCACTACTATGGCACCGCCCCAGTCAGTACCTGCACCAGTTTTCAGAGTGTGTCCAAGTTCATTCACTTCCGGGGAATTGGTGAAGAAATACTGACTATAAATTCTGGAAGGATCTACCGGCCATTCCCACTGGGTTAACGCAAAATGATGGGGCCCCTTTGCAGAATGCGACCAGGGCCCCTTGAGACTCACACATCTCACCACTATCCATGGCCTTTAGATTGAATGGGCGTCCCTTGAAGGATGTGAGGCCCCCTGCGCTGCAGGGTCCTGCGTTGCGCCCCTGGCCACCCTCCCATCCATGCCATCTATCCTGTGGCTCTACGGACAAGCTCGTGGAATTCATCTCCCCGTAGCCTTCCACTTGAAGGATTGTCACGCGGCAGCCTTGTAAGGACTTTGCTGCACTGCAATGAAATAATTATCAAACGCCGTTTGTTTTCCTATTAAAAATGTAAACTAGAATGTTAGTTTTAGAGTAGCCTGCACAGCTTCTAAACCTGTAGTAAACAAAATCATTTTAACATGGACACACTTTGCTCAGGCTTTATTGCAGTATCATTGTCTCTGCCTTCCGGTTTCTCAAAACAAACAATACAATAGTAATAACATTTTTATTATCACTTCTTGTCATACATCTGTAGTTTCTAAGTGGATTTACAAATGCTCAACCTGAAGCCCATAAAGACCCAAGCTTTCATGTGGCTTTTTTTTTTTTACAGAGTTTTATATAGCGCGAACTTGACCAGAAGGTATCAGAGCGCTTTACACGAGCACCAGTTGAGCTACATGAGGACACATTCATTTTTTTGTTAGGCAGGGGGGGCTTATTTACAAGCCCCTTGCGCCACCCTTACGTCACTTTTCCCATGTTAAAAATGACGCAAAAGTGGCGCAAGGGGCTTGTAAATCTGCCCCCCCCCCCCCGGGGAGATTAAGTGATTTGCCCAGAATCACAGGATGTTGTGCATCCTTGCCGAGAAACCTGTTCCCCAGATTTGAGGTTGGCTGCCCTAGCCGTTAGGCCAACTCCTCTCCCCGAGGAGAGGCTTCTGCCTTTCACCCTCGAACTATCCTCATGCACAAAGAAGTAAAGCAAAGCATTCATATTTTAGTTTGGTAAGGGGTGTCGGATTTGCACAAAGTGAAAGTAACCAAAACAAGCATTTGCAATGCAATAGGTCTCGCATTTACGCAAGTTTAAGCTATTGGCATTGTAAATGACAATGCCTTTTATTTACATTTTAAAAACCAAAACATAAATAAAAGTTATTGTCATTTACAATGCCAATAGCTAAAACTCACGCAAATGCGAGACCTATTGCATTGCAAATGCTTGTTCTAGGTGGGAGCAGGGAGCGCCCGCAGCCAGGAGATGGAGGCCAAACAAGTTTATGGGTAGAGAGAGGAGGCAGGGGAGGACGCGCGCGCATGTGTTGGGTTTGTTAATGCTAGAAAAATGCAACAGCTGGTACCTTTATAATGCACCACAGGTGGAGGGGGGGGGAGAAATAGGAGAGAGGAAGAAAGAAACGGAGGAAGTAAGGATGGAGAAAGGAAGTCCGGGGTTTGAAGAGAGAAGTTCAAGAATTGGTCAAAGTGAAAAAAAACACAAGTGAAAAATGGAAAGGCGTAAAGCCGTACAACAAGCGACGCTACTTAGGGGGCGGAGAGGGGGTGTTAAAAGGCCAATAAAGATGGTAACGGGCGAGAGGGGAAATGTGCTGGAAGCGGTGGAAGAGACGGAGGAGAAAGGAGGACACAAGGGGTCTAACGTGAGAGGGGGGAAGCAGACATAGAGGAGGTGTAAGAGGACTGAATAAGCACATGGACTGGAAAACACGAGCACACGGACGTAGCCTGCGCTCTGACCTTGCTGCTGCGCCCCTGTTTGGCGGAGTCCGTGCAGGAGCTGGAGGGCGCCCAACAGCAGGAGGTTGGTGGCTGCATGGCCGTGGAGGGAGCTGCCCTGCTGCAGCCGGCCCGCCATGCTGCTTCTTCCCCCTCCGCCTTCCTCTAAGACTCCTTCTGAGCGCCGCCGTGTTTTCATCTTCCTCAGCTGGCCTCATCTCTCCCCGCGGGCAGCTGCTCGTATGCTGGCTGACTAAATTACATGATAAACAAGCCATTTAGCTGGCACAAATAAACGAGCGCGGTGACCCTGAAGCGGGCACCGCGCTCAGTCTGAAAGTTTCAAAAAATAAATAAATAAACGCGCGCGGTGTCCCTGAAGCGGGCGTTGCGCTCAGTGATAAAGTTTTAAAAAATAAATAAATAAACCGAGCGCGGTGTCCCAGAAGTGGGCGCCGCGCTCGGTCTTAAAGTTTCAATAAAAAAATAAATAAGCCGAGCGCGGTGTCCCTGAAGCGGGAGCCGCGCTCAGCAGCATTGCAAACACAAAACAAGCTCAGCTGAAGCGGACCGCGCTGAAAATGAAAATAAAAGAGTGCTTACAGACTTATGAAGGAGACCATGTAACGCCGCAAGTAAACGATCCAGTCCGGGTGGGCGGGGCCAAAAGGAGACAGGGCGGTAACAAGGAGGGACTAAAAAGCCTCACTTACAATTGAAAGCCAACGTTTAGCATCAACGATGAGGCAAGCCAATGGAAAGAAGGGGCGGAGCCTACACTCCACTTCTGAAATCTGCTTGATTACAAGAAGCCTCGCAGAGCGAGCAGCGCATGCGTGCTGCAACGCAGGTCTGCGAGACCTAAAAAGGATTATTGGCAGTGTCAGACTCATGAATGTTTCTAAAATCATGTTTCAAAACTATCACTTTTAATAAGTACTTCTCAGTGACGTGCGATAATTTGACATATTCATGTCAAAGCTTCAAAGTTTAAAATACACTTTTGAACTTTGAAGGGATTTTATCATATTGTGCGTGGAGTTTGTTGTATAGTTTGCATAGCAAACATTACCTAGGCTCGACTCATGCACGGGCTTTAAGAGCCAAGTCGGACTCTGGGGTCGGCTCTGGCTCGGCTCGCCCTGTTAATTTGTTGGCTTGCCCATCACTTCAATACATACAGGAATCACACTTGATAATCTCAATCTCCAGCAAAGTTTTATCCTTAAGATGCCCTGATTTAGAGGAGTGAGATTTAGAATGAAGTCCCAAAAATAAGCTACATGACTCCTATTTCCCCGCTCCCCAACAAATATCTTCTGATGTCTCTGTGTGTGCAAACTATAATAATAATAAAATAATAAATCATTTTGTAAAGTGCATGGTTACTCCGAACGGAGGCCCTGACCAATCGAAAAGAGATGAGCAAGAATCAAAAGACAGCGGGGAAGTTAACAAGAAGTGCGGAACAGCCAGGTTTTCAGTTTGCTTCTGAAAGATACCTCCAAGGGTGTCGCTCTCAGATCATAAGGAAGGGAGTTTCACATTTTGGAGGCCAAAGAGGAGAAAGAGCATGCCCCCAGTCTGGCTTTCATTACCCTCGGCACTCTGGCTAGTTTAGCTGCAGATGATCTGAGATCGCCGCCCAGGATATATGGTTGGGTCATGGAATGCAGATATTTAGGGCCTTGCTGGTGAGGATGCGGCGTCAGAAGCACATGGCTTTAAACGTAATTCTTTGGGATACTGGGAGCCAGTTCAACTGGTTGCCGGCTTCCAATGCAGAGGATCTTCTGGGGAGATTGAGCACGAGCCTAGCCGTGGCAATTTGTACTCTCTGAATCGAGTTGAGACTGCCTCTAGTAGCTCCATAGCTCCGAGATACAGGACATTACAATAGTCCAGTTGGGAAGTAATAAGAGCATGCACAATGGTTTTGCGAGACTTGGTTGGAATTAAGTCTAAGATTTTTCTAAGGGCCTTAAGGGTACCAAAGCACTTGCCCGCAATGTTTCTGATCTGATCCTCAAAGGAGAGTTTGGAATCAAACCAAACTCCTAGATTTTTCACTTTCTGTTTGGGATCCGGGGGCTGGACATGGGAGACGGGCCACCAGGCGGAGGTCCAGATGGAGGTTTTTTTTCCCCACTATCAGGAGTTCAATTTTATTCACGTTCAATTTCAAACAGCTGTCAGCCATCCAAGTGTCTTCTTCAGCCAGACCGAATCTAAAACAGTCTGCTGAGATATTGTCGGGTTCCGAGAGATTAACAATAAGTTGGGACTCGTCGGCGTATGACACCACTAAAACTATCTCCCATGAGCAAAGTACTAGCTTACAGTACCAGCTCTTTGGGGGCAATCCCTCAACTGGATCATGTCTTAGAGTATAACACCTGGCTTTTTTCTATTGGTCACAGAACAAGCTCAAGGCCCAGTCCTATGTCGAACTCCTAGAATGCTTGAGGCTCAAAGAATTCCCTTAGGAAGTGCTCTTTGTCGGTTACTCCTAGCCTCCCTTTTGCAATACACTTATCACCTGTCTGTGCAACCCCTACATGAGCTCACTCTGCAAACCCCAGTGTACACCTTAGATTCACAAGTACAGCTCTCTATATAACCCAACGTCTGCCCAGTGGGATCACCGACTCAGTTCTTGGAATGCACCTTCATGAGCACCAGAGCTCACAAGATCTATTCTTTATGTCTAGGGGTTACCAGAACGGTTCTTAAAGTCTTACGCTACAGAAAGGGCCATAATACTAGTAGACCAGTTGCTATTTTTGCCTCCTGGGGCACACAGAAATAGCTCTGTTGCATTCTAAGTTTCATAGTAATAAGAGTTTTAAGGAGTAGGAGATATACCACTGTTTCTCTGACATTTTGAATGAATCTGTGTCACATGGATGCAGGTTCACAAATAAAATGGCAGCAAAACTGACCTATGAAACCAGGGGTAGCAATGGTAGTGGAAGCAGTACCAAAGAAGGCAGGGTTTCACCCTTGGCTACCCCTAATTGATGTTCATGCTCTGTCAGCTGGAATATGGCTTCCAAAATGGATGTGAAATCAAGTAGAACTCCCTCCTGATGTGCTCCATTGGTTCATCGCAGAACAGACCTCTAACAGTCCTGAATCTGATCCCGAGGGCTGCGCTGCCTCGCTCCGGAGCACAGACGGCTTCTTCTTGTGGTTATGGCTCAGACTTTGGAGAAAGCAGTGGTCGCGCCAGAGCCCAGACGGCTTCTCAATGTATTCGGATGAGGACGTTTGAAACTGTTTTAGAAGCACAGCCTTTGACCAGATAATAGTTGTGGCTGGCAGTGAGGGAGAAAGGAAAAATCTGCAGCAAAAGCCCACTGGGTGCCATGAACAGTGGTCATTATTGTTTAGTGTGTAAAACTCATAATATGCTGTGTTTGGGCTGGTGCTTGCCTTGACTGATATTGTATGTTACAGGAAAGAGAATGCTACATATCTTCTTCAAAGGTCAGTCATCCATTTCATACAAGTTGGCTTGAGTGTATGCCACGGCATCTTGTTTTCTGTCTAATCAATGCCGGTTGGGTGGCAGGGCCTAGTAGTTTTCACAGACTCATTGCCACATCCGAATCTAGGATAGGACATTTGAACATGTCTTCATCATGTTGACCCCAGAAGAGGCTGCATTGCTTTGAGACTGATGTGTCATATTCCCTGAAATTCACTTTACGAAGGATGATGTCAGCACTCTGAGGCCAAAGGAAGACTACAAAAAGATGGGAAGCTAAGAACACACATTGAAGCATGAGGCTTTGCTAAACCTGCTCCTGCTTGTAGGTGGGGGAGCCAAGGCAGGCCCTTCTCAAGGTGTCCCTCAGCTCTGAGTCCCAAGTGAAGGAAAAGCCATAGACGAGTCAGCATACTGCTCTTCCCTTAATCCACACTCCCTATTTTGCAGTTCAGAAAAGGAAAAAAACAAGCAGCACCATGCAAGGAAAAGGAGAGGTGCTGTAACTCTCAGTGAACAGTTTTAAATACCAAATGAGTGTTTTCTACTGCTTACTCAGAACTTACAGTTTTAATTAAAGGAAGAACTAGAAAGGAAAACTTTGTCCAGCAGGAATAATGGGTCTCTAATGCTACAGCTTGTGCTTCGGCTCTTATGTAGGGGTGACAATAAATTCCCCTCCGCCGGCGGAGTTTGCGGAGTTTTGCCCACTCCGCGCTAAGCTTGTAATGCAGAGTTCCAGTAAAAGTCCGCCAACAGCCACATGGCGGAGTTTTACTTACACGCAGGTCACCAAAGTTAAGTTGGCGAGCAAGAATTGGAGTCGCCTAGTGCAATTTTCAGGTGCTAGGACAGCTCCCGGTGAGATTTCTCAGTGCGGGCAGTCACAAGCGTTTGCGGTGAGAAAACTGCTCAAGTAGAAAATCAACTTAAGTGGCAGCAAAGAAGCAGCACCCTCTGGTGCGCATCATGGTGCAGTTTGTGCTGATTTTGTAGGGTGGAACAAGCTCCCGGCACAAAAAATCTGCGCAACGTGCCTATTCCGCCGGCTTGCAGAACTTCACAGAGTCTAGCAGAGTTTTTATGTAACTCAGCGGAATTCGGTAGAGTGAAACTCCTGGAGGTTCTCCCACCCCTACTCTTAAGGCCAAGCCGGACCCATGGCACAGCTCTTGCTGGACTCTCTATTAATTTGGTGGTTTGCACACCATCTTTACTCCTGCTCTGGCTTCATGGACACCAAATACAGTGCTTGTATGATGAGAACATTTAAGGAGTTAGCTATCTGTGCTTCCATTTAGAGCTGCAAGGCCTCAACCGAGATGGATCATCAATGTTGCAAAATGCGGATGGTGAGTGAGTGTCAGAGGTTGTAAGGCTCTCTTCAAATAAAAGCCAACATGCACCAGTCACCTCTACACGATCTCACAGCATACATGAGGCACACCCATGAGAACACAAAACACACACCACTCACCTGTACAAGATCTCAAAGCATACATGAGGCATGCCTATGAGAACACAAAACACACACCTCTCACCTGTACAAGATCTCAAAGCATACATGAGGCACGGCTATGAGAACACAAAACACATCACTCACCTGTGCAAGATCTCACAGCATACAGGAGGCAAACCTCAGAGAACACAAAACACGCACTAGTCACCCCTGCAAGATCTCACAACATACACGAGGCATGCCTATGACAAAACAAAAAAAACACCAGTCACGCTTGTGAAATCTTACAGCATACACCAGACGCACTTGTGAGGTTACAAAACACACAACCAGTCACCCCAACGAGAACTCACAACATTCATGAGAAATGCCTCTGAGATCACGAAACACAAACCTGTCACATGTATGAGACCACAAAGCTTACACAAGACCAGGGCCGGCTCTAAGGCGGTGTGATCGGCACTACCGTCACCGGGCGCTGACTTGGGGTGGGGGCACAAAGTTTGCAAGTATACTATCCTTTAAAAGCACCTGCTGATGCAGTCCTTGCCTCCAGCAATTTTCAGGCATCAATAAAAATGTCAAGATAACTCCAGTGATTAATGTTTTTCCTGGAGAGAGACCGGAGTTTTGTCTAGTGGAAGTTTTAACTCATCCTAAGGTAGCGCAGAGGGTTATTGTGCCTGCTGCAAAGAACATGTACCAAGCAGATCACAAAGTGCATATAATGTGAATCGGTCTGTGGGTTACTTCTTTCGTCAGAGAGATCCTTTTGTTACTTGCAGTTTATAAGTTAAAATCCTAATATAGGACAGTGACCTATTAATCATCAAAGAGCTGCATGCAAACTGCAAGATATATATATATTAGAGCTATATGTGTTTTTGCCCAGTCTTTCATTATCCTAATCTTGCAAAAAGGGTTCATTTGGGTAGAAATCAATTCTTATTATTGAGAACCCCTAACAATGGTGTTAGGTTTTCAATTCTGAATTTGTGCTTTTCCAGACCAAAGATTCTTAAACTATGCTGCCTACCAGTATGGATTACATGTGACTACTACACCTTGAAGTCCTCTGTCTTATGTAACATTTCCTATCCACTGATTTACACACGTATGATTGTCTCTGTGCAATGTGTGTGTTATGTAAAGTGATCTGACACCTTACACTGGTATGAGTGGCGCTATAAAACTAAATGCATCTGAAAGACAGTGGTTATGGAGTCTTGAGGGGCACTGTTAGATGGTGGTAGTGAGGGAATCCGTGGCAGAGGTGGTCATTGAGGGGCGCCAACAAACATTGTCACACAGGGCGCCACCAGTGCTAAAGCCGGCCCTGCACGAGACACGCCTCTGTGATCGCAAAACATGCACAAGTCACCCTTGTGAGATCTCACAGTGTACACAATGGTCACCTTTGGGAACATATTGGGAAGGCCAATGATTCTCCAACATAGTGTCCCTCACATACTTGGGAAATATTAATGAAGGCTGCTTACTCTCAGAACACTATGAGGATTCCGATAAACAGCAACACAGGGAAGTGCGGACATAGGATGACACTGGAGGGTGTTTGACAACTTGTTTATATGAGATCTCACTTTTTAAAAGGTTGTGCATTTATGTCCCCTCGTGGCCTCCAAATACTTAAACCAAAGTTTGCAAGAGCAATGCTAACATTTACTTCTCAGCCGTAGTAAATCAGGGGCTGATCATCCCAGAAGTGAGGCTTCCTTGATTTACAAAGAGGCGGGATTATGTGCTCTAAACAAAAAGATTAACTTTATCAGCAGAGAAGTTCCAGAAACTGCACCTTTCAGTGTCAGTGACAAAGGATGGCCTGTCTGTGAGATCAGAGCTGAGAAGTGGGCGGCAGGAGAAAGATGGGGGCGAGGGGGCAGAAATCCAGCGCCGAGTCGGATTGATAGCAGAGATTACGGGGTGGCATCAAACCCATAAAATAAGTACATTTGAACTAAACAATGGGGCAAGCATTGCCAGAACTCGGGCAATCAGGATTAGAGGTGGGTGAAAATCAAATCAACAAATGGAGGAACTTAAAAAAATCTGATAATGGGTAGTTAATATAAGAGAATGTGGACAATCAGAAGAGGGGAAGGACAAACATAAATACAGAACTGCAAAGTCAGAACAAAAGAACAGTGTAGGTCGGAGCCAGAGAATAGAGAAGATTTGAAGAGAGGAAAGGGAATCAGAATTAGAAAATGAAGCAATCAGATCCAGAGACTGGGGGCAAGTAAACTGTAGAATCAGAACGAGAGAACAAAGGGCCAAATGTACGACCCACCAATTTACGAGTCGCAAATTGCGTCGCATTTGAACGCAATTTGGCAATTAGGCTGGCACTCCCAGGGATGGTGGCCTGCTGGGGTCAGCAGACCACCATGTCTGGAACTGCTTTTAAATAAAGCAGTTTTTAAAAAAAAATGCATCCCGTTTTCCTCAAAGGAAAACGGGATGCATTTAAAAAATAAAAATGAAACTTTTCAGTTTCATGTAAGGGCAGGCAGCCGTCCCAGGGACCACTGCCTGCCCTTAAAAAATATTTTTAGGGTCACTCACAAAGGGGAAGGGGTCCCCAGGGGACCCCTTCACTGGGGACCCCTTCCCATTTGCGAGTGGTTTACCACCCTTCTATGAAGGGTGGTAAACTGCAACTGTTTTGCGACCGCAATTGCGGTTGCAAAACAGTCATACATAGCTTCAGGGGACGCTATTAGGAAGGGACGCCCTTGGAACGCCCCTTACTAATAGCGAGTCACTAATCCTAATTTGCGACTCGCAAATTGATTTGCGACTCGCAAATTAGGATTAGTACATGGGCCACACGTTTTTTGCGGAAGCAAGCAGGTCTTAAACCCATTTGCGCCCGCAAAAAACGTTAGTACATCTGGCCCACAATTTAATGGGACAGATGATCAAGCAAGATGTGCAATCACAACTGAAAGAAACGCACATTAGCAGCAATACACTTTGCCAAACTTTATAAAATTGAAAATAAACATCTAAGTTTATTGAGAAGATTATAAGATTTAAAAAATTGCTAACTCAGTGGGATACATAGCAGCTGAAATATGCTCAAACACACCTTTAGGAATACATCAAAATGGCAGCAGCATCTTTATACACAGCCCAATAGTTGCAAGCATGACAACATCTGGCCCCAATCGAACTAGAGAAACCGAAGAATCACCGTAGATTAAATATAATATGCAACAATACATGTTCAAATGCTTTCCCATATGAGCAAAGATCTATATATTGCCATAAAAGAGATCCTGAAGCATACAAAAAGTGATGGATCGAATCCTTGAATTAATCTTAGCACCTGGTAATTTCTTAGAGCCGCATTTCAGCCCATCGTTATTTTACACACCATGCCACTTTGGTTTGGACTCAGCCATATACAAATCAATCTGGACCCTGCTCCAATGGAAACAGTCCAGTGTGATGCCTTAGGTGGGATGAGTATGCCCAGACATGGGTCCTGTGCACACTGTTCCACTGGGACCAAGCTATACTCGATTGATTAGCCTTCGTCAGGCGAAATTGATCCTGGATTGCTTATGTTCCTGTTCAGGGAGGACCTAGCCTGATAGTTCAGGCTGGTTTGCTCCAATTGGAGCAAGGTCAAGAATGATTTGCATATGGCTCTGTCCAAACTGAGGTGGCATGGTGGACAAAAGAATGATTAGTTGGAGTGCTAGCCAGAATGATTGCTGGTGGTCAGACATATTGCAAGCATTGCTCCCATTACCTTTTTTGAAGATGAAACGATGTTAAGGGGACCTGGGACGTGCTATTTTTGGGCACTATGTCACAGTGTGTTTAGATCTCTAGCACTTATCACATATCCCAAATGATGTTTGTTGGTCATATATTCATTTTATCATTTTGTATTTTGGCACGTGACCCCGCGTGCATCCTTATTCTGTGAAACCTTCCTTTCCTTCCACCTGCTCTCCTGTACGTTCTGGAGCCTTGTGAGTACAGCTGGAGCAGTTGGAGTGGAAGGAAGGTTAATCGTCTTGTGGACCTTTGGTGTTTCTTCTTTCCTGTAATAAAGGGCTTTTTCTTCAAGTTACTTACGTTCATACTTTACAAATTTGGCGACGAGTTTGAAGAAACACCTGGACCCTGCGGCAGCACATTTTAAAGTTTCCTGCCTCCTCTATTTTATTCAAGAACGGGATCCGACTTCCACCTGCTGGCCGGATTTCGCAACTACAAGGATATTCCACTGACAACATTTCCTTGCTCCGGTAAGGCGTTTACTACATTTTCTGCGCTTTTCCTTACGAAGTCAAAGCAATTCTTCGTAGCGCATTTTTTTAAACTATCCAACGCTTACCTTGTGCGCGCTCCCAGCATCCTTCAAACGGAGCATTATTCTCCGACATTCGCTTCACGGAGTGTTCTTTTACCGAACTCTTCAAGCACAGCATCTGCATCTACGCAAAGCTGTTCCATTTCCCAGTCTGCTTTGGTGCTGCGTGCAAACGTGTCTACGTCATCACGCGCCGTACGGGCGCCATCTTTAACTTTATTTCGTACGCATCTTAACACAATCAGCTGAGAACTCCGTGTCAGTTTCTACGCGACAACAGAGATTGCATCGGATCTTCCTTTCAAGTAACTTTCTTTCATAACCTCATTTTACTACTTATTTTGCCACCGGAATACTTAATTTTGTACTGTTTACCAAGTACTGTTTACCAAAGAAACATATTTTAGCAATATTTCTCTTGTGCAAGCGTTTTTTTTTTTCTCGTTTTTTTTAACTTTTGAAATACAGAATTTTTATTTCTTTTCGAATTACCACCGTATTCTACCATGGCTAGTCAGAGCTATTCTGGTCAACCCCCACAAGCATTTTGGCCTGCAAGAGCAAGTCCGTGTATGAAGTGGAGTGAGTGGAAGTCATATTTCCTCAATTTCATTGACACCATCGATGAAGATGGAAAAATGAGACCTGAAAGAAAGAAAAAACGTTTTCTACATTCCGTTGGACCTGAAGGTTTAAAGGTTTATGAACAAATGAAAAAGTGTGTAGGTTCAGGAGACTCAAATGTTTTTCAAGATACCTTACGTGACTTTGATAATCATTTTGCTCCTAAAGTGTGTATTGGTATTGTCAGATTTAAGTTTTTTCACAGGAAGCAAGAATCTAATGAAAACATTGATGAGTATGTGACAGCACTTAGGAAATTAGCAGATGATTGCAAATTTGATCACTTACAAGAACAGTTCATTCGTGATCAAATTGCAATGCATGCTTGTGATCCAGCAATCCAAGAACGATTGTGGATTAATGGAGATGCTAGTTTGGATGATATTTTAGCAATTGTGAGAAAAGCGGAACTATCCAGTCGTAGTGCAAAAGTTTTAAAAGCTGAGAGTAAAAGTATAGGTGAAGAAGTGATTTGTAAAGTTAAAAACAAAGGTCACGTAAATTACAAAAAAGAAGCATTTAAAACTCAAGATCCTAGAAAGAAAGTTCAAAGTAACGTTATTGACGCCAAAATGAAAGAGGGTTTCAGGTGTTATCGTTGTGATAGTCCTACACATTTAGCTTCTTATAAGTTTTGCCCTGCTCTTAAACATTGATGTTCTTCATGTAACATGATTGGATATTTTGCAAAACTTTGCAGGAAAAGAAAAGATTTTAAAAGTTAAATGTGTAGAATAGAATAATTCTAGCGAAGAGGATGACGATATGGTCAAGAAAATTATGCATTGTGGCATTAACGACACACCTCAACATAATTCTTATCTTCCTAACATCAATGATGAGACATTTGATGTGAAAAAGAAACCTATTTGCACCATGAATATTGGTGGTGTGGATGTGCAAATGTATGCTGATTCTGGTTCTCCTTTCACTATTGTAGATGAAAAGGTTTGGAATTCCAAGTTTGTTAAGAAAATTGGCAGTAATGTGTTTAAACCAGATGTTTCTCCGGAAGGTTTTTCAGGTGAAAAAATTGACCTCATTGGTTTCAGAACTTTAGTGTTTAAATTCAAGAATAGAGAATCCATAGGAAAACTTTATATTGCAAAGAAAGGTCCTTCCGTTTTAGGTTGGAAGGACCAACGATATTTACACATCATCCTTAATCCGAACAGTCCTGAACCTGTTTTGGTTATTGATGAGGGTAATGATATTGGAACTAAAATGCTTAATGTCTTCCCAGAAGTTTTCAATGGAAAAATTGGAATGTTAAAAAATTTTGAGCACGAGATAATCCTTAAAGAGGGATTTTCCCCAAAGACTCATAAGGTAAGGAACATTCCTATACTTCTTAGAGAAGAAGTGGAAAAAGAATTAGAAAAGTTAGTTAAGGCGGATGTGATTGAACCAATTGAATCCTCGGAGTGGAATTCTCCAGTAGTCATAGCGAGACGCAGCAATGGCAAAATTAGAATTTGCATTGACTTTGCGCCATGTCAACAACAATATTGTTGTTGATAAATTTCCATTACCAAAAATTTCTGAGATGGTTACTTTAGTCAAAGGTGCCAACTGGTTTTCTACCATAGATCTATCAGCGGCATACCACCAGATTCGCCTTAAAGAAGAAAGCAAACACATCACTGCTTTCATAACACCTATCGGATGTTTTCAGTACAAACGTCTACCTTTTGGTTTAGCTTCAACTGCAGCAATTTTTCAAAGAGTCATGTATCAGCTTTTTGGTAAACATCCCAAGGTACGTTGTTTTCAGGACGACATTTTAGTGTTTGGAAAAGACAAATCTGAACATGATAAAGCTTTAGAGGCTGTTTTTGAAGTTTTACAAAAGAATGGTCTTGCTGTAGAACATTCTAAATGTAAATTTGCTGTGAAGTCTGTAACTTATTTAGGACATGCCTTGTGCGGGGAAGGTGTAGCTACAAAACCTAAACTTGTTGAGGCAATTCTTAATGCACCTCATCCTTCTAATAAGGATGAGCTCAGATCATTTTTAGGTCTGGTAGAATTTTACAACAAATTCGTGAAGGGGTTTTCTAGCAGAGTGTTCAACATTAGACAATTGTTAAAGAGTAAAGTGAAATTTGTCTGGTGTGATAAATGCAAAGATGAATTAATTGATGTTAAGAAAGCCATTGCCGAAGCACCTGTTCTTTCAGGATTTGATCCTGACCTCGAAAATGTTATTACTGTGGATGCAAGTAACAAAGGACTTGGTGGTGTGTTATCCCAGATTGATCACAATGGTAAAGAATACATAATTGCCTATGCATCACGTGCCCTTTCCCCCGCAGAAGAAAAGTTTTCTGTTATAGAAAAGGAGACTTTGGCTTGTGTGTGGGGTTTAGAACATTTCTGCACTTTTGTTTGGGGTAGGCATTGCACTGTCCGTACTGATCATAAACCATTGATCAGATTGTTAACCACCGAAGGACTTTTCAATGCTTCAGGCCGCATTGCTAGGATGTCTATGCGCCTCCAAGATTTCATTTACAGCATGGTTTACGTTCCTGGGAAAAGTAACGTGTTAGCAGATTTTCTCTCTCGCATGCCTGTTGACTTACAAAAATGTGAGGATAGCGAGTGGGACGATTTTAGTGTAACATTTGTCCATGACCAAGGCATTTCCAGGGTGTCTGAAGAAATTTGGAAAAATAAAATTTGCGTGATAAAGAGGTACAACAGATCATCATGTGGATTAGACAGGGTTGGCCTAACAAATCTAGTTTGAAGGACCTTATGAGAAGTTTTTGGGAAGTTAAAGAGGAGTTATCCATTAGCAATGATACTATTTTTAGAGGAGATAGGGCTGTTCCCCCCTCATCTCTCAGAAGTAAAATTTTAGTTCTTTGTCATGATGGCCATTTCAGAGTTGTTAAGACCAAACAAAGAATTAAGAAATGGTATTGGTGGCCAGGCATTGATGTGGATGTGGAGAGATTAGTAAGAAATTGCACCATTTGTGCTAATTCAGACAAATCCCTGAAGACCTTAAGACCCAATATGTGTGAACCCATCATTCCTAAATCACCCTGGCATACAGTAGCCATCGACATCATGGGACCTATTGGTTCACCTTCCAAGTACATTATAGCTATGATTGATGTTTTTTTCCGGTGGCCCATCATTAAAGTGGTAGATAGTATCAATTCAACAGAAGTACTTAAATTCATGGACAACGTTTTCATCAATGAGGGTTTACCTGTACAGATCATTAGTGATAATGGTGTGCAATTTACATCCAATTTAGCCAAGAATTATTTTGAGAATTTGGGAATCAGACACAAAACCACTTCTCTTTATAACCCTAGTGGTAACGGCATGATTGAGAGATTCAACAGAGTATTGAAAGGTAGCATTCAGATGGCTGTCAAAAATGGGTTGGACTGGGAAGATCAACTTTATAAATCTGTCTGGATCTACAGAACTACTGTTCATGATGCCTTAGGAGTTTCTCCTTTTGAAGTGATGCGTGGTAGAAATGCCAGGTCTAAATGTAATCCTGAGTGGCTTATTCGGGACGATTGTTCTAGTTTTTCTGTAGAAGAAATAAGGAACAGAATTATTGACAAACATTTAAAATACAAGGAAGATTTTGATGAAAATAGAGGGTCTATTGTCAAAGAAATAAGAGTTGGTTCTTGGGTAAAAGTGAAACTTCCATGGAAAGTAAAGAAAGGTGAAAGCCAGTTTCCTGGGCCTTTTCAAGTCAATGAAGTTTTACAAAATTCTGTCCGTCTCAATGATGGCAAAGTTTGGAATTTGAAAAGAATTGCCATTCTGAGAGGGGAACAGGGTGTTTATACCAGATCTCCTGCCGTTGCTTCCTCTTCTACACTTACTGAAGAATACTTTCCTGATCCTATTACTAATGGTCAGCCTGGGAATGTCGAGTCCACGAATAACTCAGAGGATGAAGTAGTTGTTGTTCCTACAAATAACTCAGAAAATGTTGACTCAAATAATTTGGTCACTGGTAACAGTCCTCATCTTCCAGCGTTAGAAAATAGTGGGGATTCTGGTTATGTTGCTTCTAATCAAGAAATTAGGAATTCAAAAATACGAAACAAACCTATGTGGTTGAAAGATTTTATTTGTGATGTTGAATAATTCATTTATCATCTTTCATTTCCTTTAGGGGGAAGATGTGTTGTGTTCATATATTCATTTTATCATTTTGTATTTTGTCACGCGACCCCGCGTGCATCCTTATTCTGTGAAACCTTCCTTTCCTTCCATCTGCTCTCCTGTACGTTCTGGAGCCTTGTGAGTACAGTTGGAGTGGAAGGAAGGTTAATCGTCTTGTGGACCTTTGGTGTTTCTTCTTTCCTGTAATAAAAGACTTTTTCTTCAAGTTACTTACGTTCATACTTTACATTGGTGCCCTTAACTTTGAAAACACTCAAGCAGCACCTTCTTCTCATTCGCTTCTATGGAGGATCAGCCTTATTTGTTTTTTCCATGTCATTTGAATGGTTAAGCCTGCATGCCACGAATCCTGAGTGGTAGCTCCATCATCTTGTACAAACATGGGGGCATATTTAATATTATTTGATACAATGCAGTGCAGCAAGGGGGCGTATGCCCCCCTCCCCGAGCAGGATTACGCAGGATTATGCCCCTGGGAATCCTATCCCTAAGGCCAAATGCTGTTTTTTAATGGGGAGGGGCATGTATCCCCTCCTCACCAAGCTGAATTACTGCCCGGGGCCCCATCACTTGGGGATAAAACCAGATTTTTTGGAGCGGTGGTCAGGGGTCATGTTCCCTGAAGTACCACCCCAGGTACCCCATCCCACTGGGCCAAAACCTCTCTTTTTTGGGAGGGAATAGTGCACCCCTCTTCCCCAAGTTGAATTGCAGCCCTGGGGGACCCCATCGCCCAAACCCGTGTTCTCTTTTGTTGGGGAGGGAGGTGTGTGGTCCCCCTCCCCAGCCATATGAGGTGCAAGGGACCTTCATCCCCCTGGGGATTGAGAATGGCTTCCGCCTCTGGCGGGAGCAGTAATGGTTTTGGTGGGCAGGAACAAACATTTTATTTTTTTCCCTTCCCGCAAACACAGGCATGGAAAAATGACACCCCTTAAATTGTTACATCACATAGTCAGCCTTGCATGGCTATGGGGGGTAGGGTGCCCACAGGGGGACCGAGGCCGAGGCCCTTTGCCCAATCCTCCATCTAAAACGTTTTTCTCCCACTGCAGGAACAGAGACAAAATCTGCTTTCCCAGGGTGGGAGGATACAGGTTGCAGACTCCCTCCCACCTCATGAGTAGGTGCTGGTCAGGAAACCGTCAGGGGGCTCTGTGGCCATGGGTCTACTCCTGCACCACCCAACAAATTAAATGTATGTTGGTGCCCCAGGAGGGAACCGGGTCAGCCACTACAAAATTAAAAGCAGACAGCTCTCACCAGGGAAGCTGGCAGGGGCTGCAGAGGCCATGGGGCTCCCCTCACAGCCATCAATGAATTAAAGCCTATGTGGGTGCCTCGGGTCGGCCCCGGGGCACCCACTACAAAAAGAAACGTTGCTAGCTCCCGTCAGAGGAGACACCAGGGGCCATAGGGACCCTGGGTCACACCCCTTCGGCCCCCAACAAAACAAAGGTGTGTGGGTGCCCCAGATGTGCAATGGGGCACCCACTACAAATTATAAGAGGCTATTGTACACCAGACCCCTAAACGATGAATTTATAATTTGGAGAGGCTCTAAAGAATCAGTTATGGAGTACATAACAACTCTTAACAACAATGAGGTGAACTTAAAGTTCTCGGGGGGAATTGAGAACTGAGTCAGTGAATTTCCTAAACTTAAAAGAATTTGTTGCGGATAATAAAATCTGCACAGTTTTATATAGGAAACCTAGAGCAGGAAAGTCTCTCTTTAAATGGAGTATCCCCTATGGAGAGTTACTCCACATTAAAAGAAATATCACCAGAGAGGGGGACTTCCAAATCACAACAAATGAAGCAATTGAAAGATTTCAGATAAGGGGATATCGGAAGACAGTTCTGGATCAAGCAATAGAGAGAGCCAGAACAAATCTAGACAAGACCTCCTATCAGACACAACCAGAAGGGAAGCCACTAATTACAAATTTAAGACTGATTACCAATTTTTCAAGTGATGCAGGAGCCACTAATAGGATCTTACATAAGAACTGGCACGTCCGGAAATCTGATTCTGTCACAGGATCGGACCTGCATGACCTTCCCGAAGAACTTACAGAAATGTCAAATCCATTAAAGAGCAACTCGTGCATAGCCATCTCTCACCTGAAGTCCACCTTTAAAGAGGTCACTGGTTTCTTTCCTTGCGCTAGATGCAAAGCATGCAAGAATAGCAATAAGGTTTTAACATACGAGATTCCAGGTTGCAGTGTTAAAAGCAAAATGACAATTATGAACATTACCTGCGCCATCTTGTCTGGTGGAATTCTATGTGCACATAAGTTGCAGTCATTTTGATCTATCACAGCCATTTTGTACTCTGTTGGTCACCTTTGTTTCACCCTGCCCTTACTAGCATCCCTCTGACCCTCTGACCGACCTGGTATGTGTGCTGGGGGCTATAAACTCTATTGCCACAACAAACCTCAGCGCCACTTGCTGCCACAAACTCGTTTTTCCTCTCATCCCTGTTTTCAGACAAGCCTTTGGACGCTCTACCCTTCACTACACCTAGTTACACAAACAGGTTCCAAACACCAAAAAGACTCTTGCAAAAGGATTTATTGCACTGCAAACAGCAAGACTTGTTGTTACCAACAATGGGACCTGTTTTTATCAACAGAACGGACTCTTAGATCTGACCGGTCTCACATGTTTTAGACCCTGAAGCAAGGTCCAGCTGCAAGATAAGATTGTCTGTTTGACCTGGGTGGGAAGAGAATTACTGTTGGGCTTGTGTGACAACCTGCCCGGGGCGGGGACCCCAAGCTTTTGTAACCATGTTGATCAAACAAATGCATTGTGTCAAACCTGTATAAAAGGAAGAGCCAAGGGAGTTGTCAGCAGAACACTTCCCTCAGACATCCCGGTGTCTCAGTTGACGTGAGCTCCTCATGAGAAATAAACCATTTTCTTCTCTTCCAGTTTCCAGCGCTTGCCTCATTATTTTGATAGCGAACCCAAAGTGAATTAGAGGTGGAACCCTGCACCGGGCAGCATTGAGGGTCTTAGAAGACTCGCTGCCGTTCACAAATTGGCGCCCAAGCGTAGGGGCCCATCAGCGACGCGTGGGTCCGGTAGAGAGGTCCTAATGACGGAGTGAACAACTAAACGATTGGGGTATACCTGCCTGAGAAGACCCTTGTCTGGCTGCCGATCGACTGAACTTCACCGGTTCCGAACGGACCTCTCTCGAGTGACCTGCGGTCCTGACTGGGACCTTAGAGGAACGCCGCATTGATTGTTGGAGTGAGAGGACAACCAGGCGCTGGAAGGGGAAGACGAAGAACTGTCCATACGGTCCGGGTAAGGTCGTGAAAAAAAAAATGACTTAAATTGATTGATTGATTGAATAGTTTGATTGAAATACTAGTATTCCTTTTTTGATATTGAGTTATTTGCGACATTTCCCTGCTTGCAAACAACAAAGAATAGGAATATTCTCTCTCTTTGCAGGCAGCGAAGGACAGGTAGTGCAGACTTTTTGTCTAAATTGATTGATTGAGATATTCATTTTGACCGATAAATACGTCATGCCTGTTTTCTCTAGATTGTTTGATTGTAATTGTTTTGGACCAGACCGTTCGTTAGAGGTCAGTCAGCCGTCACTGCCGGAAGGCACCCCTAACAAGGACATGTACGTAAAGTATGGATTAGCCAGCGTAGCTTATAGCAAACTATGGCATAAATACACTAGGAAGGACCGGGTAAATCAGTGGCCACTGACGGGATCTTTCGATCCCGCTAAAATAGAAACGTTAGAATTAGCTCTCCACAAAAAGAAAACTAGACCAGCCATGTTTGACAGTTTTGGCTTATGGCGAAAAGAGGCAGCTCAAAGAAAGAAAAGGGACGAAGCTAGACAAGATAAAGTAACGCGAAAATCAGCTTACCAAGCCTGTAAAAGATTAGAAGAAAAACTAAAAGAAAAGGAAATCGATAAAAAGGAACAGGAATCAAAAATATCAGATCAATGCCCTGTTAGAACGCCCTCGACTCTTTACCCCAAGTTACCAGCAAAACAAAGGGTAGATGATGATTTATTGTTAGGTCCCCCAATCATATACATGCCACCCCTTACGCCCCTACTCATCCCGTAGTACAACGACAGGACCACCAAAGTATAGCCGGAGATGGCACGATCGCCTCAGTCTCCACCGCCTCTGCTCCCACCGAGTCACCCACACCAAATGCCTCATCAAAGGATACAGTAGTAGAGGTAGGATCAAAAGAAACAGGAGCGCCCAGGGTCCCGCGATTAAGTAAAAATGAGCGAGCAGGCATTGATAAAGTAGTTAAATCCTCATAGATAGGAAGGAGACAGAAGAGCATGTAACTGACATATGCAACTCCTATGTTGAAAACCGCAAACGATACTTTATTGTACGTCTCTGTTACCACACTCTTACTGCATATGAAGAGAAGTACCAAGATGTAGGGCCCGAGCGACTAGTGGCTCTCTATAGGAAGGTAGACACCGGAGATGAAGGCGACAACAATGTTACAGAACTCTTTTCATCCACACTGGAGGTATTCCGTCACCTCGTGGAACAAGGACGGATAGATAAGTACAGGACATCTAAGATAGCAGGACCCCCGGTGGAAAAACCAGATAGCATGATGCCGATAAAAGAAGCTGCCCCTTATTGGGTACCTCCTAGAGGACAAGGGACTCATGACGATATGAACCATCAAGACGCTAGAGGAAGGGTGGTCTACAATTGAGTGTATCAACCATGGGACAGACAGGACATTTTGACGTTCCGTAAATCTTTACCGGATTTGCGAAAGAACCCCACCGCCTTTTACACCGAGCTAGGTACCGCTCTGGGATCAACAATAATGACACTTGCCGACATAGACTTGTTCTTCGGGTTATGTTTGCCAGCAGATGTGTGGAAACAGATTAGGAAAATAGACCATACCGAACTGCTTGGTCATACCTGGGAACAACTTAACACACTAGATAAACAGCGGAACCCTGGTCAAGAACCGGTTAAAGCAATATCGGACCTCCCTGACAAAATAGTGCAGAAAGTGAAAACGCTGATCCCAGAGAAAAAGATAGACTGGTCCATAGTAACCGCGTGCCGCCAGAAACCACAAGAGGATGTCTCAGAGTATTTCTCCAGATTTGAAACGGTGTTCTCCGATTACAGTGGACAAGACATGTCCACCGCAACCGGACACCACTTATTTGTGCAGAACTATGTCAAAGGACTACTACCAGATGTATCCCAGAAATTACAAGCCAGCGAAAGTAGTTGGGCAGCATCTAAACCGGCGGCCATTCTCCAAATGGCCCAGTACTATGAGCATCAGAAAAACGAAAATGACAGGGCTACAGAAAGGAAAAAGAAGGACTTGAAGGAGAGGGTAATGGTAGCACAACTCCAGGGGGCGAATACAGGAAGGGAGCAATATAGGGGAGGATACCAGCAGAATACCCCTAGAGTACAGCCACCTAGAAACAATTCATCGACATCATATGTAGGACGCCAAGACCTAGGACAGGATCAATGTGCATTTTGCAAAGAATATGGACACTGGAAAACCCAATGCCCGGCTTTGTTAGGAGCTGGTAGGGGCAGAGGGGCGAGGGAAATAGCAAGTGGACAGAGAGGAAGAGGACGTGGGAGAGGGTACGCGAGTGAAGCAAGCGAGGAAAGGCCAGGAAGAGTGAACACATTTGACCATCCCAAACAGAATCAGTACCAACAGACAGATTATGACAATACGTACGACTTTGCATAGGACAGCCAGGGGCAAGGGAGGGATCCAGTCGAGCTCTATGTTGATCAGCAAGGCCCTTATGTTACCGCTGAGGTCCTGGGCACAAAGTCGCCATTTCTGGTAGACACGGGAGCAACACGTAGTGCACTATCCAAACGACTGATTCCAAGGGCACCCTTGTCAGGCTCACATGTGACCTCAATAGGATTTGACGGTACGCCCTCCACCAACCCTTTGTCCCGACCGATCCCTTTTAACCTTGACAACAATAGCGTCGAAACGACATTCCTCCTCTCTTCCAACACCCCAGACGCCATTATGGGTCTCGACCTTTGAAACACTTCCATGCGACTATCAGATGCTCACCAGACGGAGTGCGTGTCGTCCTGTATGACAACCCCCAGCGCCATAGAGAGAACCCTAATCAGCACATGTTTCCCATCTCCGAGGCTGACGCATCCCTACTGGACACTTTGCCATCACACTTATGGGCTAGGGCTGATTCAGACGTAGGACGAATGATGATTGACCCAGTACACATAACAATACGACAGGACGCAACCCTACCGAAAGTACCGCAGTACAAAATATCGCCAGAGGGTAAGAAGGCACTGACAGAGATCATACACTCTTTGGTAGAGGCAGGGGTGGTAGAGGAAGTAGTGAGCAACGTTTGTAATAGTCCCATACTACCGATTGTAAAGAGACAGGGAGAGGGAGACGGAAAAGCCTACCGCTTCATCATTGACCTGCGGGAGATAAACAAAATCGTAGTGCCACAATACCCAGTAGTTTCCGACATCACAACAATTTTGACCTTAATCCCCTCCACTGCCACCACCTTCACTGTAATTGACCTCAAAAACGCATTCTTTTCCATACCTATACACAAGGACAGCCGCTATCTATTTGGATTCACCCTAAACTCCTGTTCGTACAGATTTTGCAGAGCACCTCAGGGGTACACTGAGAGCCCAAGCATCTATAGCCAGGCGCTTAAAAGACAGTTGGACGCCATACAATTGCCAGATGGAGTGGCACTAATACAATATGTAGACGACATCCTTCTAGCAGCGGACACCATACCAATAGCCGTCACAGCCACCATCAAACTACTCCATTTTCTTGCTGAGAATGGTCACAAGGTCTCCCGAAAGAAATTGCAGTTCTGTAAATCACAAGTGACCTATTTGGGTCACCTTTTATCCAAAGAAGGGAGGAAACTCACGCCTGACAGGATCCAGACAATTCTAGACACCCCTGTCCCCAAAGATCAGAAACAAGTCCGCTCTTTGATAGGTCTCACCTCATTTTGCCGACAGTGGTTACCGAACTTTAGCCTCATTGTCAAACCCCTTCTCTCCCTCCTAGCTAAAGACATCCCCTCACCTCTCCCCTGGACCCCCGAATGCCAGTCAGCCTTTAAAGAACTACGCAATGCCCTTTGTTCAGCACCTGTCCTAGGAACCCCGGATTACTCCAAACCATTCTTCCTCTACACGCACGAGAGGGAAGGATGTGCATTGTCTGTCCTAACACAATCAATTGGTCAAAAACAACGCCCTTGTGCATATTTCTCTGCCACCCTCGATCCAGTAGCCAGAGCACTGCCAGCGTGCCTGCGCGCTGTGGCAGCTGCAGCAGTATCGATACGCCAGAGCGAAGGAATAGTACTCTCCAATCCAGTCACTGTTTTAGTACCCCATGCAGTCGACACACTACTAAACCAGACCAAAACCCAACACTTGACTAGCGCCCGACTGACAGGATATGAGTTGACCCTGCTAGCACCGCACATTACCCTAAAGCGATGCACCACCCTCAATCCAGCCACACTGTTACCCCTACCCGAAAATGATCCTAGCGTGACTCCACTACACGACTGTGTGACACTAACCGATGAACAAACAAAGAGTAGAATAGATCTCAGAGACACCGCCTTTCTAGAACCAGATGGAGAACTATGGGTGGATGGTTCGTGCATCAAACTCCCCGACGGCACCACCTCAGCTGCATACGCTGTCACCACAGCCCGAACCGTTCTGGAAACAGCCCGTATTCACTCAACGTTCAGCCCAGGCTGCAGAACTCATTGCCCTCACACGAGCATGTATCTTAGCGACTGACACGACAGTTAACATATACACCGACAGCCAATATGCCTTCGGGGTGGTTCACCATTTTGGGATCTTATGGAAAGAAAGAGGGTTCCTGACTTCACACGGTACACCCATCCTGCATGGAGATTTAGTCTCCGCCTTGACGCAAGCAGTCCTCCTCCCCAAGAAGTTAGCAGTGATAAAATGCCAAGCACATAGGAAAGTGACTGATCTCATTGGACAGGGAAATGCACTAGCAGACGTTACTGCCCGAGCCACGGCAGGAGACAGAACTACGACACGAATGTATGTGACCAGGTCACAAGCTGAACGATGGACTGACGCTAGGACCACTGTAAGGGACATACAGACTACAGGCACACAAGACGAATTGACCGAGTGGGAAAAGGTGGGACTAAAAGACGAGGAAGATTGCTGGAGAACTAAAGACGGAAATAAATGGCTGTTACCCAATGCCTACCTCATCCCCATATTGACCATGGCACATTTACCAGCACACATAGGCTCCACCCCCATGATTGAACTAATCACCAGAGTATGGCATAACGTCAAGATAGCAGAATCTGCAAAACGCCTAGTACAACAATGTATAGTCTGCCTACAACACAACCCAGGGAAGGGGACAGTAGTACCACGGGGAGGGTTTGGAGTCCCTGACCACCCCTTTGAAATCCTTCAAATGGATTACATTCAACTAGAGAGATGCCTTGGTCTAAAATATGTCCTGGTGGTTGTGTGCGCTTTTAGCAAATGGGTGGAGGCCTATCCCACCCGCGACAATACCGCCTTAGCCACTGCAAAAGTATTGCTGAAAGAATTCTTCCCCGATACGGCCTTTGCAGAATTTTATGGAGCGACAACGGCCCCCACTTCGTAGCCGAGGTGATACAGAACATACTGAGAGGGTTGGGGGTAAAACAAAAGTTCCATGCCGTCTTCCACCCCCAATCAGCGGGCCTGGTAGAGAGACACAATGCAACGTTGAAACTAAAACTAGCCAAAATAGTTGCCACGACCGGGTTGAAATGGCCCGACGCCCTCCCATTGGCATTGTTATCGATGCGCTCCACCCCAACCAAACACCGACTGACCCCGTATGAGGTGGTCTTCGGCAGGCCTATGAGCATTTGGGCGGCACCAAGACCCACCTCCATTAACGATGTCCCGAACATATTAATGTCGGATTACTTGCATAAATTGACAAACGAGCTAACAATTATCCACCAACAGGTGCAGCAAGCCTTGCCCGACGTATCCAGGGGCCCGGGACATGAAATAAAGCCAGGCGACCATATATTAATTCGCAACTTCCAAAGAACGAAGAATCTGGAGCCTAGGTGGACGGGCCCCTGGCAAGTCCTGATCACCACCCGAACTGCCCTCCGAGTGCAAGGAAAACGAAACTGGCTGCATGCCCATCACTGCAAACGAGTCCCTCCAACCCTGGCAACCTGTGAAGGGGTGGAGGTGCAAGAGGAAGTACTCGCGAGAGACCGACCAGCTCTGAGTTGCTACCCACAAGAAGACACCCTCGAACTATCAGAATTTCCCGACCCCACGGTGCCATCCAGGAAAGGGTACAACCTAAGATCGACGAAAGGAGGGAGCTCCAACGACCAGGCCACTAACTGAGTCAAGGTCTCAGATCGGTAGCACAGTCAAACAACGCTACCAGGAAAGCGCCAGACAAAAGTCTGTGGTCCTAACAGTTGTTGAGCTCCTCGAAGATGATGGAAGAAACTGAACACCTGCAAAACCACCGCAAAGACACCAAGACTGCTAACCTGCACAGCACAAAGACAATTGCACTTGTAGCCGCATTTCTCACCTGTCTCCTGCTAATGGTCGCACTCTGGATCATTGAAGAGAATGCACCTGCATACAGAACATTGTCACCCACCATGCAACCAACCACCAAGAAAGAACACTACCTGGTATCACTACCGCCACATCTCCGAGAACGACGCAAAGAATTCTGGAATAATTCTTTCGTGCAGATGTTGCACCAACACAATCTTGCCACCAATGCTACCAACTGTTGGGTCTGTGGGCTGTTACCACATGCCACTGAACATTCCATCCCTTTCATCCCTTCGCCCTTTTCTATTCACGGATCTTGCCTTGCCTGGATGATGCTCCTACAAGAAAGTTACAAAGACAATGCCACTTCCGACGGAACAATCGCCCAGTTCTACAACGAGTTCTGGCGAAACAAAACAGGAACGACAGCCGCCCCCTTCTGCCCTCACACCTTCAATGCGACATTCCAGATTGATGTCCCCGCCAAAGAACGAGTGGAAATGCAAGTGTTCAATAATCCTAACAGAGCCACCTTTTCCTACCTGAAGAAAAGAACTGCTGCAACACTGACTGTGGCCCTATCTGTGGTGAACGTCTCTGGCCTTGTATGCATTGAAGGCCGTGGGACTAAGAATGTGGGTCACAGCACCTGTAGCATTGTAAGGACTTTGAACACTGCCAACCCCCCAGCGCTTGTTGCATCACCCAATATGTACTTTGTTTGTGGAACCAAAGCCTACACCTGGCTCCCAAGAAACTGGGGGCACATGCTACATCGCCTTTGTTTTGCCACCAACCTACACAGCCCCTGCAGAGCATCATCGAGAAAAGCGTTCTAAAGACATTGATCAAGCAGACTCTGCCTCATCACAGTTCCTCGACGCAGCAAAAGGGCTCGTCCCGCTATGGGGTCCGATGGCAAACAGCCGAGCCATCAGACATCTGTCCCAAGCGGTAGAGACCGCCCTGAACGTCACTGCTGGCATCCTCACCAACAACACTGCTGAGCTCCAAGCGGTCCGTCTGGTTACCCTGCAAAATCGCATGGTCCTGGACGTGGTACTAGCGGACCGTGGAGGAGCATGCCGCATCATCGGTGCCAGCTGCTGTGTATACATTCCTGATAATTCACCTTCTGTCTATGAAGCAATCGAACATCTCCATAGACTATCTTCAGAAATTCATCAAGGATCAGAGACTTGGACAGTTGGAAGTTGGCTTTGGGGCATCTTGAAGGAGTGGGGTTGGAAAATATCAATGATTCTCTTGGTCCCAGTATTGACAATATGTGGTTGTTGTTTGGGTATACACTGTATACCACCTTTGTGTTCTCTTTGCATAACTACCTTACACCCTAAGACTATGGACACTCAGCTAACAAAAATGAGAGTGATGTATGATCAAGAGATACAGGACATTATGGAGATCGAAATAGACTGACAAGCTGGCTAGTTATGTTCAAAGGGGCCACTGTTAAAAGCAAAATGACAATTATGAACATTACCTGCGCCATCTTGTCTGGTGGAATTCTATGTGCACATAAGTTGCAGTCATTTTGATCTATCACAGCCATTTTGTACTCTGTTGGTCACCTTTGTTTCACCCTGCCCTTACTAGCATCCCTCTGACCCTCTGACCGACCTGGTATGTGTGCTGGGGGCTATAAACTCTATTGCCACAACAAACCTCAGCGCCACTTGCTGCCACAAACTCGTTTTTCCTCTCATCCCTGTTTTCAGACAAGCCTTTGGACGCTCTACCCTTCACTACACCTAGTTACACAAACAGGTTCCAAACACCAAAAAGACTCTTGCAAAATGATTTATTGCACTGCAAACAGCAAGACTTGTTGTTACCAACAATGGGACCTGTTTTTATCAACAGAACGGACTCTTAGATCTGACCGGTCTCACATGTTTTAGACCCTGAAGCAAGGTCCAGCTGCAAGATAAGATTGTCTGTTTGACCTGGGTGGGAAGAGAATTACTGTTGGGCTTGTGTGACAACCTGCCCGGGGCGGGGACCCCAAGCTTTTGTAACCATGTTGATCAAACAAATGCATTGTGTCAAACCTGTATAAAAGGAAGAGCCAAGGGAGTTGTCAGCAGAACACTTCCCTCAGACATCCCGGTGTCTCAGTTGACGTGATCTCCTCATGAGAAATAAACCATTTTCTTCTCTTCCAGTTTCCAGCGCTTGCCTCATTATTTTGATAGCGAACCCAAAGTGAATTAGAGGTGGAACCCTGCACCGGGCAGCATTGAGGGTCTTAGAAGACTCGCTGCCTTTCACAGCAGGAGACCAACGAAAATCACCAAATTCATCAACTGCAACACTGCCTTCACCATTTATTGCCTCCTGCCAATTAAAATATGTTGGAAGCACTATACATCCTACTAAAAGCTGCATCCTGGAACACATGAGAGCAATAAGAAACAAGCACCCCACATACCCCGTAGCAAGACACTTTGAGTCCCATCATGGGAGAGACAGAACTCTGTTGAAATTTTTCTGTTTAGACCACGTACCTCTCGGGGTGAGATGGGGGAATAGAATGACTCGGCTACAAAGGCTGGAATCTTGATATATAATTGATCTACCAACTAAGACACTCTTTGGCCTAAACAGTGAAGAAGAACTGTCAGTGCATCTATGATAGAGCCACATACACTCATTATGTACCTCTCCCTTTGGTTCATACATCTACACCCACAATATGAGATAGAGTTGCCATTATGAAAGGCCTTTCACATAAGCACCACAGTATTCAGGGACTATACTCAGGATTAGATACATCAAAATGAATACTGGATTGACAAAGTTTGGAGAGCGAGCAAGGGTGGCAAAACTGGATGAACCCCGCTTTAATTATATCCTCTCTTATATCTTCTCTCCCCTTTCTATAGTGTTTCGCCTTTGTCTTAATTTTCATAATTTTTATGTTTTTCTTATGCATTGTCTTCTTGCTTTCCTCATGTCTGTTTGCACTATGTAAATATAGCTGCATTAAGACATCGATATGCACAGGAGAGGAATTACAATACATGGAGAATATATGTCTATTTAGGGGTCAATAACACATGACCTGATTTATTTACACTGTTCAGAGGTGATGCCCACTGGTAATTACAATCCCCATTATCACTATGGGTGTTACCTGTTCGCCTCAGCAGCTAAGCTTATCTGCACTGTTGATCTTATTTAAGATAGATAAGCTACATAGGGGGACTGCTTCAGTTTCACACAACAATGACCGCGCTGATAGCTGCACTGCACAATCAGCTATCAATAGTTTCACTACAGTGGTAACTCATCCAGGGCACAAAACGTTGTGGTAACCCATTTTGAGCCAAATAATGACAGAGGTGATGAGAAATCGTATATATAGCTACCGCAAAGGTACCAGAGTGACTGGTTGCACTGAGAAATGTACCGATATACCTGTAAATAGCGAGTGCCCATACAGGGTGTAATAATATGTGAAGTAAAGATAATCCATGTATCATCACCTCTAAGTTATGATGTATGATATTTGAATCATCTATTTAAAATTTAAATGTGCTTTTCTTAACAAACTATATATGAAAAATGTAATGAAATGCGTAAAGTGCACCATTATAAGATGGCAGCGAGAGTTGTAAACAGACTGCAGTGACAACAATACATATAGTCCTTCAATGATTGTTACAAGAAACTATTCACCAATGAATTGTGATGTATTTAAGGAAGTCTCACGACATTGACGAAGGCGCTAGCCAAAACTTGTCTGTCTCCACACCTGTTCAATTAACGAACATAAACTTCTCTTTGAGTGCTGGACATTGCTTTTGCAGTGTAGCAGTGATACATATAGATATATATATATTTATATATACATATATATATATATATGTATATATTTTTTTCCACTAAAAAATACAAAGGTTTTAGGGGCGTTATAGTTCGGAAATAGAATTCTAGAAACCATAGACATTTACTAAAAAATCAAAGGTTACAGGTTCAGATTTTACACACACAAAACTATAGAAATTCAGCAGTTATAGTTACAGTTATCTCAAGCAACTATAATTCATTGCCTAAGGTAACTATAACTCGCACCTCAGCCATGCACAGTTTTCTCATCAGAAATTTTACATCAAATGTTGCAGTCATATCAATGATGTTATAGAAGATGTTATGAGTGATGTAAATGTGGGGTAATTAGCAGGGCATGGTGAGGGTGTGAGTTGTAGTTACCTCAGGGCACGAGTTATAGTTTCTTGAGATAACTGTAACAATAACTGCTGAATTTCTATAGTTTTGTCTGTGGAAAATATGAACCTAACTATAACTCCCTGTAACCTTTGGATTTTTTAGTGAATTTCTAAGGTTTTTAAATTCTATTTCCCAGCTATAACATCCCTGTAACCTGGCTGCAAGGCCTGGCCTGCGACCAGGCCCTGGGGCCAACCCCCCTGCACCCTGCATGCAGCCAACCCCACCCTTTGGTAATGCGCGGTGGTGGTTGGCCGCAGGACCTGGCCAACCCCCAAAGGCAGCCAACCCGCGAGCCCCCTCTGCGGGACACTTTTGGCCCCGGGTACCCCGGCCCCTTGGGCGTGGGGCATTTTTTAGGGGGAGGGGGCATGGGGCCCCTCTCAGTGGGCCAATTTCAGCCCCGATGACCCCATCCCCAGGCACATTTTGGAGGGGAGGGAAGCACGTGTCCCCTTCTCTGGGCTGATTTTGGCCAAGGACCAGATCTCCCAGGGCCCGGTGCATTTTTGTTGAGGAAAGGGGGTACATGGCCCCCCTACCCAGGCTGTTTATTGGCCCCAGGGACCCTAATTCCCTGTGAGAGAGGGGCTTGCGGCTCTCCTCCAGGGCCGATTTCGGCCCTGGGGGCCGGACATTGTTAATAAGGGGAGGGGGCAGGCAGCTCACCTCCCCGGGCCTATATCGGTCCAGGGACTCTATCCCGGGGCCTGGCCAATGTGTAAAGGGGGCCATGCAGTCACCCTCCCTGGGATGATTTTAACCCCGGAAACCCCATCCACCGGGGCCCGGCCAATGATTAAAGGGGGTGAATGGGCATGCAGAACTACTTCCTTGGCTGATATCAGCCCTGGGGACCCCATCCCCTGGGACCCGGACAATGATTAATGAGGGAGGGGGGCCACACGGACACCCTCCCTGGGCTAATTTTAGCCAAGGAAACGACATCCCCCGGGGCCCGGCTAATGATTAAAGGGGAGAGGCAGTCAGCCATCCTCCCCAGGCCTATATCACCCCTGGGGACCCCATGCCCCAGAGCCCGGCCAATGTTTAAAGGGGGAAGGGGGCTGTGTGGCCCCACACCCTGGGCCAGTTTCTGCCCCGGGGACCCCATCCCACAGGGCCTAGCCAACTAAGGGTGGGTGCCCTGATGCACACCCAGGGCAACCACCATATCCTTGGTGGGGTCCATGGAGGAAGCCCCAAGGCCCTCGCCGCCCCAGCCAGCTCCCTGCATCCAGCGGGAGCCGGCATTGCTCCCACCCGAAGGAAGCAGCTAACAATGCTGCTCCCTGCCGGTGGGAGCAAAATATTCAGATCTGTTTCCCTGCTCACATCACTGCGGGCAGGGAAACAGATCTATAGTCCACTCCCAGTTAGAGCATTTTTGTGGCTGAGCACCATGCCTCACAGGGGCACAACATTAGGCTCCGGGGGCCCAGGGTCCAGACCCACTCCTTTGGCCATCCCAATTCTCTGGCTGGAAGGGAGGGAGGGAGCATGTGACTCTTTTTGGGTCATGGACGGTGAGCAGTTTGCGGGTCACTTCCCCTCCTACCGTTGCAGACAAGGGGCCTATATAGGGCACATCAGCCCGGGCCCCTCCTTTTTTTACCAGTGTGAAGGCAGAAGCAGATCATCAACACAAGCAGTTCTCACTTGTTTTTTCTCCAGGTAGATGCGTCAATGTCAAGGGATTGGCCCTGCGCTTCATGCTCCACTCCAGGAAGGCAGCAGCAGCAGCCTGCAGCATACACCACCTGGAGCAGCACAGGCTTGAGTTCTCTTGCCTGACCCGAGTTAGCACTCGGTGGTGGCTCAGTGGGGCACTGCGGGCTGCTAGGTGAAGGGGGTCCACGGGGGCGACCTTTTGGCCATTTCCGTCCTTAAATTTTTAGAATTTTTACAAGGTTTAGGAAAATAGATATTTGGACTCCATAATTCCAAGGTTAATCTGGTTTATATGGGGAATATATTTAGAAGCCGATTGCATAGGCAATGCTGTGGTGTACCTGGGTTCTACAGATAGTGCCAGGAACTAACTAGCCTTATTGTTGAAGGCACTCGTTGCATCTTGAGGGAAGGTGTTTTGAACACAATTGGTGTTTCCCCTGGCAGCTCCCCCTCCCTTCTGAGTGTTAGGTGGTTATGTGTGTGTACATGAGGTCATTTTAAGGTCTGATTAGCGTATTTTGACAAGTTACCTCAGTGCGAAGAGAGCTAATTGTGCCCCTAACTTAATTCTTGCCCTGGAGATTGCAGGTTTACAGTAGGTTTCTCAGTGGAGAGCTACTTTTACTGCTGCACAGGAGGCTACTCGGGGCTACCGATAAAGGTCCAGGACTCTCATTATGGAGGTTGGGAGTGCGGGCCTAGGGGGCTCTCCAATTTGTGTGCACTTTAAGTCACCTCACTACCTACCTTTGGCCAGTAATTTTAGGAGTAGGAGGGCCATCAGGCTTTTGCAAGGGTTCACATCTAGGTATAGGTGTGAGGGGTGCAATTCTTTAATGGGAATAGTGGTCTTTTAGTGCAAGCAAGCCCTTTTGGCTTTCTCAGTGAGCCCTCCTCCTTACCTGCCTAGTATTAATTTAGGGCTGCTGGCCTAGCTGGTGTGGGCTACTCGCGCTCCTTCTGCTGCAGTAGTGTTGGGTTTGGAATGTAGACCGGGGCCTTAAGGTGAGTGGTGGTCGAGTTTGTGTTTGAATACTTTATTGCCCATTAGGTCTCAGGGGTACGATGCCTGCCAAGGGTGGTAGAGTGGGCAATAGAAAGGGAGGTGACTAGGGGTGGACAGAGCTCAAGAAGTTGTACTCCGTGGAATTCTGCGGAGTTACACAAAAATTCAGTGAAATTCTTCTGAGTTCTGCTCACTCCTAGTCATCGTTCATAGTAACCCCCAAGGGGTTTTCAAGCCCTGGACTATACACCTAGTAAGACCCCAGCCTCAGGACAGAACAAACAACTATGCATTTATGCTCATCTCCGCCCACACATTTTAACACAGAGTTCTCCTAGTTTGTTTCGGGGTTGCAGCTCCGAGTACTTACATGTGCGTGCTTCAGCCGTTGCTATACAGGGATCCCGAAGGGCGAGCAATGTCAACAGGACGCATAGCTCTCCACTACAAGCCATGTGTAGCGGGAGAGGCTCACCCACATTGCCTGTGTGCCCTGGGTCCTTTACCACAACCAGTCACATGGCAGCCTATTGGGGTGCATAGTCAGGCAGCAAGGGTCTTGCTGCTGCCAGGAGAGAAGTGCAGATTATTCTAAATGCATTGCTCTCTGCGGACAGCTGCCGATCTTTCACTTCCTGGGTCGTACGAGACAAGTTAACTGCTTCCTACCATCCATGGCGCTGAATCTATTTTATTCTCCTGAACCTGTTGCCTCTGGCTCGGGCTGAGAGTGGGTAGAAAGGATGTCTCCGTATCTGACCGCGTGTGGTAGGAGAGTATTAATTGCTTGTTTCCTCAGTGCTCCACTGATTAGGCCATCGGGTTATGGCTGACAGAGGCCCGTGACGCGCTGTGCCTCAGCCTCCGGCCTGCACACTCTCGACAGTCAGGCCTGCCCTCAGCACACCAGACATGTCATTGTTGACCATTGCACATCAGTCTGCTTTGAAATCAGGGTACTTGGTAAAACTGCAGAGTTTTTGCCAAACTCCACGCTCAAAGTGGAGTGCGGAGTAACAAAAGCTCTGCAAACTCTGCCAGCAGAGCGAAGTTTGCGGCCCACCCCTAGAGGTGACCCAGAGTTAGTCCAGCTTTTGAAAATGGTCCTGGCTAAGTTGGGCGTGGGTGGAGAGTTGGGCAGCTCAGCATCCGAGCCGGAATCTGAGCCTGAACCAGAGCAAGTAGTGGAAGAGCACCCGAGACTCTCTAACCTCCCTCCTCGGGCTGCCTTCCCTCCGGTAAAGAGAAGGGCCAAGCAGCAGTCAGTCCAACCTCATGACGCAGTGGGCTCCCTTGGTGCTGGGGGGGGGTCCATGAGCAACTCTGCAACCAAGGCACCAGGAAGGACACTAATCTCTTACCCTTGCCATCTATTGCCCCCTCTGCAGCCGCTGACTCACAGAGGCACTGCAAGGCTCTGTACTAGCTGTCACTAGACAGTCATTGAAGTTGCTTTCGGAGCCGAAAACCGGCAGTTTTTCAGAACAACTTAGGGTAGCCCCTTTCTCCCACTCACAGGGTTTAGTAGACGACTTGCTTGTTCGGTTATCACAACCAGTGTCACAGACGCCGGTCCCTGGCTCCCAATCATTAGGCGTGGTGGCTGCCCTCAGGGCTACCAAGCTGGGCCATCACACCAGGGGGCACCGGCTGGCTCGGGGGGGGGTCAGTGGCCCTTCCAGATTCCACTACTGGGGTGCTTTCATCTGCTGCGCCTTTATTGTCTCAACTAGCGGGTCCGGCAGGAGGAAATCAAGGAGGTCACACCCTTACTGCCCCCTGGCCCCCTTTGGCCACCATTCTGTCTGCCATCGCTGATTTGCAGAAGCAGGTGGAGTTCATTGTGAAGGCACATGATCAGTCAAGGACTGACCCCGCTGCTCAGATGGTAGGTTTGGAGGCCCCATAGGTATGCAATGACCCTGCCACAGCTGCATCAGGTAAAGGGTCTGGCTCTGTTGGAAAAGTGTTGGGTGGGCAAGACACATTACTCTCCAGGCCAGGGAAGTTAGCATTGCATGTTCCTATGGAAGCAATGGAAAAAATATGGAAGGGTGACCCAAGAGACGGGAGAGCAAGACAAAGGTAAAAGAGGGGAAGGATGGCTCTTCGAAGGACAAGAAGCCTAAGGTCGATGAATCCATCTGCAATTGGCCATTTGGTTTTAATGTTTTTATGACTGTTATGCTGGAAAGGGAACCAGAACTAGCCTTGCCCAGATATTTTATGCCAATAGGACACTTAAAGTGCATCACTTGTACAGGGGGCGGCTTGGTTGGATTACGATAGGGACTTCAGATGGGCTAAGGTTGAGGACCCCGAGATTGGATGGGACCAAACAGAGGTTAATGTATGGCTAGAAAGTGTAAGCAGCAAAACTCCACTAAAACAGCCTTTTCGTGCGCAATGGGGTACAAGTGACATAAAAGGGTCCTGTTTGGCATTTAATAGGAAGTTGTGCACCTGGCCAGCGGGGTCTTGTAAATTTAAACTTGCATGCTCATTCTGCAGTCATCCCTCCCATCCCGAATTCAAGTGCATTAAAAAATCTAAAGAGAAAGGAAAGTACTCTAAGTCATCCAACCAATATGACCTTACCCAACCCAGTTACTATTGAGGAGCTGCTCCCTTGCTTAATTTGTACTCTAACAGGAAGGCATCTCAGTTATTATATCAAGGTTTCATTAATGGCTTTCGCATACCCGCTCATGGTGTTTTTACCTGTTCTGCATTGCAAAAATCTGTTGTTGGTGCATGCACACCCAGGGGTGGTGGCCCAGAAGTTGAAGAAGGAGGGCTCATTAGGCAGGATTGCAGGTCCTTTCCTGCCCCCCCATTCTCTAATTTTGTTTGTTCCTTACTGGGTGTGGTCCCGAAGAAAGATCCCGGTCAGTTCTGCTTGGTCCATAACCTCAAAGCACCCAAGGGCTTATCTGTCACTGTTGCAAGCAACCCTGCACTGTGTTCAGTGACCTACTCATCATTTGACATGGCGTTGGCTAAGCTGCGCAAGCTGGGTCTTGGGGCATATTTTGCAAAGAGGGACATTGAGTCAGCTTTTAGGCTTCTGCCTGTTCATCCTGATTATTATCGGTTTCCAGTATGCTGGTCAATATTTCGATGACAGTTGGTTGTCAATGGGCTGTGCGTCTCTTGTAACTAATTTCAGCAGTTCAACTTGATGTTGCAATGGTTGTTTACTTACAAAACTGGTTACATGGATATCATACATTACTTTGATGATTTCCTGTACATGGGTATGCCTGCTTTGGGGGCCTGTAGTTGGTCTCTGGGGGAGTTGATTACTTTGTTCACAGATTTGGGGGTCCCACTCGCACAGGACAAGACGGTTGGCCCGTCCACCTGTATGTCCTTCTTGGGTATTGAGATTGACACCATTGGAGGCGAATGCAGGCTAAATCCTGACAAAGTGTGGGCCTTCACGCTGGCGATTGATTCTACTCTCTCAGGTAGAAAGGTGAAGTTACATCAGTGTCAGGTTCTCGTGGGTCAACTCAATTTCGCTCTCCGCATTATTACCATGATGCCCCTTTTTCAGGTCCATAGCAAGGGCAATGGTCGGTCTCACACAGAAACATCATCATACCAGGCTACAGGTGAGGTGAGGGAGGATCTAAAAATCTGGCTGCAATTTCTGCAACACATTAATGGGTCGGTAATATGACTAACCCCGTTGGTAACTAGGGAGACTTTGGGCCTGTTCACAGACACAGCTGGCCGTCGGTTTTGGGGCCATCCTTGGGGAACAATGGTGCCGGGCGGACTGGCAGACTGGGTGGCATGAGAGTGGGTTGACTAGGAATGTAGCTTTTTTGAAACTGTTTCCCATTGTGGTTGCAGTCACCATCTGGTCTGATCTTTCCCAGAACAGGACAGTGTTTTTTTGGCCAGACAATATGTCGGTTTTTGAGGCTATGTGCAATCTGTGTTTTGCACCTTATCCGCGGTGTGGTGCCGTTTTTCCCGCTCTCTTTTAGTAGCATGCCTTTCAAAGTGGTATAGGTGCTGGGCCACGCTTTTCTGCGGCGGGCCGCTTAACATTTGCAGCAGCATTGTAAGCCAAAACCTGCAAGTTTGGATGATGTCTTCTTCCAATGGAGTGGAGTGGGGGTCTTACGGATTGCTCAGCTTTGCCAGCTGGTGGAGGAGACAAGGGGTCACATGGGATTGCAGTTCCCGGACTTGATCATTTTACACGTTTGCGTAATGACATGGTTAAGCTGGGGCGTAAGGCAGTCAGGGTGGCAGTCCTGCCATGAGATCAAGGGCTCTGAACGTATCAATCAGGCGCCTCAACACTGAAATGGCCAAATTGTGCCCGGAATGGGGTTAGCTTTGGAACATGCCTCACAAGTTGCTATGGGAGGACCAAATGTTTCACAGAGATGGGGTTCACTTGTCGGACTTGGGCACTGACTTGTTTATTGATGGAATCTGGGCTTTTACTTGAGAATTATTCTTTGGTGAGGAGGGCAAAGGACTGGTTGGCCCTGGTCTCCCTTGTGGCAGAAAAGTGAACACCAAGATCGCTGCACAACAGCAAGGGGAGTCCTCCAACACACTTCCTAGGGCAGCACTGAGGGGGGAGACAGCAAGCTGAATCCTGAAAGAGAATGTTCACACCGGCTTGGGGCAAGGTCGCACAGTTGGCCAATGTAGGGCATGGGGCTCCAGCCACTAGTCACACTCTACAAGCCCTGCAGATAGCCTGGTGCCAGAGGGGTGGCCTCCCGGGGTTGCAGACAAGGATCAGAGGACTGGGACCCGCCTCTCAAGGATGCAGGTTGTGTACACCTGTGTGGTTCTCTTTGGGATGAAGGTTGACTGGACCTTAGTGCTGGATGGATAAAGAATGGGAGGCTCCACTATTATTGTATGACTTCATTGAATTTAGCTGTTGGATTGTATAAGTTTACTACCCTATGTACATACAACAATTAAAAATGTAAAATGTGTTTTTCTTTAATTTTATTGGATGTGTGTTGCTATATGTTGTTTTTAAGGTAATGTTGTGAACATTAAAAATGTAATGTTTATGTTTCTTATGTAATAAACGTGGCCCTCTTCCCAAAGCAAATATTGTCTGTCATTGACTCGTGGGGCTTTGGGAGGGGGACTGGCATGGCTTGGGGGGCTCCGAGTCCTACAGCTCCCGCCAGCTGGGAGTGGATTTCGTTTTTTCTCTCGCTTGGCAGGAGCTTTGAAATTGCATCCGCCAACCTAGAACAAGCACAGGTTTCCCTGCCTGCACCAGTGCGGGCGGGGAAACTGCTATGTCCCTGGGGTGGGCACCCCGGGATAAAGTTGGAGCCAGCCCTGGGGGATGGTGCTCCCAGGGACATTAATGAATCTGGGAGGAAGGGCCGCGCGACCCCCCTCCCATTTGAAATTGCAGCTGGGCCCCGGGGGATGGGGTACCCGGGGCGAAAATGGACCTGGAGAGGGGGCCACATGGCCCCCCTCTCCTTTACTAATACGGCTGGGCCCTGGGGGATGGGTCCCCGGGGCCAAAATGATCCCCGGGAGGGGGATACGTATTCCCTCCCCTTATTGAAACTATGGCCAGGCCTAAGGGGCAGGGTTCCAGGGCCCAAAATTGGCCCTTGGGGGTCCACATGCCCTCAAACTGGCTGGGCCCCGGGGGATGTGGTCCCCAGGGCCAAAATTGTCCCAGTAAGGGGCCCCCCTCCTCCTACTTCTAATCGTCCGGGTCCCAGGTGATGGGGTCCCAGGGGCTGAAATCAGCCTGGGGAGGGGGACCACGCATGCACCCCCCAAATAAATAAATATATCCCCCCGGGACCTGGCCCACCGAGGGTGCAGAAAAAAAACAAGCACAGTCTCCTGCTATAATTAGGATATATATATATATATATATAATACTTTACTTACCCCCAAGAATCAGCTGAAGTACAGTTTCATGCTAAAGACTGCAGTAGTAGTATTGTCAGAAAAAGCATTGTCAACATGAATGTAAAAATAACTGCTCTTTAATCATTAATAAACATCTGTATAGCAAGTGCTCCCAAGTGCTAAGGAAAGTGCATCAGCAATAAGACTCCCACACTCAGCATGAATTATCACTCAAATATCTTAGGAATGCAATCAAACACCAGAATCTCAGTTTTCAAAAGTGCATACCGTTTTATCACATACAAGCTTACTATTTTCCATGTTCCTTAAATGCTCACATTTACTTTTTGCACACATGAATTGATTTTACATAGTATGCCCATGCATCACCATCACATATGAAGGAAGCCTTTGAAGTGATAAGATTTTCTTTATTATTTCAGAGCCAGGAATTGTTTTATATCAAGGATAACACAGTATGTCAATTAATGGCAGTGTAATGGCAGGGGTATATACGACCAAGCCAAGGATGATCTTAATATTTTTACCACCTTTTTGCAATGTTCACCATTTTGCAGGTACCATCATGCTAAGGAGGTTCAATGCTGCCTTTTTGTGTGTATTTGTACACTAGGGAATTATTTCTGAGCTTTTGTTTGAAATCTCTGCCCGCTCTCTATCACAGAACAGTACCCCATGCCAAACAGTCCAGCCCAAAATCCCACTCCAGTCAACTAATGCCAGGATACATCCTTTGAGTCACAACATGTGTGAGGTTATCATGGCAGCAGGAAGAGCATAGGACCATGGTTCAGGTCAGTGACCAGATGTGGAGTGCCACAGGGATCCTCTCTCCGCCCCACCCTCTTCAACATCTACATGGCCCCCCTCGCAACCATTGTCAGAAACCACGGGCTCAACATCGTCTCCTATGCCGACGACACCCAGCTCATCCTCTTCCTCCATAAAGAACCCAACATCACCAGGCACAACTTCCAAGAAGGGATGAAAGCCGTCGCCACCTGGATGAAGAAGAGCTGCCTGAAACTCAACTCCGAGAAAACAGAAGTCCTTATCCTGGGATCCACCCCCTCCGTATGGGCCGAAATCTGGTTGCCCCCCGCCCTCAGAAACCCCCCCAACAGACTACACACAGAACCTCAACATCATACTTGAGTCTTCGCTCACAATGAACCACCAGATCAACGCCGTATCTTCAGCCTGCTTCAACACCCTCTGCATACTCCGAAAAACGTTCAGATGGATCCCAACGGAATCCAGAAAAACGGTCACACGTGCCCTCATCAGTAGCAGATTAGACTACGGCAACGCCCTCTATGCCGGAATCAACAAGAAACTCCTCCACAAACTCCAGACCGTCCAGAACACCGCAGCCAGACTGATCCTAGACATCCCCGTCGCAGTCACATCACCCAACACCTCCGCGATCTCCATTGGCTCCCCATCGAAAGAAGAATAACCTTCAAGTTCCTCACCCACGCATGCAAGGCCCTCCACAACATCAGACCAGCTTACCTAAAGAGACACCTCCGATCAGCTGACCTCTCTCTGGTCACCATCCCACGCATCTACAAGACCAGAATGGGAGGAAAGTCCTCCTCCTACCTCACAGCCAAGGCCTGGAACGACCTGCCCCTCCACCTCCGGCAAGTGCCTACACTGCCCCAGTTGACGAAGGACTTCAAGACCTGGCTCTTCGGATGACCCCAGCACTCAACGGAGCTGCCCCCCCCAGAGCCTTGAGACCCTCGCAGGTGAGTAGCTGCGCTTCACAATTCCCTGATTGATTAATTGATTGATTGAGTGTTGGATTGTCGTCTTGTGTAGTCTAGCAGCCTGGCATTGCCAGATGTGCCAGTTTGAAATGGTCAGTGCGTGAGCTGTTTCTTTTGTTCCCAGGTGCAGTGACAGGAGCAAAATAAACAGCCCGATTACTGATTTTTCAAGCTG
This sequence comes from Calotriton arnoldi, assembly GCA_963921515.1. Classification (NCBI taxonomy): domain Eukaryota; kingdom Metazoa; phylum Chordata; class Amphibia; order Caudata; family Salamandridae; genus Calotriton; species Calotriton arnoldi. The sequence goes on from CAWUFW010001596.1 coordinate 1,255,015, forward strand.
GCCCATCTAGTACTGCCAGACTACCCAAAGGCTAGTTCAACACTGATTCAGGTCATAGGAAGCCAGAACAGAGTGAAATACTTGGGGAAGACAGGTAAGTAGAAAGAAAAAACTTAGTTGCATGTGTGTGCAGACCTGCCAACTCACACGGTGCACGATAACTTCTCCCTTCTCTCGGTCACTGGTGAGGAGCCGAGGTCACAGGGTGGCAGGGAAAACAAACTGAAAACCAATGTAAGCAGTGGATTTCCAGCTCGTTTTCGGAAGCTTTGAATTGCCGACATCCATTAAGGGGTGTGAAAACACCCCAGGACATCAGCACCAGCCTAGGAAAGGTTTTTTCTTTGGGGAAGGAGGTTTGGGGCGGGGCTGGGGCAAGTGCCTTGTGGGTACATCTCGGGCCAAGGCCCTGCCCCCTCCTCACACAGTGATTTTTTTTAGTTTTAGTTGTCAGGTCTGTGTGTCCACAAGTGCATGCTCAACAGTAGAAGCTGGTGAAGTTTGAAACCGATGGAGCATAAATAGCCTCCTAAATTGAAGATAATTAACAAGGGAAAAGACAGTCTCAGCTTCCACCAGAGAGGTTTGTGGAGATTCTCATTACATTAACATTTTTTAAAAGAAGGGCAACAGAGTACAGTACAATTATTTTCAAATACTTTTGATGGGAATCCGCAGGTTTAACGGGAGGTTCTGAGGAACAATCACGAAATATTCAAATATGTTCATTGTACACCAATATAGCTGAACCTTAGACAGACATTTTAAGGCAGTGGGTAACCGTCATAAAGGCATTGAAACTTGGTCGCCAAGCAGTTCATATTAGTATACAATTTTCCAAATAACTGGTTGAAATATATAGTTTTCACATGCTATTTAAATAATCTCAATCTCCATAACGCTTCAAGGTGTCTACAGTAACCCTGGGCATAGTAGCACTACATGTAGCCACGTAGCTACGTGAAGTACACTTTGAACTATTGCGTAGCTGTGTGCTTGTCTGCACTGTACAATAATTGCCAACAGCATCTTGCACAGTGCAAGTTAAGTTAAAATAAGTATCTCTGTCTTTATATGCTAAAATACATATAGTCATTTCACAAAAGTGAAAACGATAAATTAACAAGCAGTGAGAGAGGTGATGATTTTGGGATCCTCCCTAACCTAGGGAGAGAACCAAGCAGATGCCTTGAAAACAAAAAGCACATCTTGTTGAACGATTCGGTGGTAGTCCCATCCTCTTAGGACCACCCCAAGCACAGTTATTGGCAAAATACAATCCCAACCAAAGGCCCTGCAAAGCATTATGGGACAAGATTAGCAGTGGGCAGTGAATATTATAGTACCAATATCAAAATAATTCTACAAAGAGCTGCAGTTCAACTAGTCGTTACTAGATGTCCCGTCCCTCACGAGTCAAATGCAAAAGCATTGAAATTATTATTACATCAAGCTGCAGTTCCACTAGTCGTTACTAGATGTCCCTCACGAGTCAAATGCAAAAGCTTCATGAAAGGGTTTCAATGCTTTTGCATTTGACTCGTGAGGGACACCTAGTAACGACTAGTGGAACTGCAGCTTGACGTATTAATAATTTCAATGCTTTTGCATTTGACTCGTGAGGGACATCTAGTAACGACTAGTTGAACTGCAGCTCTTTGTAGAATTATTTTGATATTGGACACTATAATATTCACTGCCCACTGCTAATCTCGTCCCATAATGCTTTGCAGGGCCTTTGGTTGGGATTGTATTTTTGCCCATAACTGTGCTTGGGGTGGTCCTAGGAGGAAGGGACCACCACTGAATCATTCAGCATGATATGCTCTTTGTGTTCAAGGCATCTGCTTGGTCCTCCCCTAGGTTAGGGGGACCCCAAAATCATCACTCTCTCATTGCCTGATATTTTTATTCTCAAAGTTCATTTTTGTGAATTGGTTATATGCTTTTTAGCATGTAAAATTGCTTTATCAAAGCATTTGTAGATGTTGATGGTTTTGCTGCTATGCTATGTCAATTAGCACAGTTTTTGCACTGTGCTACGTGCAAGTAGTGCGCATGCTGCGTAGCGTGGTACTACGCCCAGGGTTAGTCTACAGCATTTTTCTTCTAATTTTCATTAATTCTTACTTCATACCCGTCTGAAGTAGAATCTTTGTCCTGTATCATTATTGGGAATTTGCTTGAAAGCGGATGGATGTAAAAAAAGAAAAACAAAAACCTGTCTATCTCCATCTACACACAAGAGAGCTTTCCTTGGGTTCAACATATCTCACAGGCTTAGATACATAAAGCTACTGCTCAAGTTACAGAGGCCTCACAAGTTCAGACAGCATGGAAATCTCTGATGTAATAGCAATAATTCAGGCTCAGGTCTTAGAAATTGCTATGATAAATATTCTCATTAATAACTATCATTATAGAAAATTAAGAGGCATATTTACTAATCTATCACGCGACACAGGGCAGTAAGCAAAGTTGCGCTCTACATTGAGTCAAAGGGAGAAGCAGAAATGCCCCATAGTTACAAAGACAATGGAGCATTTCTACTCTCTTCTTGTGCTGGTGCACTGTTTGTGGCCTAGCGCCATTGCAGGCACACTAGCACAATAGTGCAAGGGTGCTTGCATTACAGGAAGGATTGTTTTTGTGCAGGAAGGGACACCTTTCTAAACAAAAACAATCCTTACAGGCATTTTCCTTGTTTGTAAGAGTGCTGCAGAATACAACACGGAACGCGGAAATAGGAAATAACAACGAGAAATAAAGATATTTCTCCTTGTTATGCCTCACTGGGAAAGGTGCCACATTTTGACACATTCTCAGATTTACATGCTGTAGTCAATCTGGGAATGCACCAAACTCCTTGGGTGGATACAGGGGAATGCCCATGCTTCACCCATGGACCTGCTCCCAAGTTGGAATCTGACACAACGCAGCGCACGCAGCTGCGTTGCAATGCATTTCTTTACTAAGCCATGGAAGGCCACACAATTCAGGCCTTGTGTGGCTTTGTAAATTCCAAATAAGCCTTTGCATTGGCGACGCAAAGGCTTAGTAAATCTAGGCCTAAATGCTTCTACATGAGCCAAGAAATTTCAGCGCAAACATCTCTTGGCACCACGGAAATCACTTCAGTAGTAAGGCTCTGCAAATCAACATCAATGTTAACTAAAGCATAAACTTTAAATATACAATAGAAATGTAATATTCTTTTACTCGAATTGCAGCTTGGTACCATCATTTGCAGCGCTGGCAGTGGCAATAGTGATGCAAGCTGCTGTGGCCTCCTGAGGAGGGCCCTGACAACTCTATTTGTATAAATTAAGCTCTGAAACTGATCAAGACACAATGAACATCCCTGACCGCATTGGGTCTTAAGATGCAGTCAAAACTGAGGAAGGACAGAAGCTGAGAAGGATGAATTTAATAAATGTGAGAGGAATTCTGAACTGTCACAGGGAATATGGTCACATTAGAACAGGAGAAGAATATGAGTTGATGGTGATTGCCTGTTCATGACCAAGGAGCATCTTCCAAGCTGTGGAAGGGTATCAGTTAAGATTAAGACAGTCCTGTGATGGAAATACGAAGATATATTATCTACAACAGAAGCAGATACAACACACACAGATCACCCAGGCCTAGTGGCACTCACGGGCTTCTGTTCTGGTGACAACAAAACAAGCTCCAGCCGACCACCCTTGTTAGGTGGCAACCGCTTTCCAACAATCCTCACCATTGCTGCAGAGGGCAGCATCTCTTCTAGAGCACCATGTCTACAGAATGACTTATTTTTTATGTGATGGCAAAATGAACACGCCCTTGCATTGGATTACTTACTCTCCTATTTTTTTCACCATGTGCAGAAGATTTTACACGCCACCAACGCTATTAGCACTCCAACGGAACTGCCATTAGCAGTGATCATTTCTAAACACCACACCAGCTTGTTTCCTCTGCCTCCTAGGTGACACTTTTCTTAACAAATTCCTCCTCCACCCACAGTATAAACTCTGGATTCCAGAGATGAACTTCCATAGCCAGCAGCAGTGGCGCAATTATTCAAGGTTTCTTCAGCATATTTCCCTTTCTTTATGTTCCCCACATAACACATGTTTTAAATGGGCGTACTGCCAATCATCTCTGTATCTTCTGGGATTCACGCTCTTGGGTTATGGATGATGGCATGATTAAGTGGTAATTCTCTGCTCCTTCAATACTCCAGACGTTTCCTGTTTGTTGTCTGTCTATTTTTTTACGATTGTGTTGAATGTTTATGACTGGAATAGACTAATGGGAACAGTTCATGCAGAATAGGGAATTATTAGAGATGTGCAGAGAGCCAGCGGCTGAAAGTGTGTCTAAGATACAAAATGGAAAGAGACCCCAGCTTTGTCACAGAGAGAGCACAATGGTGTTCAGAGTAACATATCTTTTGGCAAAGGATTCCTATGAGGACTGAATTCAGTTCACTGGATTTGGGTTGGGGGAGGGGAAGGGATGAGAGTTGAGGGATGGAATACCTTCCGGAATACCTCTTGGTGACCTTCATCACTTGGCAACCTCACCTGACCAGACCAGAAAGCAAAAAATCTTGGTGTGTGGTTTGATGGACAACTTTGCTCTTAAGAGCATATAAATGAGATCACATCTTCCTGCTTCCATCTCCTTAGGATCCTGTGGAAGGTATTTCCTTTCATTCCAGTAGACTTGCAGAAGGTGGTTATTGTTGCATTAGTTCTAGCTGTGACTATTGCAACGCCCTTCATCTAGGCATAAAAAAAAGTACCAGGTGAAACATCAGTCACTTCAGAAAGCGGTGCTCGCTTGATTCTTAAAATCCCCAAGTTCAGCTCGATCTCCAAGGGCATTCGTGACCTCCATTGGTTACCAGTGACGGAGAGGGTTAAATTTAAAGCCCTCCCTATTGTTCACAAGGCCTAGTACACTGGAGGCCCTGCTTATTTTCAGCAGTCCTTCTCTTGGCATGTGCCAAATCGCAATTCAAGATCTAGCATTGATAAATTAGTAGTGGTCCGCCCAATCAAGAGATCAAAATGGGGAGGAAGAAGTATTTCTTTTTTGGCTTGCAGGTTGTGGACTTTCTTTTCTATTGTTTTGAGATCACAATCCAGTATATCTTCTTTTAGAAAATTGTTAAAGACCTGCCTTTTCTCTGTTCATTATCAGTAGATTTATTTTAGTCCTCTGCAGTAGGAACGCCCAGCGCTAAGACGTATCGGCAATTGCGTGCTTTATAAAAAATGTTTAATGTAATGCAATGGGAGTAGGATTTCAAGGTGATGGAGAGCGAGTAACATATTGCTGAGTTTGGAGTGTGTATTTGTGGAAGCCTGGGTTTGTGAGACAGGGCAGGCATCTTGTTAGAGATTGACGGTTGTATTTTTGAGGGATGCAGTTTCATGATGACAAAGACCACCTGGGCCCGGTTTAAGGTTTCCCTAAATTGACAAAGAGCAGATGACTGGAACTAGGGACAATAGGGGCAGGATTCTGTGAGGGTACCAGTAAAGCTGACTGCAGGATTTGGGGTGCTAAGGATCTCAATTTGGCTGATATTGACAATCCACAGTTGGTGATGAGTAAATTGATCATGTGGCAATTTTTTACATATTTATGAGTTGGATTTGCCTGGCACAGTGATAGGTAGCTTATTGAGTCAAAGCGTTCTGGGATGTATATAGGCAGAATTTTGGAATTAAACATTCCTGTGATGAACAGGATATTAGGTCTGAGGGCGTCTGCAGTCCTATGATGATCGAATGCATGTGATGATTGAATGTATGTGATGATGGAATGCATGTGTCTGTATTTCGCAATATCACAAAATGACACATTGAAGATTTTGTATGAATGTTCTGAAGATCAGACACAGGACATAGCAGGGGCTGAATGTTCATGGGTTATAAGAAGCAGGTTATGGGTGTGTTAATGTTGAATACTTTGGTGGGTGTGAGAGTTACTCAGATTGTGAGGAGAAAGTAACTCAGAATGGGTGAATCCTAAGAATGTGAGAAGCTTATTCCTGTGTCTGAGGGTCACTGGGATGGTGTGGACCATATAGGAGGAAATCAGCGTCCTTATTCCCTTCATAGTCTTTTGGTGAGATAAGGAAGGGCGCATTGACCATCACTACTGTTCCTGACCGCAGCTGTGCTCATGCAGATGTTTTTCTGACCGTAGTAGTTGCAAAAGCACCACATTGACTGCGCGCGACAGGATCCACTGTTGTTTGCTTTCCTAATGGTGAGTCAGGGGTGGCTTATTTTTAATGAAGCTCAGAGATGTTTATACAAGTGTTCCTCTGCAAGGACGTTTTATGTTCACTTCTTGCCTCTTGGACACGGTCATTAAACGAAATAATTATGCTAGGAAGGACTCGATGATGGATTGAAAGCAGGCGTGCATGGTTTTCACCTTGTACCTAGCAGAGTAAGATCTCGGTTTTGTAAAATGGGAGCAGGAGAAATTGTGGGTAGGGGCGGTCTGGAATGTTCCATTTTATGAAATGAGGGGGTAGCTTTGTCAGAGTTCATTAATAGGATGCCGGCATCACCTCATGGCATTGCTTCCCCCCTTGCAACCAACACAGGTTCTTTTATCATTTCCGGTGGCATCTAGGGGACTGTCACAACTGTCTCACACGAGAATGGGTGGTTGTGGCGAGTGGGAAGAAAGAAGGAAGTGATTGGAAACAAACTGCGTCATTTGCTGTGTATTATTGTCTGAGGAAAAACAGCAATAATTTGTATCTGAGTTTTGCAAATTATGACGTGCTGCACAAGCAGGGTAGCCTCGGGTCACTAAACTGACGCGACCTTTCATGAAAAGCTAGCTGTAGCAGAGATGCTTAGATTTAAAATCTTACCGACGCTGCAAAGCATTGTGGGAAAAGATTGATTTAATGAATCTGCTCACTGACTGATGAAGATCTGTCCAGAAGTCTGAACAAGCAAGGGCAGCTAGTTCCACAGAACAACAATTGTGGTGGAAAACCTGTAGCCAATTCTAAAGACCGGTTGAAACACATCAGGGCAGAATTTCTATGAAGTTATGTTTTTGGGTCTAATGTTAAGTGCAACTGTCGCCAATGATTTCCCACAGAAACTCAACACCAACCACAACGCATAACGCTTCTTAAAAATTATGCTTCCAACAGTACATTTTTACGTTTTTCCTCAGGGCCAGTGATTTGTTAAAGACTTAGCCGCAACCTTTTGCTTCATAAAGATAAGGGGGCATATTAGCAAGAAGAGGCGATAATCATCGCTAACCCTGCTTATCGCCGGCTATCGCTGGAATATATCGCCACGCTAACGCTGTATTAGCAACGATTAGCGCTATGGCGATGAATATTCCAGCGATAGCGGGATAATGGGCCAACATCGCTGAAAAACCAGCGATGTTGCATGGAGAAGGGAGAACACCTTGCTGATACGACCCTGTGGTCGTATCAGCATAATCCACCCCCATGTTAGGTATGGCTAACACCTGCTAATTGCAGGTGTTAAATAAATGGCGATGACCCCGGTTAGCGCGACTTTTCACGTCGCTAACTGGGGCCATGGCCACCTTGCTAATAGGCGATAGGCCTGTTAGCGAGTGTTTCCCAGGTTTGTTCGTCTGGAACGCCCACTTTGCATGTCATTAGCGATAAATATCGCTGACATGCAAAGCGGTAAAAAAACGGGCGCTAATGCCCGAAAACTGTCTCTAACTGCTGTTAGAGACAGTTTGCTGATAGGGCGATATAAATATCGCCGCTTTAGCGGCAAAAAGTGCCGCTAAAGCGGCGATAGTGCCCTTGCTAATATGCCCCAAGGTTTTGTAATAAAAGTGTTGTTCTGAGCAGTCCCCCCTAACGTTGTGAGATAAAGTAAGGTAGGTTAAGGCCACAGTGGTGTAACCAGCATGCACAGAACCTTAAATGTGCTTTGAAGCATTGGAAACCAGTGCAATGACCCAAAGGGGTGGCTGCTAAAGGGATTCTCTTAAAGGGATGTCTTTCCTGGTTCCACACTGCTTGCCTGTGAAGTTACAGAAGGTTGTGCGAAAAAGGAGAGAGGGATCCCTTGAAACCCAGGGGACTAGGTCGAGTAGGCACAAAATGTCAAAGATTCCCCAGGGTCTGTGATATCTAACTATGCAAACTATTTGCAAACTGTGCAAAACAATCTAAAACATACACACGAACATACAGAACTGTATTAATTATTGAAATATGACAACATGTATCTCATCAAGTATATCAACATACAATAAAAAATATAGACAGGAAGACAAACATAAATTCCTCATATTTACACAGTTTGTTTGCTTAGTATGGTTCGGTATTACAGTTTGTCTGGTTAGGTATTACAGTCCCGAGGGGAATCTATGGTTGTTTGTCTCTACTCGAATCTGTCTCCTTGGTTCTGAGGGGCCCTTCTCTCCTTTTTCGCACTGCCTTCTTTAGCAACGCAGGCAAGCAATGGTGGTTTGTGTTACAGAAAACATTAACCTTGTGCCGTTGTGCCTATGCTGTCCTGAAGGAGCAGTCTGGCCCAACCACCTACGCCTTCTCTTGCTCCATGAGGCAAGAATCAACTTCAGACATGTTTCGACTTCATGGGATCTCTTCTTCAGTGAGGTGCAGCTTCAGTCTCTTGACACCGAGACCTGGGGTCACCATCTGAACATGCTCTCTCGTCTTTAGAGACAGTCAAAGGAGAGCTTTAGATAAGAGGGGAGGTGTGGCGCAACGGCCAGGGCGGCTGACTCCGGAGAATGGGGCTCACGGTTCGATTGCCGGCGGCAGCACAGCTCAGCGCCATGTGACTCTGGGCATTAGCTCACTAAATCTTCCCAACGGCCCCCAGCGCCTTGAGACCCTTACTGGTGATTTAGTTCGCGCTTTACAAATACCAGGGTTATTTTAGATGGTATGGAAATGCTGGAGCCAATACTTCCAAATCAGTGGTGCTACTTCACTGAGCAATTCCATGTACGCTGTTGGATGAAAAAGCCAATTCATGAGAATCAGTCCATCTGCCCTTGCAAGCTCTGCAAAATCATGAGTGCGCTACTGTCTAGGTAGTCTAGAATGTTAACCTCGTTTAATTCCAGCATTCCATGTTCTGTTTTCATCATATTAATAATATTAATAATTCTTATTTGTAAAGCGCTAACATATCACCCTTAAGGGTTTCAAGGCTCTGAGGGGCATTGGGGAGATTAAGTGAGCTATTGCCCAGAGTCACATGATGCTGAGCTGAGACGCCGCCGGCGATCGAACCGTGAGCCCAGCACTCCAGACTCAGCCGCTCTGGCCGCTGCGCCACACCTCTCCCTCTCTGCTGTTTAGTGTATGTTTGGCTCTAGTTCCATATTCCATTCCTGTTGGCGTGTTTGCCGATCTGCCTGCACCCAGGTGTGCGGGCACTACAATAAAGACTTTAAGCTTTCCCAGTTACTGTCTTCGTTATACTGGGCCCACAATCTGATCATGCCTGATGCAAGATAGTTCTTGACTTTAATGAACGTGAGTTAAGATGAACAGCACTTAAACATTTTTCTCATGGACACCAAGGATTCACCTTTATAAAATCCATTTGAAATTAACAACAGTAAAAATAGAGTTGTTATGTATGGCTCTCACTGAGTGCCACTAGCATGAATACTAGTTTCTAAATATGGTCATTCAATGCTATGACAGTGGCAACAGGTTGAAACAAAAGCTGTTGTTCACTGTTGCTATGTCATAAAGGAAATCAAGCTGCTCTAACGGGGCTCTCTGGGAGCCTATCACTGCTGTGCTGGCTCTCTGGGAGCCTATCACTGCTGTGCTGGCTCTCTGCTCCATTGGAGAGCAGAAAGCACGGTTTTGCAGAGAAAGGAGAGAGGGAGGGAAGTCACACAGGGTTTTGGGGGTTGGGAGGCAGAAAGCCACGTATTTTGGGGCATATTAGCAATGCCTGGCGATAATTATCGCAAAGCGCAATTAGCGCTTGGATAATTATCGCCAGGCATCGCCGGTTTCTATCGCGGAGTTAGCGTGCAATCAGCAATGCTAATCTCCAAAGCGATAGAAACCTTGGAGAACAGTTTGAATATCGCCTGAAAACAGGCGATATTCACACTGTTCCCCAGTTCTGCTTGCTGATAGTGCGAGGGGACTTAGCCATGTAATCCACCTCTCATTGGATTACATGGCTAAGTCAGGGTGGGACCAGGTGTTAGCAAACCAGCGCTAAACGTGTTTAGCGCTGGTTCGCTAATCACCGCCCCTGCCTCGCTGATAGGCGTTAGCGACCTCAGCGACTGTTTCCAGTCGCTGTTAGGTGGGGAACGCCTACTTTGCATGCCATTAGCGATAAATATCGCTGGCATGCAAAGCGGCACCCAACCCGGTCGCTATCGCCTACAAGCTGTCGCTAACAGCAGTTAGCGACAGCTTGTTGATAAGGCGATAATATTATCGCCGCTTTAGCGGGGAAAAAGTCCCGCTGAAGTGGCGATAATCGCCTTGCTAATATGCCCCTTTGTTTGCTATTTGGGACAGGGATCATGTTTCATGTGGATTCCCTATTACACCTCTTTCACTCCTTAGCAGTTAAGAGCAGGGGCGGACTATTTTGAGCCTTTAGAAATATCTTTATAAATTATAGATAGGCAAAATGTGAATAACGCAGATCTTTTTCACCTCAGAATTCTGAGTGAAATCATGGAGAAGTCAAGCTTTGCTCTTGTTGTCTATTTGGTGCCACTCAGAACCCCTCGGTAAAAAACATCTCTCTTATTCGCTGTTATCCACTTATAATTCTAAATGTAATGTATGGCTCTCGTTGAGAGCCACTAGCGTGAATACCAGGTTATAAATCTAACTATTCACTGTTATGATGTAGCAACAGTGGGAAATATAAGTTGTTTCTCGCTCGCGTCAGGCTGCTCTGACAGGGCACTCAGAGAGCCTGTCAGGTCAGTGCTGGCTCTTTGCTCAGGTGAATAGTAGATGGCACAGCTTTGAGAGGGGTAAGGCACATAGAGTAATGTTGGTGGGAAGCAAATGGCCAGGTATTTTTGTTTTTTGCAATTTGAAAGGCGGGGAGGCCATTTTATGTATGGCTCTCTCATTACGACTCTGTCTCTGCTTCACAGTTGAAAGCAGGTACAGATGATGCTGGGAACCATACATGACATAAAATTATAAATGGGTAAAAAGTCAATAACACTGATGCATTTCAACTCGGGGTCAGCTTCACCCTTATTGTCTATTTGAAGTGACTCAGAACCCTTCTGTGAAACACATCCCCTTTATTCAATGTTAATCATCTATAATTCTATATGTTGTTTGTAAAAATTATTTTTCAACAACATTGAGAGATAAAGGAAAAATGAGTGGCGCATGATAAAATGGTCAAACCTGCCATTTACGTCATTGGGCTTGCATAGTTTTCTGACAGTTGTTTACAAAAGTAATAATTTAGGGGGAATGAGTATAGTAACAAGGTGATCAAAGCAAATAAACTTGAATTTTTCTTTCCCTGCCATATGAATCTCGTGGAGGGAACATAAGTAGGTTTCTGGTGCTTCATGAAGGGTATATTAGGCAGCTGTTTTAAGACAACACCAGAAAAGGCCACAAGAGCAGGGGCAAAGCTTTCAATGGGGCAGTAAGTGCAGCTGTATTGGTGTCTACCGGCTTAAGGATACTGCAGTACCTCAATTATGGCTGACTCTTAGTACCCCACTGGTGCCAATCTAGCCCATATTATTTGCTTACATTAGGGTTGATGGAGCAGGGGAAAGCAAAATATTTTTTGTACCCCTTGAAAATTAATGATCTCATAATGATTAATGATACTAACCGTTTGAAACGCATGAACTAACCAACAAAATACACCTTTTATTAAACAGTACACGTGGGCAACATGCTGATTTGTGCAAAATCTAATTTACTTACAAATGTGAAGCTAATTAACATAAGTATTGTGATTTGCGTAGTAAATAGAGTGAATTGCATGATTTATGTTGCGTAGTAAATTTGCACTGCAGCAAAGAATGCAGATGGTAAGTAAAATGGCTTTAAATGTCGCTTCTGCTAGGGAATATCTAACACGGGTCTTTAGAATGATGGGTGGTAAACAGAAAGGCTTATTTTCCATATTTTAATTTTCGTTGTGTTTGTTTTATATTTGTTTCGTTCAGGCCTGCTAGGCCGTGCTTCTAAAATGGCCGCTGGTAAGGACGAGATCGCGTGCACTAAAAAGATGGCCCCTGCGCAGACGCAGAACGAAAGCTCAAGTCACGTGTATGCAGCCTGTGCTCGGAGTGAGAGATGTCAAGGCCAATCTGACCTGCAATGAAGAACGTGCCAAGTATTCAGCATATATTCCTGGGAACGGATGGGAAAAAGACGAGTGACAATGGATGAACTAATGTGTGACCTTCAAAGATTGTTACAAAATGGATTAACAAATTGGACTACTTTTGACATTGCGGTCATGAGACTTATTGTATGCTTTATTGTCCCCAAACCGGTTCAAACAAGGAGGGCGATGAAGTGACCATCACCACCCCTCCAATGGACCAATGAGTGTGATACTTGCCCCCTAAAGATTGTAACTTTTGAGTGTAGAGAGCCAGAAAATAGGGTTTAAGAGAGTCTGCTCTTACGTTGTGAAAAAAAGGCTAGGCTGGAGGAGCTTATGCGATGCGATGCTATACTTGCTACTTTGCTTTTCATTTTTCCACCTTGATGCTGCAAGAGACTCTGTCATTTTGGACTTTGAACTTTGACTGGGGAAGGAACGAGATCGTTGCGGGAATTTACCCGGGAGGTGCGTCCGAGGAGGTTAGCGGGACAGTCAGTCAGTTTGGGAGTCCTATCCTGTGATCTGCGGTTCATCTTCCTTTGGTGAACCATTCCTGTCATCGCCCTAAGGCCGAGGGTAATGAATATTTCTCATCCTTGATTTAATTTTTACTAAAATGCTTACTGAATAATAAATGTTTTTGCCTAAAAATGAGCTTTACTTTTGCTTAAAGAATTTCGATAAAATTATATGTTAACTCTAAAAAGAGTCTGTGGTTCTTTAAATAAAATTGTGATTTATAAATGTCAAAGGTTTTAATTGTGATTGAGCTGGTCTTAATCACCATCAACTAATTCTACTAGTTGGTCCATCGACCGAATAGCGGAGTTCCTTGATGTTTAGAACTGACAGGATCCGAAGTTTATGTATATAAGGTATAGAGTATAATTCTGTTGTTTTTTTTTAATAAGGTATCCCGCTTGTCCAGCAACTCATTTTTCCTTAGGAGGTTTTGATCCAGAATATTTGAATGAATGTATGTATGCGGTGTCATGGGCCCCACCGACATGAGTGTTTTTCTGGATTAAGGGTCTTAAGGAGAAATTTATATTAGCCGCGCTGGATCAGATTTCTTGGTAGCAGAGTTATGGTTTCTATAGATTAGTTTGGTGATTATATTTTATTGATTTATTCATGTCTAACACTCTATGTTGAGTTCGTATTACGTTATGTGTATGTCGGAATTTTGAAGCTTCCGGGAAGTAGGAAGTGGACACGTGTGGCAAGAGAAGTCACACGGAATTGTGCATTGTCTGATTTCAAATTGGTGATAACACAGGACTGTGTTATGATAGGGAAACTTCACGTATGAGTTGTATTTGAGTGAAATAGCAACAGGTTTTCTTGTGAAACTTTGGCCTTAATTCTCAGGAGCAGTGTAGTCTCCACATGTGTTTTATCCCCAGAGAAACGGGTTTACCTCTTGCTTGAAAGAAGGGTAAGGTAGAGGGAAGTGCTACACTTTTCGAACGAAACAGTATTCTTGTAAGGTAGAATAAACTATCTCTTTTGTTTAGGGAAACAGACAATGGAAATGTGTTTTACGTTGTAACTAATCGATTTTGTAGAAAAGAAAAGTGCCGATAATTTTTTGTAAAGGAGGGGTCAGCAGAAACAGGAGAAGAGCTGACGTCAACAAAAACCGCGCTGGTATTGGCCAGTTGTGGAAGAACGAAGAGCGTCCTGATTGGTGCGTTAGTGTGAAGATGCGCTGGTATTGGTTAGTGTGAGAGTGACGTAAAGCTTTCGGATTGGTGCGTTGGTGTGAGATGCGCTGGGATAGGTCCGAATAACCGAACAGTAGAAAGAACCGAGTGGTGAAGGATTGCGTATATTTGTTTTGGGAAAAAGAACAGTGAAATATGGCTTATTATGAGTATGGTAGCGAGAAACCGACATGGTTTGCGAAGCTTAAAAACGTTTTCAAGAAAGACAAGAAGGTTGTGACTAGGGAAGGAGAAGTACTTCCTCCGCCGAAAACGCCAGCATCTCATATGATGTTGAAATATGGCTATCATACTTGCATTTGGTTGGAGAATTGGGCGAAATATACCCAAGGCGATGGAGTATTGGCATTTCCAGAAAATGGTTCGTCTAGCACAGCGGTACTTCGAAATTTGAGAGAACAGATGATGAAACTTGAACCGAGACCTAGACCGACACAGTTTGAAGCATTAGGTGAATGGGAAGATGAGATGTATGAAAGGGAAAGACACAGAGGTGCGAAGAATTTTAGTTTAGTTCATGGAAGAGTATGGGGTTTGAATCATGAAGACAGGATGAGACGATGGCGGTATGCTTACATGACGGATGGCACGTTTCCTGTCAGAACAGTTGAGGATTTTACAGGGAAAAAGTGTACGGAGAAAAAGAAGCATGCAGTAGCAGAGAGATATGGGTATGGAGTTAGCGACACAGAGGATGAGTTGCGGGAGGACATTTTAAATAAAAGACCCCCTCCATATCAACAGGATTCTGCGGTGGTGACACCAAATGCACCGCCAATGAGAACTGTAATAAATCAAAGCCCCGAACAAATGTCTGAAGTAAATAGTCCATTTAATAAACTAGAAACACCACAGACTGTGAAAAATGATAATGGTAATAGCAGCTGAATTAGCCAGAACCACAAGAGAATTGACTGAAAAGATAAGAGAACTGACAAAGAATATGGAAGCTGTGACTGTGCCAGTAACTATAGGGCCAGTAATCCCAGTATTTTAGAATCAAAAGATAAATGAACACTCCTTAACAATTCCATTAAATTCCAGTATGCAAAAAGTAAGAGAAGGAGTAATTCCTCAAAATAGAGAGAAAGAAGATTCTGTTGGGCCATT
Organism: Calotriton arnoldi; assembly: GCA_963921515.1. NCBI lineage: Eukaryota > Metazoa > Chordata > Amphibia > Caudata > Salamandridae > Calotriton > Calotriton arnoldi. The sequence continues at coordinate 1,270,229 of CAWUFW010001596.1, forward strand.
TAGGTCAAGTCCACCTGTAAATTTGACGATTAATGAGAGTCCGATAAATAGGATTCCTATGGGAACTGAGTCAGGAATTGAAACTCCGGAGAGAAGTGTAAGTTGGGCAGAAGTAAACAAGACCCCTGTGGGTCCGACTGCAGAGGAATTAAATGATTGGGTGAGGAACTTGCAGAAAAAGGATGCTGAACCACAACCTTTGGATGTAGTCAGATTAAAAATAGATATGGAGGAATTGATTCTAGGGACTATTGGTACCGATCGATTGAAGTCATATCAAGATGATGAATTAATGTTTATGTGTAAAAGCATCACTTGGAGAGCTAGGAACATGCATGAAAAATTGGAAGAAACAGCGAACGAACTAGGAGTAGAGTTTGCAAAAATTAGAGGATTGCAGAAACCGTACAGGGTAGATTTTAGTGAGAAGGACATAGAAAATCTGAACACTTCAGGACGACTAGCACAGATAAAAGAACTGATTGTGCTACTGAGAAAATGGGGAGACGTAGATAAATGGAGAAGTAGGTGGATAAGGAGAAAAGAGGGAATGACTGATAAAGTATCATTGGCTTTTCCAGTAAAAGAGAAAGAACTAACAGTAATGGAATGTCCAATGAGAGAAACTCCAGGAGGAAGTTATGTACATGTCCCATGGTCCAGACAAGATATATTGTCATTTACGAATGATTTTCCAAGATTGAGAGAGAAACCTGTAGAATGGTATAGACAGGTAGAAAGGTTTGTAAAAGTTTCAAAGGTATTGTGGGAAGATTTGGATGGACTGTTTGAGATTGTTGTTCCTGCAGATTTATGGACAGAGTGTAAAATTACGATTGATTGGCCGAAGGAAGAATATCCTAGAGATGCGAAAACAGGAGCCCCAGGTTCAGAAGTAATGAGAAAATATGAACAGGCAATCACGTTTCTGAAAAATAAAATCCCACCAAAAGAAACGGACTGGGTAAAGATTTATAGAACAACTCAGGAGAGTAAGGAATCTGTACATACCTATTACGAAAGACTACTCTTGGTATTTAAGCAGTATAGTGGATACGAGAATTTGAGTGAAAAAGACATGAGTCATTTTGTGTATAGATTTGTATATGGTCTGAGACCTGAGATAAGTGAAATAATTAAGCAGCATATGTTGTGTTGGCAGAATAGCCCAGTAGATGAAGTATTACGGTATGCAAAATATTGCAGTGATGATATTGAGTGTAGACAGCGTAAACTCAAGGAAAAGGCAATGTGGGCACAAGTAAAGGTTGCAGAAAAACAAGAAGCTCAGTTGGATAATCAGTCTAATGATGCAGGACAGACCAAGTCCAAACCGAATATTGGTAAGGGAAAAGGTCAGATGAGTATAGAAGAAGCTAAAAAGAAATGGCCATGAGATAATAGCGAAAAATTAGGGTACTGGAGAATAGAGTGTAAATTTCCTCCGAAAGTTAATGCAGAAAATCAATAATTGAATCCACAGGTGCAGAATGAGGTGAGTTACCAACAGCCGCAGGTAGTTACTCAACAGTGTCAGGTGCCGCAACCACCTCTTCCAAAGAGTGTAAATCCTCAAAGATACAGTACAGAGGCAGGATTCTACGGAGGAGAGCAGGTAACAAAATTGCCACGCGCAGCTGCAGTTTCGCAGTATTGGTTACGGCAGGATGGAGATGAATCGGATGAAAGTTTATGACGGTGCCAAGGAGAGGAAGAAGAGTGCATGCTTGGCGCAACTCTAGAGGTAGATCAGTCAGGTCCATTTGTGGATGGAAAAGTGAATGGTGTAAATGTTACATTCCTTCTGGACACTGGTGCTACCCGTTCTACTTTTTAGCGTAGTCAGGAAGTGTGGCGCTCAGACTAGTATGCGTGGTGTTCAATGCAAACTAAAGTAGGTACGGTGCTGCCAGGTCGGGGGATTTACCCAATAACCCCCGGAGGTGTGTGAGTTAAAGGACCCACACTGGGAAATGAGCACAGTCCCGGGCACACGTGGTGAGGGTATAATAATAGTGTGGCAGTTTTGTTCGGTTAACAATAGCAGTGGTCGACACCCGAACACAGTTGAAAAGTTATTTAATGAAACCACGACTCAATTTAAACAAACAACCAGCCGACACGTGTTTCGTCACTCAGAGTAATCCGGTGACTCTTCAGGGCTGAATAACGAGAGTGAGAGTAAGGAGAGCAGACCCCAGAGAGCCGGTGGTAATTCCAAACCGGCCGGGGGTATGCGATAAAAATGTAGGAAGGGGAGGAGGCAGTACTCCTTGTAGGAACCCGGCACGGAGTGCGTGCCGCGTGAGGAGCAGAGATGCCGGTGGGTGGTAGAAGCCGCTGCGCAGAGGTGGTCTGCGAGAAAAGAAAGCCGGGAGCGTCGATCCGTAGGTGGAAGCGCCTGAGCACAAAACTAAAATGGAGAGTGTCCAGTTACCGGAGGAGGATAGGGCTCAAGTGACCAGCACCTTCCGGCAGCGTCCGATCCACCTTACAGGCTTATCCGCCTCCCGGCACGCTTCAACCTCGTGGAGCGCCATAATTATTTCCTCCTGGCTCCCCTCTTCCGCCGCCACCTGGCACTTGAGCCCTATCCTCCTCCGGTAACTGGACACTCTCCATTTTAGTTTTGTGCTCAGGCGCTTCCACCTACGGATCGATGCTCCCGCCTTTCTTTTCTCACAGACCACCTCTGCGCAGCGGCTTCTACCACCCACCGGCATCTCTGCTCCTCACGCGGCACGCACTCCGTGCCGGGTTCCTACGAGGAGTACCGCCTCCTCCCCTTCCTACATTTTTACCGCATACCCCCGGCCGGTTTGGAATTACCACCGGCTCTCTGGGGTCTGCTCTCCTTACTCTCACTCTCGTTATTCAGCCCTGAAGAGTCACCGGATTACTCTGAGTGACGAAACACGTGTCGGCTGGTTGTTTGTTTAAATTGAGTCGTGGTTTCATTAAATAACTTTTCAACTGTGTTCGGGTGTCGACCACTGCTATTGTTAACCGAACAAAACTGCCACACTATTATTATACCCTCACCACGTGTGCCCGGGACTGTGCTCACTACCAGTTCTACTGTTAGATCAGTGGAAATTCCAGACCTTCCTCTCTCAGGAGAATACATCCAAGTTGCAGGTGTTTCGAACAGGCAGATTAAAACCCCTCTTACAAAACCAATAGAGGTGGAAATTGGACCCTTCAAAGAAATGCATCGCTTTGTGGTGTGTGATTGTAGTCCTGTAAATTTGTTAGGACGCGATCTGCTTTGCAAAATGAATTGTACCATCTACTGTACTCCAGATGGTATTGCTTTCCAGACTCCAGATGAGGATGTTCTGTATAAAATGACAATGGCACAACTAGAACCAGGAGTGAATGATATGTTTCCTGTGTTTGATGCGGAGAAAATCCCAATTGAATTGAAAGGAATAGTCAGATCTGATGTGTGGGATTTCACAGGCGAAGATATTGGACTAATGAGAGGAGTTGATCCTGTAAAAATTACTGTAAAAGAGGGAACGAATTACCCAAATACCCCGCAGTACAAATTAACGCCGGAAATTATTGAAGGAATAACACCTGTAATTAATAAGATGATTGAACAAGGGATTTTGAGAGAAATAATGAGGAGTCCATGTAATTCTCCTATAATGGGATTGAAAAAGCCAAATGGAACATATAGGATAGTAAAAGATTTGAGGAAGGTAAACAAAATTGTTATTCCTTGCTGTCCAATCATGCCAAACCCTGCTGTAATACTGTATCAAATCCCACATGATGCAGAATGGTACACAGTTATTGATTTGTGCCATGCATTCTTTTCTATTCCATTGCACCCTGACAGCCAGCCATTATTTGCGTTCCGGTTCGGAGAGCGTATTCTGGCATGGTGCCGAATTCCTCAAGGGTATACAGAAAGTCCTTCTATTTTTAATCAGATTCTGAAGAAATCCTTAGAAGATTTAAAAATGCCTGAAAAATCTGTAATGGTCCAATATATTGATGACCTATTAGTGGCACCAAAGACCAGAGAGGCATGTGTTATGGACACAATTGCTTTATTGAATCATTTGGCAGAAGGAGGACACAAGGTGTCTCCATCAAAACTGCAATTTTATCAACAGGAAGTACAGTACCTAGGTCATAAGATTGAGAAAGGGATGCTAAAGGTGACAACAGAAAGGATAAGGATTATCAAAGGAATGAGAGCCCCAATGACACAAAGAGAGGTGAGAATGTTCCTTGGAATGGTTGGTTATTGCCGACAGTGGATAAGTGGATTTTCCTTGATTGCAAAACCTTTACAGCGATTGACAAAGAGGGATGTCAAAGATCCGATTGCATTGGATGAAGAAGAAATTAAGGCTTTCGAGGAACTGAAAACAAGTTTGTGTGAGGCACCAGCATTGGGAATGCCTGATTATGAAAAAGAATTTGAGCTGTATTGTAGCGAGAGAGACGGATGTGCACTTTCAGTATTAGTGCAAAGGCATGGAAAAATGAAGCGACCAATAGCCTATTTTTCAGCTGTTTTAGACCCGGTAGCAAAGGCGTTGCCTGGATGTCTGAAAGCAGTAGCTGCTACTTGTGTGAGTCTGGAACAGAGTGAAGGCATTGTGATGGGATATCCTTTGAAAGTATATGTCCCACACTCTGTTGAAATCCTTCTAATCCGAACAAAAACCCAATTCATGACACATAGTCGGCTGACTAGGTATGAAAAAGTGATCTTGGGTGCAGACAATGTAACCATTGTAAGATGCACAAGTGTGAATCCTTCAACTTCACTGCCAGATGAAGTAAATGCAGAAGTCAAAGATGAAGTTGATCATAAGTGTTGGATGTGCTTGAATTTTGCACAAAGCCTCGCCCTGATATCAGGGATGAACCTCTAAGAGAGTCAGATTATGTGATGTTTGTGGACGGGTCATGCCTGAGAACAAGTGAAGGAGTTTTAAGTGCTGCGTATGCTGTGTGTACAGTGGCAACTATAATGGAAGCATCCTGTCTGAGAGGAATTCGTTCAGCCCAAGTTGATGAGCTGATTGCTCTGATTCGAGCGTGCAAACTGGGAAGGAACTTCCGAATTACTGTGATCACAGATAGCCAATATGGCTTTGGAGTGGTCCATGATTTTGGACAGATCTGGTCCCAGAGGGGATTTCTGACTTCTTCAGGGTCTCCTATTAGGAATGGTGAGTTTGTAAAGAAGTTGCTTGAGGCGATACAGCTGCCTAAACAGATTGTGGTGGTAAAATGCGCTGCTCACAAGAACGGAACCGATTACATTGCGATGGGTAACCAATTTGCTGACGAATTAGCTCAATATTGTGCCAGAAATGTGACCTCAATGAATCGGAGAAGGGAAAAAGAAAATGTTCCATGTCCCTTGCTGTTTACTAACACAGTTGAAACCTGGGATGAGGTGAAACAATTGCAAGAAGAGGCAGGTGATGAGGAAAAAGATGTTTGGATAAAAGCAGGTTGCAGACAAAGAGAGGAAGATGAAGTGTGGGTTTACAGGGATGAAAGACCAGTTATGCCTGATAGCATGATCTCTAACATGGCACGGATGTACCATGGACAGGCACACATTGGTAGGGATGCCATGATCAGACTTTTCAAACAAACCTGGTACAACCCAAAGTTTAGGGCTATAGCTGAAAGCCTTTGTCAAAGATGTCTTATATGCCAACAGATAAATCCTGGAAGGAAGACAGTAGTGAGTTTGGGAACAATAGGACGTGAAGGAGGTCCTTTTACCAGAATGCAACTAGATTTTATTGAAATGTCCCCAAGTAACAGATTGAGGTATGTCTTGGTGGTCGTCTGTTTGTTTTCTCGTTGGGTGGAGGCCTATCCGACAAGAAGGAATGATGGAGTTACTGTAGCTAAGCTCCTACTGAGAGAATTCATTCCTAGATATGGCTTTCCAGTAACGATAGAAACAGATAGAGGAACACATTTCCAGAATGAAATTATCCAGCTAATATGTGAAGCACTAGACATTCAACAAAAGCTGCATTGTGCCTACAGACCAGAGGCTTCTGGAGTGGCAGAGCAAGTAAATGGTACAATAAAGAATAGGCTAGGGAAAATGTGTCAAGCCACAGGACTCAAATGGCCCGATGCCTTACCACTGGTGCTGATGACCATAAGAAGCATACCTGACAGAAAAACAGGTCTGAGTCCTCATGAAATAATCATGGGACGAGCAATAGGACAAGCACACGTACCTGTCAAAAAACTGCTGACTATAACTGATGATCTCGTATTGGACTATTGCAAAGGATTGGCTGGTGTGGTGCATTCTGTGTTTCATCAGGTTGGGGCGGATGCGACCACTCTTGAAAGAAAACCAGCTCATGATTTGAGTCCAGGAGACTGGGTCCGCATAAAAGTCCACAGAAGAAGAAACTGCCTGGTTCCACGCTGGGATAAGCCACGTCAAGTGATCCTGGTGACAACAACTGCAGTAAAGTGTGCAGGTGTAAAAAATTGGATTCATGCCAGTCATACCATCAGAGTTCCAGATCCTGAAGCTCGACCTGTAAGTCGACATCTGGAAATATCAGATACCAGTTCAGCATCTGAAGCAGAGACTGAAACAATCAGAGTTCCAGATCTTGAAGCTCGACCTGTAAGTCGACATCTGGAAGAATCAGGTACCAGTTTGACAGCTGAAGAAGAAACTGAAACAATCAGAGTTCCAGATCTTGAAGCTCGACCTGTAAGTCGACATCTGGAAATATCGGATACCAGTTCGGCATCTGAAACAGACCAACCTGAATCCAGTGAAAGACAAAAGGAAGAATCTGAAAATAAAAGAACTGATATTGAAACAGGAGAAACCGAACTAATAAACAGTGACAATGAACAGCCAAGTACAAGCTTTGGGGAAATTCCTCCGGAAATTGTAGAAGTAACTCAAGAAAATTTAGATTCAGATAGAGAGATTGGGGAAATTGCGGAAGAAACACGAGGAGGGTCAGATTCAGAATTACAAGCAAAAGAAAAACAGGGAAAGTTGGATTCAGACAGAGAGATTGGGGAAATTGCGGAAGAAACACGAGGAGGATTAGACTCAGAATTTCAAGCAGAAGAAACACCAGAAGATTCAGATTCGGACAAAGAGACTAAGATCATAAAGTTCAAAGTTAGAGGAAGTGAAGTGAGATCTGAGACAGAATCTGAAGAAAGTGAAGAAGAAAGAAGGCAAAGAATAGGACCAAGAAAGAGAACTTGGAGAGCAGAACGGGGAGAAAAAGAAGGTGAACTGAAAAGGCCAAGAAAAGGAGACAATTGGCCCAACGGAATTAAAAGACTGAGATATAAACTAATAAATCTGAACAAAGACAATGCAGAACAAGTAAATGAAATAACAAGTCAGGAAAGACAAAGAAAGACAGATGAAAGACAATTGCAGAGACCAAAAAGAGTGAAAAGACCTAACTTGAAATACAAGTCACCTGAATGGTTATACATAGCACTGTCTGACATTAAAGAAGTGGACAGCAGTCACGAGAACGCAGACAAAGACTGTGAACAAGTGGGTGAGAGTGAACTGCACAAATCCTGAAAAGCAAAGAAAGAAAACCGGACTAGACACACAAACTGATAAAGGCAAAGAAAATTTCTGAAAGACCGAAAGGTGCGCTAAAAAGTAGTTGATCCTAGTCAACGCTAAGTCTTCTGAGGTGTGGAAACACATTTTCTGTACATATAATTAGATAATATTTCAACATGGTAGACACTGAGAATAGAAGACCTAGATGTGAGTTTTTCCGTAGATGGTGTAAGATGTGTTTCTATTGCACAGGTTTACTAATGCTTATTTGGCTCATTTTAGCAATAATAATTCCACTAAGATTAGCTGTAGAAGATACATCTGCTATTATGAATGACACGAATAGTGACAAGAAATCTAACATAAAGAACATTGCAACATTAATAGATAGTACTGATTTTCATAGGGATAAGTCAATAACTGATTTCTCCAAGAATGTCTTCACAAAACTCTTGTATGAATATGTGGAGACAATGGATGTGAGAGATTGTTATGTCTGTATGCAGTTACCTGCGTCTGTAACAGAAGGTGTGACGTATCATCACCTTCCTTTGACGTATGGAATAACTTGTAGTGTTTTAGCTAGCTTATTTTACAAAACAGGTAAATTAGAGTATTACTACACTGACACAGATGCTGTTTTTGCTAAAGTTCTCATAATCCCTGAACTAAATAAGGTGAAGTTTGCAAAGAGTTTTTGGAGAATTTTTCTTAGAAACAAAAGAATTAACATTAGAATATGCATTTAGACATAATCTTACATGTGGGTTAGGAAAGGAAGAAAAGGTTTTCTTAGACATGGTAGAAGACAGAAGGGCTAAATTTCAAAGAAAGGCAACAGGAGAAAAGACAAAACCCCCACCTTGGGCGTTTGAAGAGGGAAGTTATGACAAAAGTGAAACCAATGCAGCTATGGTTCTAGATTGGCCCCAACATGGAATATTGTGTATTAGTAGGGATAACACTGTGTATGATAACTATTTCGTGGGTTCTAGTGAGTGCCGAGGTACATACAAAATTCTAGGGGGATGGGGATTCAAAGGAGGAAAAGATCCAGTATTTCCAGGGATCTATTATATTTGCGGAAATAGAGCTTATTATAGATTGCCGGACCATTGGTACGGAACATGCTATTTAGGCCTGGTCTTTCCAAAGATTTTTCATGTGGAAAGAGGAACGAAAGGAATTCACGAGATAGGTAAACCATTAACCCGCAGGAGGAGGGAAAGCTTCTCAGAAATAATAGGTGACATTTTTGGAGCATTGATACCAGCAGTGGGTATATCTTTAAATGCATACAAAATTCGGAAATTGTCTACAGTAGTAGATCGTTTATAAACGAATACTGCTGGAGGGTTCTTGATGGTAAATACCGAAATGGTTGCCATGAGAGCTATGGTAATGCAAAATCGACTTGCCCTTGACATTCTTTTGTCAAAAGAGGGAGGAGTCTGTGGAATGCTGAAGGTACAACATTGTTGCACTTACATTCCAGACAAAAGTGAGAATACACAGAAGTATATAAAGAACATTACTGATTTGCATAAAGAAATTGCCCCACTGGAGGTTGAAGGTGCTTGGGAGAAACTTGGTAAGAGTCTTTCCTCAATGAAGAAATGGTTCACTGAAATAGGTAGTTCTCTTATTGGGAAAATACTAATTCCAGTAACCTTAGCAATAGTGATAATATCAATGTTGAGATTAGCATATGTGTGTGTTAAAAGAAAAAGAGAAAATAAAGCAAAGAGAGAAAAAGAGAAAAATAAGGAAAGAGAGCGGGAGATGGGAGAGATCGAGTTGGAAGAGTTTAAAGAGAACATGTACAAAAGGTCTAAAAGACAAGATGAAAAGAACACGATTGTCTAAACTAACAAATGCAAGTGGACAAGAAACATTTATCTGATAAATTTTGTAGGGATAGGTTTTAGTGGTTGTGAGAAGTTGGCCTGGTATATGCTGTCCACTAATTATAGTGGGCACCTTGCACCAGTCCAAACAACCCCTTATTGGAGATAGGTTAAAGACAACCTTTATTGAAAGCTATCCTAGTGGTAGCTATGGAGAGCAGCCTTCAGGCTAAGTCTTGAAGGAATGTAAAGCAGCTTGTTTTACCAGTCTATAATCTCTTGAGTGACCAAATGAAAGAGCACCACACCAGGTATATATTCAAAATATATGTATTTATTACTAAACACACCCCTCTAGTCTCTTTATGAGGCTAGAGTTCGAAGTACATAAGTTATAAGTTATTTAAACACAGTAATAGCACAAATACACGTTTGGGCCCTAGGGGCGTACCAAACCATATACCAATAAAGTGGTATAAGAACCACGACTGAGCTAGACACTAGGCCTAGAGCCTCTAGAAGTGCTTGGACCACAAGGAACCACCCAAGGTAGTGACACAGGGGGCCCACGGGGGACGCGTGCAGTGTAGTAACACAGCCGCGAATCGCCGTTAACGTCTATGGAGAAAGTCGCGGTTTGGAATTTAAAGAAAAGGGACACTTAAAGAAGGACTTGGAGCAAACCCTTTGAGAACTAGGTCGTTCTAGAGTCTCTACCCACGGGAGCACCGGAGTACTCTTGTTACCTCACACAGGGGAGCCGGGTGCATAGGTGCCTTTCGGGGTCGGGTTTCGTCGTCGATTTGAATGGCGATCTGCTGCAAAGTGCTGCTGGCGACCAAGTGAAAAGTGTCCGGGTGGATCCAAGGGTGGATCGGAGATCTGAAGAACCTGAAAGCAGAGGGGACAGAGTCTGGGTCACTAGCCAGTGACCAGGAAGGTGATGAGCAGATGCCCCCCGATGTTGAGTGCTTCAGGTAGGTTGATGGTCGTCTTGACTCTTCAGCCATGAGTTCCAGGAGGCGTTGTCGGCAACCAGGAGCAGGATTCGGGCTGGTACACGATGTTTGTCGAGTGCTGAGGTATCGGCGACCGGATTGGACCCAACAAGCCTTGGCAACGGCAAGTCTCAATGAAGATGAAGATTGACGATGATGCAGACCAGCAAGGTCTGAGGAACTCACCAAGCAAGGGTAAGTGAGGGCAAGCCTGGAGCAACCAGGGAGCCCAAGTAGAAAAAGATTGGCCTTCGTGAAGGGCTACTAGCCAACGGGCTAGCGACTGCGAAGGAGCCTCAAGACGGTGCACGTGGAGCTGGCTCACAGGACACTCGTGGAGTGGAGGCCAGTGATCTTCGGTGCAGTTAGTGCTGGAGGCTGGGGCTACTCGGAGCCCAAAGCACGACTTCGTGGGAGACCCAGAAGAGGATGCACTTGCAAATGCGTGCGGTGTCCAGGGGTCACGGTTCCACGTTACCCACGACAGCTACGGGCCTCAGCTTTGCTGGGGACTCAGGGCAGCCTCGGGGAAGTTTGGAAATCTACCTCTGGTGATGCAAAGACTTCGGCGTCCGACGGGAGCTTCAGCGATGCAGACCGGACAATTGCTTCTTTGGTGCCTGCCAAGCAGGGGAGTCACTCCTTGACCCCAAGGGAGATTCTTCTGTCCTCTAATCGTTAAGTAGAGCGTCGAAGGTCCAGGATTCAGTGTCAGAGTTTCGTCCAGGGATAATCTAAAGTCCTAAGGACTGGGGTCCCATACTTATACTAAGGTAGGGGGTTGGACTTACTCTGTGGTCCCACCTATGGGTGGGTCAGGGCAGAGAGATGGCTACACCCCTTTCCCTTTGTCCAGTTCATGCCAGAGCAGGGGCTGGAAGCCCCTGAACCGGTTTGAACTGGGGTATGCACAGGGACACCAAATGTGCCCCCAGTGCAGGACTTCAAAGCACCAGAGAGTGCTCCCGCCCAGCCCCAATACACACTATCCTGTCTGGGGAGGTGGTTACACCTCCCTGCGACAGGAAACCTATTGTCCAGGCCTCCCCTGCCGGAGTTTCGGTCAGCAGCAGGAGGCCAGACTTGTGTCGGTGGCAGCAGCATCCATTTTGTGATGCCAAGGCTTTAGAAAGAAGTTACCGGGCAAGCCAGTGTGTACATGTCTCTCCCTCTAGAAGGGTGGAATGCTACCCCCGCCACCAGAATTGGCGGGGGGTAGTATTCCAAGATGTTTGACACCAAACACGACATGTTTCTGTGCAGCCATCCCAAAGTTAGCATTTAACGCGAGGTTATAATGCGCTTAAGAGTATATGGCCAGGCTGCACTACAAACAGCATCAGAGAAGGGTCTCCGACTGATGCAGAGGGGCCCTGCTCATGCAGGGGCACCCTCTCACATAGGAACCATGCACTCTGCCTTCAGGATTGACAAGGCCTGCCATAGGAGTGACTTATAGGTTTATATGTGTGTAGGTATGTAGTGATATAGGTAACCTATATCACAGTAAGGGGTGCCTGCACCACCTTACCCAGGCTGCAGTAGCAGACCTGTGGTGTCATTTTGGATGGCCTTCCAGGGGTGGCACAATACATGCTGCAGCCCCTGGTAGGCCTCTGAGGTACCTATGCCCTGGGTACATAGTATACCATATACTAGGGACTTATTAGGGCACTCCAGATTCCAATCAGAGATGTGCCTAAGGCACATGGAAACCATTTTACAGAGAAAGCAGATAGACTGGGGCCCTGAATAGCAGGATCCCAGTCCAACTAAGTCATAAACCAGCAAAACACCAGGAAAAAAAGTGGGGGCAACCATATAGTCAGATTCCACCTTCCTACATAACCCCCCCAAACGAAAGGAGATAAGGCTAACCTTGGCCAGTTGAGCCTTTATTGACTAAGTGGCCATATAAGGAAGCACCTGCACTAGCATGGTTGCCCCCTGTCTTATGGTCCACTAAGCAATCCCTCACCCTAAGGGTATGAGAGGGTCTCCACCATGGGGAATCACTACCTGTGGTGTGCTTAGGTAAAGTACAAGGCTGGTGAGGTGTCTGAGTAGGGAAGTGAGGCCCTAGGAATGTTGGCCTCAGCTTCCTCAGATCACTGGTCACCATGTATGCCTGTCTTTCCATGACTGAGTTGCACTTTGCTCTAAGGGTCAACCTTTGGCTGCCTACAGCTGGGGGTTGGGTCCCTTTGGATGGACTACTGGAGGGACATGGCAGGTTTGGAACCTTCTGGTCCCAGGTTTGCCCTTGCCTACCAGAGTCCTTCTGGGGGAGGTCCCTACATAAAGGTATGGGGGATCCCTCAGTGTGTAGAGGAATCTTTACCTGGCTAGGGCTACTAGACTGGGTGCCCCTAATCTGCTGATGGGGGGGTTCCTCTGGTCCACTGACCTCCCTGACCTCTGCAGCCCTGGGCTGACTGAGGCAGGGTAGAGAGGGGCAGGTTACCTGCTCCAGACTGGGTACCACCTTGGAAGGGTCCTCTGCCATCAGGGGTGTGGCCAGGCCAGGCCTGACTACCTCTGGGGCAGTTCCTTCACTAGGGGTAGGGTCAGTTCCCTGAGGAGGCTGACCCTTACCTACTGTCTGGAGGGAAGAAGACTTTTCTTCAACCCTTGTGCTCTCTTTTGGGGGAGAGTGGGCCATTCTTCCAGGCTCCATCTCTCCAAAATCTTGGGTTGGGGCTGTGGCCATCACAGCCCCACTAACCTTCACAGGGACACCCAACATCCTCAGATGGGTTTGGTGTTCAACTTCAGCCCAGGCTGAAATTTCCAGATCATTGCCCATCAGGCAATCTACAGGTAAGGTTGGGGACACAGCCACTCTTTTTGGGCCTGTGACCCCCTCCCAGCTGAGATTGACTATGGCCATGGGGTGATCCGTTCTGACACCATCAATGTTGGTCACCTGGTATTTAAACTCAGGTAAAAGCTGGTGAGGGGGGACTAGTTTCCCTGCCACCATGGTGACACTAGCCCCTGTGTCCCTAAATGCCACAGCTTTCTGACCATTAATTATTGGCTCCAGTCTGTACCTGCCCAATGCTGTGGGACCCATGGTAAAGGTGGCAAATCCTATACCACCATCAGAGTCAGAGGAGTCTGTTGAGGGGGTCCTGTCTAAACTAGGGCCCACCTCTGTTCCTCTTGCAAAAGCACCTAACTTTTTGGGTGCACTACTCCCAACTGGAGGATTACTACTGGTAGTACCAGGAGGGGTGGTAGTAGTTGTTGGAGGAACATTTTCTTTATTGCCAATCCTGGGGCAACTGGGATCAGATTTCCAGTGCCCAGGCTTTTTAAAGACATGGCAATATGGTTTCTTTTCAGGAGAAGAAGGAGTTTGGGACCCACCCCCAGAAGAGGAATTTTGGGGCCCTGTAGTGGACTTATCCTTAGATTTATCCCCACCTTTCTCTTGGGACTTAGTAGAATCTTTCTTCTGGTCACCACCCTGATTTTTAGTTTTTACTCTGGTTCTGACCCATTTGTCTGCCTTCTTTCCCAATTCTTGGGGAGAGGTCAGATCAGAGTCCACCAGATACTGGTGCAAAAGCTGGTTTTGACAATTATTAAGGATCTGCTCCCTCATAATCAAATTGTACAATCCTAAAAAGTCATGCACTTTGTTGCCATGTATCCAACTTTCCAGAGCCTTAGTAGCACAATCTACAAAATCAACCCAGTCTTGAGTCTGAGCTTTTTGGGTGTCTCTGAACTTCAACCTATACTGTTCAGTGGTTAGGCCAAACCCATTTATCAGAGCACTCTTCAAGACTTTGTAATTGTCAGCATCCTCTTCTCTTACAGTGAGGAGCTTGTCTCTACCTTTGTCTGCAAAGGAGAGCCACAAGACTGCTGCCCACTGCTTCTGAGGGACCTTCTGTACTTTACAGGCCCTCTCTAGAGCAGTTATCCATTTGTGGATGTCATCCCCACTCTGGTAGGTAGGGACAATCTTGCTCAGGTTTCTATGGTCATAAGACCTTTCCCTATCTTTAGGGATGTTGCTGCCACCATGGGACTCTAGTCCCAACTTTTTTCTCTCTCTGTAGAGATCTAGGGACTCCCTGTCTAGAGCCAATTGCTGCTTTCTGAGTTCAAGCTGGGTTTGCTCATACTGAATCAGCCTCTTTCTCCTCTCATGAGAGGATTCCCTCCTATGAGAGGAGACAGAGGTCCCTATTGAGGTGTCAGAGTGGTTCGACTCCTTAGAAGGAGATCTAGACCTTCTAGGCACACTCATAATCCTTCCTGGGGGGACAAAGTGGAGGTCATTCTGATCCTCCTCTTCCTCTTCCACAGGAGGGATTGGGTTTTCCAGGTCGGGGTCATTGTCACCCTCCTGGTCAGCTCCAGAGGGGGGGTTCGGGGTGTTGCTACCCCTGGCCCCATCCTCATCTTCTGCCCCACCCTCTGCACCTACCCCTTCAGTCCCTAAGGGCCTGTTGAGATCATCAGCCATTAACATCTCTCTCAGATGTTGGGTGGTGGGACTTTGGCCTGTCTTCAGTTTCCTCACATTGCATATTGCTCTCAATTCCAAGAATGGGAGTGTATCATACTTGGAGGGAAGAAGCCCAGTGGCTTCTGGCAAGGACTCTCTGGGTCCTGGCTTTGAAGACATCACTAGTGAGGTGTGGTGTATGCACTACCTACTCTAGTGTGGCATACTAAACTCTCTTGAGTTGTAGAAAGGGTGTTCTATCCCTTAACACACAACTCTAAGTTCAGTAGAACTTACTGTATACTAAGCTTAATTTATATGTACCTTAGGTACCTTTAGTGGTTTTCAGTTGATCAATTCAATTGAGATTATCTGGTAAAACAATAGCAAGCTGGAATCCCACACGCTGCACACCAATGTGAGAAGTTGGCCTGGTATATGCTGTCCACTAATTATAGTGGGCACCTTGCACCAGTCCAAACAACCCCTTATTGGAGATAGGTTAAAGACAACCTTTATTGAAAGCTATCCTAGTGGTAGCTATGGAGAGCAGCCTTCAGGCTAAGTCTTGAAGGAATGTAAAGCAGCTTGTTTTACCAGTCTATAATCTCTTGAGTGACCAAATGAAAGAGCACCACACCAGGTATATATTCAAAATATATGTATTTATTACTAAACACACCCCTCTAGTCTCTTTATGAGGCTAGAGTTCGAAGTACATAAGTTATAAGTTATTTAAACACAGTAATAGCACAAATACACGTTTGGGCCCTAGGGGCGTACCAAACCATATACCAATAAAGTGGTATAAGAACCACGACTGAGCTAGACACTAGGCCTAGAGCCTCTAGAAGTGCTTGGACCACAAGGAACCACCCAAGGTAGTGACAAAGGGGGCCCACGGGGGACGCGTGCAGTGTAGTAACACAGCCGCGAATCGCCGTTAACTTCTATGGAGAAAGTCGCGGTTTGGAATTTAAAGAAAAGGGACACTTAAAGAAGGACTTGGAGCAAACCCTTTGAGAACTAGGTCGGTCTAGAGTCTCGACCCACGGGAGCACCGGAGTACTCTTGTTACCTCACCCAGGGGAGCCGGGTGCATAGGTGCCTTTCGGGGTCGGGTTTTGTCGTTGATTTGAATGGCGATCTGCTGCAAAGTGCTGCTGGCGACCAAGTGAAAAGTGTCCGGGTGGATCCAAGGGTGGATCGGAGATCTGAAGAACCTGAAAGCAGAGGGGACAGAGTCTGGGTCACTAGCCAGTGACCAGGAAGGCGATGAGCAGATGCCCACCGATGTCGAGTGCTTCAGGTAGGTTGACGGTCGTCTTGACTCTTCAGCCACGAGGTCCAGGAGGCGTTGTCGGTGACCAGGAGCAGGATTCGGGCTGGTACACGATGTCTGTCGAGTGCTGAGGTGTCGGTGACCGGATTGGACCCAACAAGCCTTGGCAACGGCAAGTCTCGATGAAGATGAAGATTGACGATGATGAAGATGAAGATCAGCAAGGTCTGAGGAACTCACCCAGCAAGGGTAAGTGAGGGCAATCCTGGAGCAACCAGGGAGCCCAAGTAGAAAAAGATTGGCCTTCATGAAGGGCTACTAGCCAACGGGCTAGCGACAGCGAAGGAGCCTCAAGACGGTGCACGTGGAGCTGGCTCACAGGACACTCGTGGAGTGGAGGCCAGTGATCTTCGGTGCAGTTGGTGCTGGAGGCTGGGGCTACTCGGAGCCCAAAGCACGACTTCGTGGGAGACCCAGAAGAGGATTCACTTGCAAATGCGTGCGGTGTCCAGGGGTCACGGTTCCACGTTACCCACGACAGCTACAGGCCTCAGCTTTGCTGGGGACTCAGGGCAGCCTCGGGGAAGTCTGGAAATCTACCTCTGGTGATGCAAAGACTTCGGCGTCCGACGGGAGCTTCAGCGATGCAGACCGGACAATTGCTTCTTTGGTGCCTGCCAAGCAGGGGAGTCACTCCTTGACCCCAAGGGAGATTCTTCTGTCCTCTAATCGTTAAGTAGAGCATCGAAGGTCCAGGATTCAGTGTCAGAGTTTCGTCCAGGGATAATCTAAAGTCCTAAGGACTGGGGTCCCATACTTATACTAAGGTAGGGGGTTGGACTTACTCTGTGGTCCCACCTATGGGTGGGTCAGGGCAGAGGGGTGGCTACACCCCTTTCCCTTTGTCCAGTTCACGCCAGAGCAGGGGCTGGAAGCCCCTGAACTGGTTTGAACTGGGGTATGCACAGGGACACCAAATGTGCCCCCAGTGCAGGACTTCAAAGCACCAGAGAGTGCTCCCGCCCAGCCCCAATACACACTATCCTGTCTGGGGAGGTGGTTACACCTCCCTGCGACAGGAAACCTATTGTCCAGGCCTCCCCTGCCGGAGTTTCGGTCAGCAGCAGGAGGCCAGACTTGTGTCGGTGGCAGCAGCATCCATTTTGTGATGCCAGGGCTTTAGAAAGAAGTTACCGGGCAAGCCAGTGTGTACATGTCTCTCCCTCTAGAAGGGTGGAATGCTACCCCCGCCGCCAGAATTGGCGGGGGTAGTATTCCAAGATGTTTGACACCAAACACGACATGTTTCTGTGCAGCCATCCCAAAGTTAGCATTTAACGCGAGGTTATAATGCGCTTAAGAGTATATGGTCAGGCTGCACTACAAACAGCATCAGAGAAGGGTCTCCGACCGCTGCAGAGGGGCCCTGCTCATGCAGGGGCACCCTCTCACATAGGAACCATGCACTCTGCCTTCAGGATTGACAAGGCCTGCCATAGGAGTGACTTATAGGTTTATATGTGTGTAGGTATGTAGTGATATAGGTAACCTATATCACAGTAAGGGGTGCCTGCACCACCTTACCCAGGCTGCAGTAGCAGACCTGTGGTGTCATTTTGGATGGCCTTCCAGGGGTGGCACAATACATGCTGCAGCCCCTGGTAGGCCTCTGAGGTACCTATGCCCTGGGTACATAGTATACCATATACTAGGGACTTATAAGGGCACTCCAGATTCCAATCAGAGATGTGCCTAAGGCACATGGAAACCATTTTACAGAGAAAGCAGATAGACTGGGGCCCTGAATAGCAGGATCCCAGTCCAACTAAGTCATAAACCAGCAAAACACCAGGAAAAAAAGTGGGGGCAACCATATAGTCAGATTCCACCTTCCTACAGTGGTGATATTAAAAATCACCAAAGGGGGGAATTGATGGAGCAGGGGAAAGCAAAATATTTTTTGTACCCCTTGAAAATTAATGATCTCATAATGATTAATGATACTAACCGTTTGAAACGCATGAACTAACCAACAAAATACACCTTTTATTAAACAGTACACGTGGGCAACATGCTGATTTGTGCAAAATCTAATTTACTTACAAATGTGACGCTAATTAACATAAGTATTGTGATTTGCGTAGTAAATAGAGTGAATTGAATGATTTATGTTGCGTAGTAAATTTGCACTGCAGCAAAGAATGCAGATGGTAAGTAAAATGGCTTTAAATGTCGCTTCAGCTAGGGAATATCTAACACGGGTCTTTAGAATGGTGGGTGGTAAACAGAAAGGCTTATTTTCCATATTTTAATTTTCGTTGTGTTTGTTTTATATTAGTTTTGTTCGGGCCTTCTAGGCCGTGCTTCTAAAATGGCCGCTGGTAAGGACGAGATCGCGTGCACTAAAAAGATGGCTCCTGCGCAGACGCAGAACGAAAGCTCAAGTCACGTGTATGCAGCCTGTGCTCGGAGTGAGAGATGTCAAGGCCAATCTGACCTGCAATGAAGAACATGCCAAGTATTCAGCATATATTCCTGGGAACGAATGGGAAAAAGACGAGTGACAATGGATGAACTAATGTGTGACCTTCAAAGATTGTTACAAAATGGATTAACAAATTGGACTACTTTTGACATTGCGGTCATGAGACTTATTGTATGCTTTATTGTCCTCAAACCGGTTCGAACAAGGAGGGCGATGAGGTGACCATCACCACCCCTCCAATGGACCAATGAGTGTGATACTTGCCCCTAAAGATTGTAACTTTTGAGTGTAGAGAGCCAGAAAATAGGGTATAAGAGAGTCTGCTCTTACGTTGTGAAAAAAAGGCTAGGCTGGAGGAGCTTATGCGATGCGATGCTATACTTGCTACTTTGCTTTTCATTTTTCCACCTTGATGCTGCAAGAGACTCTGTCATTTTGGACTTTGAACTTTGACTGGGGAAGGAACGAGATCGTTGCGGGAATTTACCCGGGAGGTGCGTCCGAGGAGGTTAGCGGGACAGTCAGTTTGGGAGTCCTATCCTGTGATCTGCGGTTCACCTTCCTTTGGTGAACCATTCCTGTCATCGCCCTAAGGCCGAGGGTAATGAATATTTCTCATCCTTGATTTAATTTTTACTAAAATGCTTACTGAATAATAAATGTTTTTGCCTAAAAATGAGCTTTACTTTTGCTTAAAGAATTTCGATAAAATTATATGTTAACTCTAAAAAGAGTCTGTGGTTCTTTAAATAAAATTGTGATTTATAAATGTCAAAGGTTTTAATTGTGATTGAGCTGGTCTTAATCACCATCAACTAATTCTACTAGTTGGTCCATCGACCGAATAGCGGAGTGCCTTGATGTTTAGAACCGACAGGATCCGAAGTTTATGTATATAATGTATAGAGTATAATTCTGTCGTTTTTTTAAAATAAGGTATCCCGCTTGTCCAGCAACTCATTTTTCCTTAGGAGGTTTTGATCCAGAATATTTGAATGAATGTATGTATGCGGTATCATGGGCCCCACCAACATGAGTGTTTTTCTGGATTAAGGGTCTTAAGGAGAAATTTATATTAGCCGCGCTGGATCAGGGTCCATGGCCCACTAGCTACACCACTGCATAATAAGACAGCACATTGCAAGAAAATTCCTAAAACATTGCCTTGTTGCTGTTGAAAATGGATCACCAGAGCAATAAAATGTAATTTTACCTTAAAATTCTTGCATAAGAGTAGATAATGATATAATGTGCCCTTTTGCCAAACATTTGTAGGAAATTTGCTACCATATTTTGGAAGCATTACAGTCTCTAATGGTGGGCATCAGGTTGACCCACATATATTCTATTTCAATTTTCCAGTTGGGAGGACAGTATAACATTATCTCCACTCACCCTTTTAGGAAAGTCAATCAATGGGAATAAAATGCTTGAAAGTTCTTATAAGAAAAAAACCGGTTCTTACCTCTACATCAACTTGAGGGGTTAGAGACAACTGTCAATAAAAAGCCGAGGTTCTCTGCTGATGGGAACAGATGTTGAGAAAAGGTTTAGAGCTGCAGCCTGGAAAGATTGCCGCAAAGTGCTGGACGATTGCTAAAACGCACCATCTTAGTTGTTTTGAGGTTCGACTTGACAGAAATCCCAGGCATCCAGTGGTTAGTTAACGCCTGGAAGCAGCCAAAAACATGGTGGCCAACTAGGCTTGCACTTTACCTCATGGCACCATCTGGTGAGCGCCATTGACGTTCACATCGTAGGTGAAGCCAAAAGAACTAGCAAATGAAGTAGCAAGGTGAACGCACAAGTTAAAGAAAGTCTGAGAAAAGAAAAAGCCTGGATGGCCTTGGAGGCCCACAGACACTGGAACAAGGCTGAGAAGAGACAGGCCGAAGAGAAACAGTCCATACCTTCAGGGAAAAATGATCCCTAGAAAATCCAGCTACCCACCACAGCCACCCTCTGCCACCGACTCAGAATAACATAGGGGTCCTGTGTCAAGAGACACTCGTGGGTGATACTTTTGAATTTCCTCGACATTTCTTTTTCCTTGAGTTAGATCACAAAAGTACAGTGTGCGACAGACCTAAAATGTATTGTTTCTTCAAATATTTAGATATAGAACACTGCACCGGTTTTGGATCTTCCTCTTACTACCCCTGATATAATGGCTTTGCTGAGTTTTGTGTACAGCTGTGTCCAATTCCATCTTGTTTCACATGAGTGTGTAAATAAAAATCTTCTACATTCCAGGCACTCAGTCCGCCATTAGGGACTTCTGACAGAACTGATGCTATGTTGTAATACTTTGAACTGGGTGTATCCTTTTGGTGGTCACAGCAGAAAAATGGTGAGTCTGTGACTAAAAATTAGGTCGCTTCAGATCTACATTCAGACCCCCTTTCCTCCCTCACCCCTTCATATTTAACAGCAAAGGCCCAGGAAGGGTGGTTTACATAGACCTCTGCTCCTCCCGCAATGGTCTTGAATAGCATTTTAATGTGCGTGGCATCTTACGACCAAGAGAAGGCTTTGACTTTAGCCCGTCTCTGAATGGCTTTCCTCTCCAGTAAATACTCAGCAAAGTAGACACGTGGAGCGCGAGTGCGACACTTGCGCTTGTTCAGCAGCAAGTGGCACAGGTACACTGTCTGAGATAAAAAAATACTGAGGGCCTTATTTATGAGGCACTTCCGCTGTCGTTGAGTCACTTTTTGTGACGCTGCAGCGCGTACAAAATGCGCCACACTGCACCATATTTAAAAAGGGACGCATCTAGGCAGGTGCGTCACTTTGTAAACCAGTGCGTTACTTTATACCTGCGTCAGGTATAATGTAAGCAGAGCGGGTGTTCCGGCGCAGAACAGGCTTGTAGAAGTGTTGCAGTGAAATCTTTGAGATTTCACTGCAACACTCTACGGCTTCACTGCGTCAAACCCTTACGCCTGCTTGAAGCAGGCGTAAGGGGTGACACAGGCCTTTTCACATGGGGCTTGCCCCATATGAAATGACACATTGCTGGAGTTGCATCTGTTTCCAGACACAATCCAGCAATGCGCCATTTTTGCGCTGACAAATACATCAGGATTCCTGACGTATCTGTCAATCCTTGTGACATGGAGCGCCATACAGTAAATACAGCGCATCCATGGTGTCGCAAGGAGGGCGCACTGAAAAGTGCTGCATCGCTGTTTTACCGCAGCTTTGCGACACTTTTAATAAATGAGGCCCTAAGGAGGAGATATACTAAGATTTTACGTCATGTTTGCGTCACAAAACCGACGCAAATCGGCTCAAAATCTTTATTTCCAATTTACTTTCCAGCGTTAAACTTGTTTAGCGCTGGAAATAACGTGAAAATAACGCAAAGCAGCGCATAGTGCTGCTTTGCATTACTTGAAACCTAAAGAAGGCTTGGGTCCTAAGCTAACTGGATGGGACCACCAATAGTTATATACTCAAAAGTATCCAGTAGCTACTGTTTAGAGCTTGTTCAAAAACCGAGCCAGTGGAATCAATTCATAGGCTCGTGTGATTTATTTCACAATTTTTAGATTATTCCATAGAAACATTAATATTCAAATCATGTCAAACATTAAGGGCAACACAAAATAGTGACATTTTTCAACATGTGAATTACATAAACAAATAACACATATAAACGATCAATACAAATGTGTATAATACATCAGTAATTTATGTGCAATTACATAAACACACAAAAAAGTAATTAAAGCACCAGTCCATAAATCAAAGGTAGCAATAAGGCGGGGTAGCAAGTCAAAACTTGCAAACCACTATACATTCTCCTGCCTGTATGCACAGCTCTGGGGATCCTATGAATCAAGTTAAGGGTAACTGGGGAGGGAAATTAGTTGAGCCTTCTCCCTAAGTTATCAAGGTTAGCTTTTCCCAGACGCTGTTGTCAACGCGTTTCCAACCCCATCAGCATTCAGGGGTTTTCATCAGGACTTGGACGTGGTGAAATCTTGTGCTATGGTTACAGGATGCTCATAATGTTCAGAAATTTCTGGCACTGGATTAAGTGATGAGGCCTGCGTCAATGGCGGTTCTTAATTATGCAGATTGAAGCCAACGGTTGCTGTGTCAGTTCAGTTTGAATGCTGTTTTGTCAGACGTCTTAACGCGATCGTGATTGCATTACTTAGCACGAAGGGGGCGTACCATGGGTGGAGCATGGGCGTTCCCATGCAACCACCCAAGGTTTCTGATGCTAAACCCAATTTACTAAATAAAGTAGACAGGGTTTAGCCGCAGAAAACTGCGCCCTTTTGAAGTAGGCGCAAGGAAGGAGAATTGCTTTTATTTCGCCTTCCTTTTCTGACTTTGTATGTGTGCTGCACTGTACAGCACACATATAAAGAGGAAAAATGGTTTAAGTCAGTCTATGCATAGTATTTTGTACAGGAAGGGTACCCTTTCAGTACAAAACCTATCCTAGACTCATGGAGACACCCTTGCACCATGGCGCAAAGGTGTCTCCGTAGCAGACCGCAGCTGATTTCAGCGCCGGCGCTAGGGAAAGGGGAGGAGAGTGTCATATTTTAGTAAATTTTATGCTCTCCTCCTCTCGCCTTTTCACGCAGCACAGCATTTGCGGCTGCTGCACTGCGCTGCGTGAAAAAGTGATAAATCTGCCCCTTTGTGCCATAAAAATAATCATCAGCAGTAGAAAATTAAGCTTACCGTAAGCCAATACTGATCTCTAAAGTGTTTTTGCAAGACTCATAGGGGACATCATTTTAGATCGTAATTGTCTTTGGTGACTTGAAGGGTTGTTTGTGAGATAACCCACTGTCTGAGACATCCTCAATTTTGCCTTAGTCGCAATCGGCCCTGTTTTACATTCCTGGCCACATTCAATGCAAATATCGAGCCTTTCTGATTGAATTTCGAGGACTGTTTCAGTGTCACACACAGCATGTCTCAGTGCGCTCCCATGCAGTACTTAATTTGTAAAATAAAGTTAGTGCCAGGGCCCTTTTCGGGACGCCACTGCAGCCTCCACCACTCATTGACCCTGCCAGCGCTGCCAATAACAGAACCAGCACAGATAGTAAACACTGCACTCCTACAAGTGTGACAACTCAGACTGTTCAGGCCACCCAAAACTGTAATCATGGTGTGAGAGGCAGGCATTATTCATTATTAATGTATATTGACTTATTAAACACTGTTGTTGAGCTCATCTCAAAATTAGACAGACAGCGCTACCATATGGTGGACTGTCACTAGAGCGGGTGCTGACAATTAAGTGCCGGTGCCCAGCACCGGAAACCACCGGCTCAAATTAAGCACTGCTCCCATGGCTACCTTAGTATATCTGGCCTGTCTCTGTGCCTTCTCAGGCCTGTCTTAGTAACAGAATGGTCTACCTCTGTCCTATCCTGCAGGGCTCAGTGCATGTCCACGCCTATCTCAGGAGGACACTGCACTGTTTCTGTGTGTTGCAGGCCGGTCTCAGTGAGATAGCTAACCTGTCTGAGTTTTGCTAGGCTTGTCTCAGTAGGTTACTTCCCTCTTTCTGTGTGATTCCAGCCCTGTGTCAGTACGATACCTGCCCTCTCTCAATTTTGTACTGTCCTGCCGCCTCGTAATGCTACTTGGTTTCAGCAGGTTTCTATCCTACCTCACTGTGATACCTAAACAAAATTCAAATAACAACACTAACGGCGGACCTCTAAACCGCAGTTAACACTTAGGGCCCGGTTACGATCTCGCTCGGACGGGCTCCTGACGGCATCCGTCAGGAGCGAGTCCGAGTTGTAAGCATGATTTCCGGACGACTCGTACCGCTGTACGAGCGAGCAAGTACGATGCGCATATAGCCTCACGCTTTGAGCGACTCGAACCCGTCAGCGAGGCCCTCCGGACGACTCCGACATGGCCGACGCGCACAGCGCAATGGGGCCGATTTCCGAGCGACCAAGTACGATGCGCGCGTCGAGCAGCCGGATCGAGTTGGAGCCTCCGACTCGAGACAGCGTTAGGAAGCGGACTTCGCGGGATTGTAGCGGGCCCCCCTTCACCCGTAGGCCTTCGACTTGGTCACTGGGGGGGACCCTAACACATGCATGCACAGGGCGGCCGACATCGAGGCGTCCCCGCGACAGGTTGCGCCCTTTTCCGCTACCTACCATTATTCTCTATGGGAGCCTATGTACACTATGTACAACAGGCTCCCATAGAGTTCAATGGGACTCCGAGCGACGCGAGTCCGTCAGCGCTCAATTGCATCGTACTCGGTCGCTCGGAGCGCGAGTCGCTCGGAAAGCTTTACGGGACCGAGTCGGCCGTAGGGCTTTCCGAGCGAGATCGTAATAGGGCCCCAAGTTGAGCCTTGGGCGGAAATCGTTGTCGTTATGGATGCGGTGACAGTGAATGCAGGTGGCCGCGGTCCAAGGACCTTTAAAAGGGGGTGTATTATCAGCAGTCCCGATTGAATGACGGAACGCTACAGGAGTGCTGCGACACAGATTCCGATATTGGTAAGGGCATACCAGTGCCCTCTTGCTTGCATTGAATCTTGTTTGTTGGATTTATTGAATGTTGGCACAAAATACTATGGATGATTGAGGAATAAGAAATCATATGTGATCAGATAAATAATACTAACATTAACTGAAGGATTATTTATCATCATAGAATAAGATTATAAAAGCCCTGATGAAGTTCAATGTATACTGAACGAAACGCATTGGCTGTATGTTCTGGTTGCTGGACCATATATATATATTTTTTTTTAAGTAAATGGAAATAAAAAGGACTTTTTTCTAAAGAATATACATGAAGATTTATTGATTACTTTTGTGGGTGCACCGCTCTGTCTCTGTTTTTGAATATCACTGTGATACCTAGCTTGCCTCGATGGGTTGCCGAGTCTGTTTCAGTGTATTTCCAGATATGTCCCGTCAGGATTCTGCCTTCAATCTGTCAGATATTGTCTGTTCTCCCTGTGATACCTACCCTCTGGTCTCAATGGGTCACTGCTTCTCTCTCTAAGATGCGGGCCAAGTTTGCGTTAGTTTCAGGTCTTCTAAAGGCTGGCCTATGTAAAAACGCTGGCTCCTGCTCAGTTCCTGAAACCCCTGGCTATGTTTACATTGCATGTCATCCAATTTAAGAAATGTTACGAAAAGCACATTTGAACTGCATGCCCTGAGCACAGGCATGTTGTTCTAACATTTTATTGCCAAATGTCTGTGTGGATGTTAAAGAACCCTGTCTGGCCCTAAAATAAAGCAATGTCAATAAAACAGAGACGGAAGGCGCTCCTGTGTCAGGGAAACATCTCTGCTTCAGGGCCCTTTCCTGGCAGTGTCCAATTCTGAGGAACTGTTTTGCATGGGTGGGAGGCAAGCAGGGGCCATTTACAAGCATTGCTACATGCCAGGGAGATGAGTTTGTATGGAGGAGAGACACTGCAGTATCACTGCTTCTTATAGAGGAGCTGGATCTGTAGCACGGCTTCTACTTTACTATATAACAAAATAAAACAATAATTCCCTAGGATGTATGAAATATACATAGTACATATATCTAATGTGGATATGGGCAATTTAATTCCAAGTGCCTTACAATGTGTCATGCAGGGGAACAGGCCAAGAAATAAGATGCGAAGGTGTTTCTGGGTAGCTGTGGTTATTTTTCACATTGTTGGTGTTCACTGCTAATATGGTGTGCTACTGACGTTCCGTGTGTGCTCGGTGTGCTGTCTCCTTGGGTTTGTCTGTTGGTTGGGAGATAGGACTGTGGCAGGGTGCTGTGTGTCCTGTTCAATTATCAGAAGTAGAGGGGCAGATTTACAAGCCACTTGTGCCACTTTTGTGCCACCGTTGCGTCACTTTTGTGACGCAACGGCGGCGTAAACAATGCGCCACGTTGCGACCCATTTACAACGTGACGCATCTAGGGAGATGAGTCACATTGTAAAGCCCAGCGCCACATTATACCATCAGGTATAATGTATGCAGGGTGGGAGTTCCCATGCAAAAAAGCCTCGTAGCAGTGACATAGTGAAATCTACAAGATTTCACTGCGACACCTCTAGGACGCCACTGCGTCAAAACCTTACGCCTGCTTGGAGCAGGTGTAAGGAGTGACGCAGGACAATAAGTATAGGCCTCCCAGAGCATTGCTGGAGTTGCTTCGTGCTTGCGACATGACTCCAGCAATGTGTGACCTTTGCGCCAACAGATGCGTGACGCATCTGTCAATCCTTGCGCAATGGTGCACCGCATTGTAAATGCGACGCATCCATGGTGGCGCAAGGGTTTTTTGACATGGCGCAAGGAAACTGGTGCATCTCTGCTATAACGCAGCGATGCGTCAGTTTCTTGTAAACCTGCCCCAGAGTCATTATATTAATAGCCTTTGGAGAGGTAAGAAGAGATAGATGTCATGGAGTTGGGTGTGGCCATCGTGGAGAGCACCTTTAAGGAGGCAGACATGTGGCAGTCATGTAAGGTATTATCTGCAAACCAAGGAAAAGGGGCTGAGCTTGTGACCGCTCCAGTGCCACATTTCTGGTAATGAGGAACATACAAACTGAGTCCAGTAGCTTCCAAAATGGTTGCTGGGGGGTGCCCACCATGTGGAGATTTCAGTCAGTGGCATTGGGTATGCTTGTAGAGCTAAGAAGTTTTTACTCAGTTTACAGAGGCAGATTTTACTGATGTCCTCTGGAACTTGGCCTCTATTCAATAGAGGCCAAGTTCCAGAGTACATCAGTCTGACACAAACTAGTCCACAAGCAGACCACCACAATGGAGTCTATTGTGGTGGTCTGCTTGTGGGCTAGTTCGTGTCAACGGGCAGTGTGGTGAACGATCTGAGATTGATTTCCAAGCGGAAGCTCTAAAAGGCTTCTGCAGCAAGAGGGACATTCCCTGCATCCTCAAAGGATGACTGAAGCTGTCCCTTTTTCAGTGATAAATTTGTTAAAAAATTTAAAATAAAGTTCACCGGTAAACGTTTTTGTTAAGAGACATCCTCTGCCGCTGCTGAGCTGCTGAATAGCGAGCGGGGTTGTATTGTTTTGATTTCGCCTCCTGTCTCATTTTTCCACCACTCTACACTTCCTGACTTATTATCTCGCTTTAGCGTGTTCTTTTTCATATTTTGCTTTATACCCACTATTTTCCTATGTGTCTCTTCCCCCATCTTTTCCCTTTTTGTCTCTTGCTATGGGTCTAAGTCTGGTGCTGTAAAGTGCACCCAAGTCCCCAAAAATGAGAACCGTTGTACACCGCCTGCAACCACCTGTGCAAATTAAGCACTACCTTTAAAAAAAGCTCCTTTGTAGTTAGACGCATAGCTGTATTTAGATCTCGACGCACTGCAGCATACGCGGCATAGATCACACGTGCCGCACGTAGAGTACCTGCCAATCGAGTTATGCCGGGCGGGCCCGTGACTGCAGTGGGTTCCTTTTCTTTGGAGAATTAACGCCTTATTGAGCAGAAACAACCATCGCTCTTAGAAGAGGCTGATGCCATAACAAGGCAGGGAGGGCTGAGCTGACATTGATTCATTGCCTGCGTCTCCCGAGCGGAGAACTTGGGGGGCGCATTCCCAAGGGCTGCCCCAGGAGCAGCCGGTGAGCCCCCGCCGCTGTCAGCGTAGACCCCGGACCCAGACGGGATTCAAATCTCTCCTTCAACAAGCCCAAGCCGAGCTCAGGTCCCCAGACAGAGTGTGCTACCACCAGGCCTACTCGCTGACTGCAAGGGGGGTCGCCTCCCCTCCCCCCCCCTCCTCGGGGCAGGAATATTTTCAGGTGATGGGCACAACATATAATAATAAACTTAGCGCAGCTTTGACGAGGCTAACGAGGGCTGCCGTGTGAGGGGGCTGCTGGCTGCCGTGTGAGGGAGGCTGCTTGCAGCGGAACTCTGGCAGTCTAAAAGGCCCAAGTCAAGACACTACAGGGAGGCCGTGCGAGACAGCATCAGACTGACGGACAAGTCCATAGAGGACTGTAACAGACTGACAGACGAAGACAATGGGAGACTGTAACAGACTGACAGGCCAGGTCTAGGTGAGACTGTAACAAACTGACAGGCCAATTCTATGGGAGACGGTAACAGACTTACATGCCACGACTATGCAGGACTCTACCAGATAGGAGCCAAATGAAGGGCCCAGCCCACAGGCAGAGGGTGGGAAGTTGTATCAGACTGGCAGGTGAAAGGCTTGAGGGCTCACCCTCTACCAGAGTGGCAGGCCAAGTGCAGTCACTATCTGTTGGGAGACAGTTTCAGACGGACAGCGCAAAACTATGGAAGACTGTAGCAAGCTCAATGCAAGACCATGGCATACTGCTCCAAACTGACACCCCAAAATTATGGGAGACTGTACCAGACTGACAGCTTAAAACTAAGGGCTATACTGTGACCCAGGGCACCCCCACTGGGGTTAGCATCAGACTGATAGCCCAAGACAGTGATGCAAGACTGTACCACACTGACTGCTCAAGTGCAGCACAGAGTCTGCAGAAGGGGAAGCGGTAATGTAGAGGGCCGAGAGCCCAAGACTCTTGAAGACTTTACCAGACTGACTGCTAGTGTTCAGCATCATGCACATGGGTCAATGGAGAATGCTCCAAACGTTGAGGATCATTACACGACCAACATTAGTATCAAGTGTAGAATGATTTGAGGTGGACTTTATTCAATTTTGGGAGATCTATCTTGACTGTGAGGTTTAGGAGGTTGCAGTCAGTCGGGGAGACTCAGGGAGACCCAGTAACTCAAGGAGAGCAGACATGTCTAACAACTGCTGGCCCCACCCCGGACCTCACCAGTAACTATTTCTGCATTTGAATTTCACTCTAAATCTTCAACAACTCACTAATTCTCCTTCCTCTTACACTGTCCCTTTTTACCGATCTTGTATCTCCCTGCTTTCTCATTCGCTACATCCCACTGGCTTTAGTTATCCCTACAAATACTTCCTCCTTTCATTTATCACTCTCACTCATTCCATTTTCTTCTGTGTACCATCTCTGGCTCCTTTCTCCATTTCGACCCATGTGCTTTCTGCCTTCTCACTCATCTCGTTCTCACCATGGACTTTACTCACACATCCTCTCCTCCCCTCCCCTCCCCTCCCCTCTCCTCTCCTCTCCACACCCCTCTCCTCTCCTGTCCCTGTCCCTTCCCCTCTCCTGTCCCTGTCCCTTCCCCTCTCCTGTCCCCTCCCCTCCCCTCCGCTCCCCTCCCCTCCCCTCCTTCTCCATTTCGACCCATGTGCTTTCTGCCTTCTCACTCATCTCGTTCTCACCATGGACTTTACTCACACATCCTCTCCTCTCCTCTCCTCTCCTCTCCTCTCCTCTCCTCTCCTCTCCTCCCTCCCCTCCCCTCCCCTCTCCTCTCCTCTCCTGTCTCTGTCCCTTCCCCTCTCCTGTCCCTGTACCTTCCCCTCTCCTGTACCCTCCCCTCCCCTCCACTCCTCTCCTCTCCCCTCCCCTCCCCTCTCCTCTCCTCTCCACACCCCTCTCCTGTCCCTGTCCCTTCCCCTCTCCTGTCCCTTCCCTTCCCCTCCCCTCCCCTCCCCCCATTCCCCTCCCCTCCCCTCCTCTCCTCTCCTCCCTTCACTGCCCCTCCAATCGCCCCCCTACCCTCCACTGTCTTTCAGCAGTGAAACAGTAGCAGCACCCTCTGAAACCAGGCATGGGCAGCTCACTTCTCGCTAACGGTTTAGGAGAGAGAGAAAGGGGCAAGAGGAATTGACAGTCAGTTTAGTGAACAGGGTACTATAAAACAGAGCTTGGGAGCTAACCTACCTAGATATTTTGGACTGAACGCCCAGGATTGTATCTAATATTTAAAAG
Source organism: Calotriton arnoldi (assembly GCA_963921515.1). Lineage (NCBI taxonomy): Eukaryota > Metazoa > Chordata > Amphibia > Caudata > Salamandridae > Calotriton > Calotriton arnoldi. The sequence goes on from CAWUFW010001596.1 coordinate 1,300,733, forward strand.
GATAAATCACACATTTGAGAGAAGTGTGATTGAAATCAAAAAGTGTAATCTGAGGGTCCTTTGCATCACACTGTACAGTGCACAAGCTGATTGACGGCTTTGGAATGTTTCCTTACGGAAGACCCTTCATAGATGCAAGAAGGACATTTTGTAAGCAGTCAGAGATAGCTTGTGGGCAGTGAGAGATGGAACAATTTGAAGTGGCTCCCAAGTTGTTTTAAGAAGGCATCATTTTTGTTTGACTTCGGATTGATCCACTCTGAGCTAGTTTGGGTTCAGGGTGAGAACATTAGAGTTGTGCTACGGGGTGATGATGACTGAGGTTTCCAGGATGATGCTGCTAACTACAGTGGTGCGTAACCAGCGTCGGATTGGTAACGCGGGCACTCGGGCAATGCCCATGGGGCCGGTATCGGAATTCCAGCTGTGGGCTGCTTTTTTGAGCAGTCTGGGGGCCGATTTGGGCGGCTTCTGCATTGTTCGATGCCGCCAGCGGCCCAGTGGGTGCCCCAGTGGCCTTTCTGGAGGTAGATGGGCGTCCATTACCTCCCTTTTATTAACGGAAGAGGTGCCACTCCCTTTCTCTCGCTGGGCCGGGCCATTAATATATGCATATTGAGCGGGGGCAGGGGGCCTGAGCAAAAGTGGCCTCACTTGTTTTCAGGTGTGTTTCACCAGTGTAAACTAATCAGTGCAGTTTTTTTAACCCCCCACCCCCTTTTTTTATAAAATTTCGCCGAAGCAGTGTTTTGCGGAAAGGCAATATGCAATTGTGGCCCACTTTTTTTTAGCGTGCCCGGTCCGATTTTTAATCCTAATCAAACCCTGTACGAACCCGCACTTGCAAGAGACAAATTGTAATTGATTTTGTCCGGTAGGAGGAGGTAGATCGTCAGAGAAAACAATATCTTCTTGCTTCTGAAGTGGAATTTATAAAGTTCAGCAGGTGGGTTAGTTAAGGAATTTACACAGACAATGTTTGATAATTGATCAGTCAATGTATGGGGATAGTGTTCAGTAGTTTCAGGATGACATCTCCTGTAGGTATACAAAATAGCAGGTTCTTTGTTATGTGACGAGAAACAGGCAAATAGTCGGAGGGATCATGAATGGTGAGACTGGCACAGTGTTTGATAACGCCTAACATGAGAATCAACTTGGGTGATAAAGTCCATGATCCAAAGAAGCATGAAAACCAGTAACAAGGAAGGATTATTTTGATAACCAGGAAAGTTGGAGAGCACAGGTTGAAGCTAGCAGGGGAGGAAGAAAGATATTGAGGAAAAAAATGTTTCTCTCTATTTTGAGGGTGGAAGGCAATGACTGATAATAGCCAGGTCACCACATCTCCCTAAACATCTCTCAATGTGCTTCAGTATTGAGTCTTGCAGGGAGGTGAGAAAAAAGAATTTCTGATTTGACAAATGTTTCTAAGAATAAATTTGGCTGTTTGAGACTGTCTATCCTTGCCATGAGCAGCGCAGCACCGAGATACTGATTCGGGAGAGAGTTGTGCCCTTTGCCAAGTGTCAGAAATAAATAAATAAGGGGCATATTAACAAGCCGGCGATACAAAATTATCGCCGCTTTAGCGTCTGTTTTCAGACGAAAAGCGGCGATAATTTTATCGCTGTATTAGCAAGGTCACGCTATCGCGTGAATCCTTGCCCTATCGCCCTTTCCCATAACGCCCATCCTGCATCTCTAATGAGATGCAAGGTGAGGCGTTACTGGCGTACCCCAGATGGGCTACGTTGTAAATATCGCCGATGTGCACATCGCGATATTTACAAGGCAGCCCACAGGATGATAGCAGACGTTAGATTTTGGCGAAAACGGCCGTTTTCGCCAAAATCTAACGTCTGCTATTATCCCGACTTAGCCATCCCTAACATAGGGGTGGATTGTGCTGATACGACCACAGGGTCGTATCAGCAAGGTTATCGCCGTTTGCAGGGACCATCGCTGGAAAACCAGCGATGTTCCCTGCAAAACGGCGATAACCTCGCTATCTCTGGAATTTTTATCGCCCTGGAGAAGCGTGTTGTTAATAACGCGCTACCAGGGCGATAAGTTCCGGAGATAGCCAGCGATAGGATATCTATCGCTAAGCACGGCCAGCGATAATTATCGCTGGCCGTTGATAATATGCCCCTAAATGTCTGCAATGGAGGTGTAAATTAAAGGTTTGTTGAGGGTACAGGCACAAGCATTCATGAGTGCCTCATTACAGCAAGTTATTGTGACGGCAATGAGGGAGGAAAGGTCAGTAGGTAGGATAATGTGTGTAAGGATATTCTCCATGACCTGATTTTAATCAGGGTTTATTACCTAGATGAAGAGGTGCAGAGTTGCTGTGACTTGACCTTGCTTCCTCCTAAGAGGATCCAAAGGGGTCACACAGAATGTCGCCATTAACTGGTTTGGGATGCTGGGATGATCGGGCTGCAAGTCCTGATTAGGGTTTAGGGTTTAGCAGAGCGATGAAGGAGCGCATCTGACCCCAAACCCATCATTCTTGAGAAAGCTGTGGTTGCAGGCAGGATTTGACGCTAGCCTGGGATGGGGCTGATACAAATTCACTTTTCATTTTTAACCTAAGATCACTTGCAATTTATTTTTTTGTGTGTGATGGTTGGAATTTTGCATTTATGCACAAACACATATTTGTGCATAACATGGTGTGCTGACAATGCCAAATCGTAGATGAGTGATTTTGCAGCTAAGTGGACATTTGGATCTAGATAAAAAGAAACTCACACAGTTCTGTTTTTCGTCTTTCTCCCTAAAGCTATGGCTGAACAGGACAAGGGAGATGCTAGGCAGTAAAGGCTGCTCTGGTGATGAGAAAAAGATTTGGAAAAAATATCAGAATAATAATATTATGATACAAAAAATATTGTGCCAAGAATATCGGGGCATCAAAAATATCATAGTCAGGAATATTGAAAGTAAAAATATCGTTTTTAGTGTTGTTTTTAATATCTTTGTAAAAAACATCGATGTAGAAAATATTGTATTTAATATTGTTTTAAGTGTTAATTAGCATGTAATGTATTGTAATGTGTTTGATGGTGTGTTTTTTTTATGTAGCTGTGGTTTTAGTAAAAAAATATTTAACATATGAAATTGTTGAAATTTGTATTTTGAGTTGTATTTAGGTATATAATTAACTGTTGAATATTTTTTGTAGTAGCGGGATATTGGGTTTTTAGGGGATAAGGGTGGGGAGATTTTTCAAACACATATGTTTTAAATGTAAATTATAAGGTAATAACTTCAAAAGTATGAAAATTAATAATTTCGAATTATAAAATAAATATTATTATATTAGTATTTTTAATATATTTTAATATAATATTAATTATGATCTATATTAATATTAAATATGTTTAATAAGAAAAAACGAACTAATTTAAAATATTAAAATCATACAAAATATTTATAATTACGTTGATTTAAACATATTGAATCTTTAAATTAAATATGTTACATAAAAAAATATTTACAATTGTATATTTTTATAAAAAATCTAATTTGAATCTTAAATTAAGTTTTATTTTTTTTAAATAAAAAACGTAATTTAAATATTTGTTTAATTTATAATGTTTTATTTTGTGTTATGAATTCATGTTTATTATATTGTTTAAGTTTTATAAATGGTAGTAATAATTTTGAACAATATATTAATTTTAATTTTGAATAGTAAATAAAATAGTAATTTTATAATTTAAAATATAAATATGTATATAAAGTTTTGTAGTTTAGATTAGTATGTTTTTAGATACAATTTTATTAAAAAATATTTGAGAATATGGAGAATTGATTGTGTATGTAATATTTTTATTTTGTGATATGTAAAATGTTTTATTTGTAAGCGGTCATTGTAAATTTAAACTTAACACATTCCCAAAATTGGTTTAGATTGGAGTGGGAATAGTAAATGTGACCCTTTTAGTATCCAACACCTTCCCCAACTTGGCTTGGATTGGAGTGGGAATAGTAAATGTCACCCCTTCAGTATCCAACACCTTTCCCCAATATGGTTAGATTGGAAGGAGAATAGTAAATGTCACCCCTTTAGTGTTCAACACCTTCCCCAAATTGGCTTAATTTGCAGTGGGAATAGTAAATATCACCCCTTCAGTGTCCAACACCTTTCCCTAATATGGTTAGATTGGGGGGGTAATAGTAAATATCACCACTTTATTGCCCAACACCTTCCCCAAATTGGTTTAGATTGGAGTGGGAATAGTGCCACCCCTTTAGTGTCCAGCACCTTCTCCAAATTGGTTTGTATTGGAGTTGGGAATAGTAAAAGTCACCTCTTTAGTGTCAAAAACCTTCCCCCAATATGGTTAGATTGCAGTGGGAATAATAAATGTCACCCATTAAGGGCCTGATTACGAGTTTGCCAGTCCGACCACCAAAGAACCGTGCCCGTCCACTCCATGCCACCACTGTGCTGGTGTACACCTGCCCACCGTATTACGAGTTGAGCAGTGTGAAACACACTCCGCCAGCATGGAGATCCTGTCAGCAGTTCTGCTGTGGACTAGCAGCTGTGTGATTTATCGGCGGTGAGCCAGCGGGCGCCGCCAGGATAGTGTTCCGACCACTGAGCATATTACAAGTACAAAGTGACATTGGAAGTCTCACGCCGGTGCACAGCCAACAGCGGTTCCTCAAAGCCAGTGAATTGCCAAGGTGTGAGAAACAAAATGAATCCGAAAAAAACAAAAGACCATTGGATGGATTTAAATACCACACACCGGAAGTGTCGTCACAAGTGGACACGCCTGCAAATCACACTATAAAACACACCCCAAACCTGACCAACATCCTTTGCCATTCTATGCAGAACAGCTACCTTAACAACTACAAAAACAACAATTGATGGACAGAATGCAGAACAATGTCATACATTCACCCCAGTACAGAGATCTGGGCCTAAATCCATCGTTTTTTTGCTCACCATGCCATTCCAGTTTGAACCCAGCCATATGCAAATCAGTCTTGACCCTGTGCCCCATGGGAACAGTCCAGCCCGAACTGCCAGGCCAGGTCCTCCCTGGACTGGAAACAAGCATCCTAGGACCGGTTTCGGGGTTTCACCCCTCTTCAGCCAGGATAGCTTGATTCCAGTGGCATGGAGAGCACGGGACCCACGTCTGGGCATACCCGTCCCACTCGGGGTGACAAATGCAAAAACAACAATTGATGGACAGAATGCAGAACAATGTCATACATTCACCCCAGTACAGAGCCTGGCTGATGACGGCTGTAAGCCAGAAACCGGTCCCAGGATGCTTGTTTCCGGTCCAGGGAAGACATGGCTTGGCAGTTCGGGCTGGACTGTTCCCATGAGGCACAGGGTCAGACTGATTTGCATATGGCCATGTCTGAACTGGGGTGGCGGAGTGAGCTAAAGAATGATGATGGATTAAACCCAGATCAGTTGACTGGGGGTGAGTGCTTGCAATGTTCAACACTCCGTCCATCATTCCCTTTGGTTTTGCTATGTTCGCCCTAAGTTGGCAGGGTATGCCCAGACGTAGGTCCCTTGCTCACTTTGCCACTGGATTCAAGATAGCCTGGCTGATGACGGCTGTAAGCCAGAAACCGGTCCCAGGATGCTTGTTTCCGGTCCAGGGAAGACATGGCTTGGCAGTTCGGGCTGGACTGTTCCCATGAGGCACAGGGTCAGACTGATTTGCATATGGCCATGTCTGAACTGGGGTGGCGGAGTGAGCTAAAGAATGATGATGGATTAAACCCAGATCAGTTGACTGGGGGTGAGTGCTTGCAATGTTCAACACTCCGTCCATCATTCCCTTTGGTTTTGCTATGTTCGCCCTAAGTTGGCAGGGTATGCCCAGACGTGGGTCCCTTGCTCACTTTGCCACTGGATTCAAGATAGCCTGGCTGATGACGGCTGTAAGCCAGAAACCGGTCCCAGGATGCTTGACAGAAGGTTGGAGAGCCACTCCACCCGTGGATACCCTAGTGCCCACGTTACCTACACCAGGGAAGCCGTGTGCATACGTGTGAAGTGGTGTCGGAAACCGCAGTCGAACCCAATGGAGGACTTCAGGAAAGTGCCGCTGCTGAAGGAGGAGAAAGTGTCCAGTGGAATCTGAAGGTGGATTCTAGATGAGAGGTACCTGCAATCAGAGGGGACAGATTCTATGTCATTCAGGAGTGACCAGGAGACTTGGAAGATGAATGCCCTCCGATGTCGGTGTTGCAGGATGGGTGGTGATGACCTTGATTCTGCAGCTGTGAGGACCAGGCGATGCTGAGGAGGACCAGGAGCTGTGCACGAGCTATCCCATGAAGGATGTTGAGTGCTGAGGGGCCGATGTCCGGCAGGAACACCAACAAGCCTTGGCAAATGCAACCAATGCAGGAAGTGAAGAAGGAGCAACGTCGGGACCAACAAGGTCCAGGGGACTCACCACAAGCAGGGGAGTCAGGGCAGGCCTGAGCAATCGTGTGACCCTCAAATGAACCCACAGGCTAGAGGCACTGGAGTCACGAGAGGACCTCAAGCAGCTCACCAAAAGATGCAGGCCACGATGCACACAATGTGGTGTGGCTGAAGATTCTGGTCACTGGAGGTGCTCGAGGTTGGGGCTACTTGGAGCCCGAAGATCTTTTTGGAAGGAAGCCAACAAGCCTTTGCAACTGCAAGTTGACGTGGTGCACAGGGGTTTCGGTTATTGCAACCCCCACGAGGGATACTGGCCTCACACTTGGTGAGAGGGCAGCACAGCCCTCAGCAGTTGTGGAAAACCAACACCTGTGTTGCAGACCCTATGGAGTCCGGAGGAGCTCAGGATCAGCAGACCGGTCAACTTAGTTGCGGTGCCTGCAAATGCAGGGGAGTGACTCCTTCACTCCAAAAGAGATTCCTTCAGGTGTCTTTGATGCCCACAGGCCTTGGAAGGTTTCTGTATGGTGCACAGGCACAGACGATGCAGCAGACTGGAAGGGAGACGAAGTCGAGCCCAAAAAAAGTCCAACGAAGTCCAGAGTGCCCAGACGGTAGAAGAAGTGGTGTCTGATCTGAATCTTGTCTCACGACGAATCTAGGGACCTACACCCAGGTAAGCCCTTAAGTACCCTAGGGAAAGGGTTGGGAAGATTCAGGGGACCTTCCCAGGGAGGGTCTGGACAGGGGGGAGGTTACTCCCATGTCCTTTGTCCAGTTTCGCGCAAGAGCGGGAGCCAATGGCTCCCAGGACTGGTTTGAACTGGACTATGCACGGGGACACCAAATGTGCCCCTCATGCAGACTGAGTGGCGCTGGCAAGTGCACCCACCCTACCCCAATACACTAAATCCTGTCTGGGAGGTGGTCACACCTCCCTGTGACAGGATGCCTATTGTTCTGCCTTCCCCTGCTCAAGCTTGGCTCAGCAGCAGGAAGGCAGAATCGTGTCTCTGGTCGGCAACAACCATTTTGTGCTGTCCGGGTCAAGAAGGCTAGTACCGGGAACACTGAGAGCCTAACGGAGGACTCTTCCAGTGCTTGGAATCATACCTCCCACACTGTTTATGGTGTGGGGGTATTGTAGAAGAAAAAACCTTTCTAGGGGTTCACTGATGCACCTGGTCCTTAAACCAACAAAGAAGAGATTGGCACGGAAGCTGGAATATCAAAATAACAACTTTATTAACCTCACATGAGGGAAACTGTGTCAATACAGTACCCGCAGGCCACTGTATGAGACAGTCTAAGGAGTACAAAGATCCTGGGCCTTTTATGCCCAGTTTACCGCTGAGTTAGCATGTAGACTCAAAAAGAGGCGGGACAAGTATACACATGAATAGCTAGTTACATATAAGGATACATAAGAATTGCTTAGTCAACAGAGTGGGAGGGTTTACAATATTGCTAATATTAGTTAAAATAGCCTGACAGTTACTCTAAGAGCAGGTGCATTCTAGCAGCTAGACCTTTCTGAGCATGTGCAGGGCTCTGGCTCAGTACTGAAGGAGTTAATTATAGTTCCTGACTCAAGTGAAATACAAGAGCAGGCAACAGTGAAGAGGGAGAAAGCACATGGCGAGCACATGGCTAACTAAAATGGCTGCCAAAAACAAAATGGCTTCAGCTGATGCTAACAACCATTGCAGCTAGTTTTCCACAGATGGCCGTTTTAGCATTTGCTGAAGACATCCGCTATGATCTAGAAGCATGGAAGTTATCCTGCACATTTATCCTCATAAATCCATCAATATCCTGATCTATTGCTAGATGGGCATTTACATTTTTAACATTACTTAACTGGTGAGATTCAAGTAGAAATACATGGGGAACAGAGCATTGGGTCATAATGAACACACAGATAGCAGGAGAAAATAATGGCTATTATTACAAACAGAACTATCAATTTTTCCAACCCTAAGCAAAAAGTAAATCCCAAAACCATCCAGTCCAATTCTATGTTTCAGGGTTCCTATCTATTTCAGTGACCATCTATTTCAGCTTCAGAATAGCCAACAGCACATATCTAATATAATATCTTAAATAAAAAACATTTTTTAATAGACCTTTCCAGTGTTCTTTTTATGAGGGCTAGAGTACCAATTGATATGCTCAGGAGGAGGGCAGAGTAGTATTTATCAACTGTTCAAAAAAACGTTTCTCTTGCAGAATAAACATTCCTAATGCATATAGTAAAGCAAATACAAGGATCATTACAAAAACAATTTTCGCTCCAAGGGACCAGGAAGACGAAACGGGGCCATGGGAATTAGGACGAGGAGCCGCAAAGGGCTGCTCCTCCTCAAAAATGGGACGATCAAAGGGATACATTGCTAAAAAGTACTTAAAGAATAGAAGCCGCTGTACAACCAGCCAGAGGGGAGTCTTCTCCCTGTGTCCGTCTGAGCCTCACAGGCAGGCTCCTATCAAAGTTCTTTTCCAACGGTGGAGCTGCACAACTTGCAACTCAAGAAAACAATCACGGCCCTGTTTTAAGGGGAAAAGTTTCTTCTTTCAGGATAGGGCAATGACCCTCCGGGGCAAATGCCTTCAACGATCCTGTCCAGTGTCTCAGGCAGTGCACCAGTATTCTTCACTTTAATCTAACAGGCACCAAAGGCACAGCACCTGTACCCTGAACTCAAGTCCTTCCCTAACTCCTGTGTTGCTCCACTGGCACACTGCTCTTTTGTCGGAGCCAAAGATTGTACCCAGTATGCTCAGGCATCCCTTGATCAACAAACAAATGTGCAGACTTGCATTCATTTGGGGACCAGGACTCAAAGGCCTGATGCTGGGATATGTGAAGCAACCCTTGTTTCAAATGGGGTCACCTCAAGCAAAAGCCTCCTTGCCGTCCTTGTCGGTCTGTGACTCTCTCAGCTGGGCATCAAAAACTGGATCCACGCAAAGAGTTCTCCATCCTGATTGGTGACCCCGTCTTTCGTCCAAGACAGTAGCAGGGGTACACACTTCACGTCCCAGTGCTCCCAGCCTTCTACCTTCACTGAGGTCCCAGTTGCCAGCAATGCCTGTGCTGGTTCCCTTCACCTTGACTCCAAGCTGGACTGGCGCTAACCCCCCAAGCTGAATCTGATGTCCGGGCCACTCTGGCAATGGTTGTAGGGCAGCAGATATCTATTGATGGACAGAACAAAAAATCTTTAGACAAGGCATACAAATAATCTATCATCAGAGAGGATAGTCTATTTCCAAATACCTTCTTTTTTTTTGCTTGGAGCGCCCCATACATTAGCAAGGCACCCAAGAACCACTTCATCTATCTGAGAGTAAAAAAAACACCCCTGGACCTATTAGCGAGTACAAAAGGAACTTTTTGGTGAACTGACAAGAGTAAAACGTTACACTATGTGAAGCAGCCAAGGAAGTCTATGTTTATTTACTAAATTCTGAGGGAAAAAGAAAAACAATACGGACATACTCTAAATCCTTACATTTGTGTCTTCCTATTTTATTCATCTGAAGAACCTCAAGAAAGGGAATTTTTAGAACAAGCATTCTTTTGTGCTTCTTGTCTTTAACAAGCTTGTGTTTCATAAGTTATAACCTTTCACTACTTGTACAGGACTGCAGACACTTCTAAAATTATTTTTCTTACATAAAAACACCTACATTTTACGCTTAGGACCATGCTCTCATGTTATAGGCGCGGCGGGAAAATCTAAAACTGCTAATTTAACAGGGATCCTGTCAACTGAATTACATAGACTAATAAGAGACTAATAATGCCTTTGCAAAACTGTATGTAGCATAAAAACAACAAACAATAATGGTGTTATCACCTGAGAATTTTAGAACAAAAACTACCCACATATAGTTCCCCTTTAAAGATCAAATAAGGGAACATCAATCTAGACTACTCATCCTTTCATAATTTCATCAGACAGGATGGGCAGTAACATGGCATATTTTTTTATTCATTTTATTAATCTTAACAATTTTAAAACAGTATTACTGAATAGTCAATTAAACGTCTCATGGCCGTTCCTAGACAACTTAGACAGACTCAAGAGAGAGTGAGAAAAAGAGAGAGAGAGCATATAAATCAAGAAAAATGACAATGTATTACTTAATTGTAGTTACCCTTAATTTGCCCAGGAGCTAATATCCCTAATCTCTTCCCCTCATTCGACAGCAGGTAACCTGAAACAGGTGACCTTCTGTCAACACTATCTACCCCTATTTTTGGCAGCTGGGCACAAACAAACTTGTAGGAGGTAAAGAGCACATTTGAGCTAGCTAGAAAACATTAATAACCAACTACCAATACCTTTAGCAATTGTACTAGTGTAACATGAGGGTGCATGATTGCAAGCTGAATTTCATAGCCTTTTAATCTGGCCCTAGCTCCAGGAAGGCTTAATCAAGGCCATAACTTTAGTGAAACAACTAAGTAAATTCTTCTATTTCTTAAATGTGGTTAAATTACTAATGGCGATATCCCTAATATTAACAAGAATTGAGAATTCATTTTCACCCTAATTTCCCTAGGCACATTATAGCCTCAGACATCATTAGAGCAAAATTTACATTTACCTGTAGTGTTTTACCCTACAATGTTAGAATCAGGATATTTAATTAATACAAAAAAATCGGTTTATTAAACTACTCTGTAACATTACAAGCTTTCATAGTGTAATGTAGAAATCACATACTGTCACAGTGGCTCCCTGCGTGAAAATTTTACATGCAGTAAGGCTGGTCAGTTCTAAATACAGAACTTTGGCCTCTTGACCCTTAAACCTGCTGTCCCCTGTCAGTAAGGCTAATCCATGCGGTCTTTCCAATTCAAAGGAACTCTGGAGAAGCACAGCTGAAAAGCAGTCCTATTCCGTGCCTGTGAGCTAAGAATTTTAAAGGTAAGATGCACTGTTTGCTGTCTTATTTTATACTAATTCTTATTCGTATGCAGTGTGTGATGTGCTTTCTAGCAGTTTTGGAGGCCAGCTGCTTGTTCTGCAGTCGCATGTGTGCACGGCTGAAACCTGAGATCAGTTTGAAAACAGCCCTGGGTGCCAGGACTGCTTTTAAAAAGTAAATTGTGCCCAAAATTGACTTTGGTGGTAGGGGCACGTAAAAATGAATAACCTACAATGTTTTAGCATATTAGGGACCCCCAGGGTCTCCCCTAGATATCCCAGAGATGGGAGGTCAGAAATGTATAAGGTACACCCTTATAAAATAAGTTTTTATATGCCTGGGTAAAGTGAAATTTCACATTTCACTCCCCACATTATGGTAAAGTGCTGCTCAAATTCAACTTTGATGCTAGGAGCTTATATATTTGTCACAGTAGGATTATTAGACATTGAAAAATGCAAAAACGATTTTAGTGCAATTATTTTTAATAACATTTTTTTTATATAGTCAATTTTTTTTGGAATAATGATCACTAACCCTTTTGATGTTTCCACATATGAAAAGCAAGCCTCATTCCTTTCCTTTTGCCTTTAAAGGCATGTATTTATAACACTAAGCACATAAGCTGTACTGAAACATAAAATAGTCTGTGCCACTTTTTTTTTTAAAGGGCAGTAATTATTTACCATCAGAACCACAGATATGCTTATTGAGAAAAGCAACAAGAAAGAAAATCCCTGCTGTTAATCCTGTCTATTTTATCCAAAATAATGAAGCTGTATTTGTAACTTTTAAAATCAGTAGTCTTTAACGCACGTGCTGGATTTGTAGCTGGTGGCCGAGCATAGCCATGTGTTGTTTACTCAGCTGTGTTTTTACGACCAGCAAGCCTCAATTTCCACGCCTTTTTCAGGAGAAAAACCCTTTGCTGTATTCTAATGTCATGAAAAAGTTTGATCTCCGTCTGTTTTGACAGACAGCTTCCTTCGGTACAGACAGCTTTGAACAGCTGTTTTTTAAAAGCTCTTTTTCTGGTGCTGGAAATTTGAGCATGGTGCAGTCTATTTAAAACACAGGCATTCCAAGCCGGCACAATTCTATCGTTTTGTAATGTAAAAAAGAGGCGCTTTTATTTCAGCAGCAACCAATTTACTCAGATGATGTGAATGCCTTTTAATATTAATACCTTAAGGATAATGCTGCAACATTTGGTATTAAGTCCTAGTTTGAAAGCACACAAATTCGTTTTTTTTCCCTTTCTATGAGGCCTATTTTTTTCCTATTGAGTGTTAATTCTAATTTCTCTTGTGGCAATATTCACACATCTATACTTGGTTACTGTTTTACTTCTAATGGTAGTGTGCAGCTATTTAGCATATGTTACATAATTCATTCCTTGAATTTTAAAATGTAATTCTTTCAATGACATTTGCATAACAGAATGACGACAAAAAAACCCAAATTGAGCTCATTCCAGACAATTCAAGAAGGGGGGCAACACACTCAGAGCACACAACACTGCTTGCTAAGGCAAGCCATTCTCACACAAAAAACATAGTCAGTACTTACTGAAACAAGTATTTTCAAGCAGCACCACCGGTGTCAATCCACAACCACATGGACACTCAAAAAAAACAATTAACCCACAAATTAACACTTAGGACAAAAGCAAGAGACAGCTCACAGACTGTACTTAAACCAAACCATTTGTAAATACCAATTGTAAGTCATATTTACAAACGAAAGGACTCTAAAAAAAAACGGTACAGAGATTACACCCAGACAAATAGACAGCCAAAAGACTGCCATGTTCAAAAAGACAGGCTCACGCCTCAGGCCTTTTCCAATAATACACCAAATTACCAGTTGGGCTGGCAGATCAGGATCCTTCTATATATATATATATTTGTTCCATAGTGTACTAGTCATCATGGAAGAAATACCTGGGCATATTAGCAAGACCCACGTTAAAATTATCGCCGTTTTAGCGGCAGGAAACTGCCGCTAAAACGGCGATAATGGGCTTGATAATATGCGTTATAGAATTCCAATAGAAGCCCAGGTTAGATGTCCTGCACATCTAACCTGGGCTTCTATTGGAATTCTATAACGCATATTAGCAAGCCCATTATCGCCGTTTTAGCGGCAGTTTCCTGCCGCTAAAACGGCGATAATTTTATCGCCGGTCTTGCTAATATGCCCCACCATTTTTTAATATACCTAAACCCATTTAGGTATCTCCTCTTAGGGGAGTCAGCTGAGTACTTCCTAAATCCATATTGGTACCTCCAAGACAGCAACACTTTCTACGAAGTGTGCTAGGAGCAGGCATGCCAAGAATATTATAGCATATATAATATTATACTCCAAGTGACACTTAACACAATTTGTGCCGTTCAAGTTTTCAAAGTTAGAGAAAAATCTCCTCATTACCTGCCTTCATTTGCTGCAGTAAACAAACAAACCAAAATCTTGGCCAAGCTAATCCAAACAAAAGTGTTGCTACAGCAACCTTACCAAACCAAAGTCTCCAACCTCCACCTGCCAAGTTCTGAGTGACCTAACGGTCGTTTTAAAATACTCACACCAAAGAAGATCTCAGTCGGGAGCGGCCAACACCTGGAGGGTCAGATCGGGAAAACCGGAAAATACGTTGGTCTGCAAAGACAAACGAAGGATACCTCCTCAGTAGATTCCTGTCTTCCGTCAAGACCACTCCCTTGGATAGCCGCTTCTCCGATGAGTCCCACATTGGGCGCCAATTTGTAGAAGAAAAAACCTTTCTAGGGGTTCACTGATGCACCTGGTCCTTAAACCAACAAAGAAGAGATTGGCACGGAAGCTGGAATATCAAAATAACAACTTTATTAACCTCACATGAGGGAAACTGTGTCAATACAGTACCCACAGGCCACTGTATGAGACAGTCTAAGGAGTACAAAGATCCTGGGCCTTTTATGCCCAGTTTACTGCTGAGTTAGCATGTAGACTCAAAAAGAGGCGGGACAAGTATACACATGAATAGCTAGTTACATATAAGGATACATAAGAATTGCTTAGTCAACAGAGTGGGAGGGTTTACAATATTGCTAATATTAGTTAAAATAGCCTGACAGTTACTCTAAGAGCAGGTGCATTCTAGCAGCTAGACCTTTCTGAGCATGTGCAGGGCTCTGGCTCAGTACTGAAGGAGTTAATTATAGTTCCTGACTCAAGTGAAATACAAGAGCAGGCAACAGTGAAGAGGGAGAAAGCACATGGCGAGTACATGGCTAACTAAAATGGCTGCCAAAAACAAAATGGCTTCAGCTGATGCTAACAACCATTGCAGCTAGTTTTCCACAGTATGTTTCCAACATGTTTGATACCAAACATGATAGGATTCATTGCAGCCAGTTTTGAGATGGTCATCGCGAAATTACGCGGTGCCCCTCTATAGAGTATATGGCTGCTTCACTGACAAGCCGGGGGAATGGACTCCGTAGGCTGTAGGGGTGTCCTGCTCATGCAGGGGCCCCCTCTCACTTAGTTCCAAGCCCCCTGCCTTCAGGATTGCAAAGTCCTGCTATAGGGGTGACTTATGGGTTTTAAGTGCAGTGACCCTAGATATAGGAAAACTATATCTTTAGTAAGTGGTGCGAGCACCAGCTTACACAGGCTGCAATGGCAGGCCTGTAGTTCCATTTTGATTGGTCTCCCATGCATGCTTCAGCCCATGGGGGACCTCTGGGGTACGTATGCCCTGGGTACATGGGTACCATATACTAGGGACTTATAAGGGTACCTCAGTATCCAATCTGGGATGTACCTAAGTACTGATTATAACAATTTAGGGAGAAAGCAGATAGACTGGGGTCCTGATTAGCAGGATCCCAGTCAGACTAGTCAAATACAGCTTAGCACCAGGCAAAAAGTGGGGGTAACCACAGAAGCAGATCCTACTTTCCTACAGAAGGGCTTAATTTATTCACACACTCAGATCAATTTGCCTGACCATCATGCATAACTTAGCTACCATACATCACACTTACCTACAAGCCAGGCCCTCTCTAGTTGGAGTTGTGATATCAGCCATGGTATACTACTGTTCTGCAGGATGAAGCTATCATGGGAAGATCCAGGAAACTAGGCACAGACGTTGGAGATTGACAGATCAGCCAAACAGACAACTTGCACGTTGATAGAGGGGTAGTGTTTCTGGTTCCTGTAGACTTGCTCACAGTTGTGTGGTACCACTAAGGGAATGTGGGTGCCATCAATTGATCCAATTACATGTGGAATGTGACAGAGGCCATAAAAAGCTGCCTTCACTGTGGCTAAATCCTGACGGCTAGGGAACTGAATGTAGCTGCTCACATTTTTCAACAATGCTGCAAGCACCTCTGAACATAGGTTGCGACATTCCACCTGAAATGACAACAGTAAATTGAAATGAGCCAGTGGCCAAAAAATGCAAAACAAACAAAACTTTGTCAAGAGTGGTGATATTGTGGGGATTGTTAAGTTCAGGTCGGATGTCCCTCTGCAACTGACCAGCCAGATCCAGGAGGTCTGTCGATTTCTAAATTTGTGCCCCTCCTGCATGGTCTGTAGGTCAGAGAATGGCGGAACTGTCCTCGCCCTCTCCCAGGGTACCTATGTGAGAAAGTAGTGGAACATCATCATTGGACTCTGTTAGCTACATAACATTTTATTTACATGTAAGCCCCAAATCACGTGTCTGTGACATTTTAGCACCCAGGAAACCAAGTGTACTAAGGTGGCCCCGCTGAATGCCCCAAGTCCTCCCTCAGATAAGATACTTTCAGGCCTCTTATGTGGTTGCTCGTTTATTTGGTACACGCTTGTCACAACGGGAGGGGCGGGGTTCCGCAATACTCTTGATGTATCTCAAGGGAGTAAAGGCAGTCTCAAATAGAATGGGTTGAATGTCCTCTCCTCTTGTCTCTTGTTCCCATAGTTCACTTCAGCGTCGGGGTGTAGTCCTCAGGAGGGATTCAGACACCCAAAAGATACAAAAGAAAACAAAACAGAGGCTCAGGCTGCTGCCTTTATAAATTAGATGGGGGGTTGGGGATCGTGCTCCTTCACCAGTGCCTATCCGTGGAGTGCCTAGGTGCAGGGAATATCAGTGCTCAAGACGGCGTGGCCCGCAACCCCGCCCACCAACCTTTAAAAGAAAAGGAACGTGCAGTGAGCACTTTTCTGGGTCGGGAGATCCATCCTCCATGTCCCTCCTGGGAGTACTGGTCTCTAGCGCGATGCTCCAAGACCGGTCCTTGACTCCTGGGTCCTCCTCTTCTTCCCGCGGGGTGTCCAGGATCTCCGTTGACTCTCCTTCTCACACCTTGCAGGTCTCCTTCTACACGTTCTTCTCCGGTTCGTCCCTCTTGCGTCGCTCCTCCTTTCCTCCGCTCTCCAACGACAATGTGCCCTCCGTCGTCCTTCTTCCTCCTTCTTGTTCCTTCGCTGTTGCAGTCACGCTCCCACGATGCACCCGATCGTCTAGACCGGGTCTCCCGCTTCCGGGTTGGTCCTCCTCCGCCGCCATGCTGGAGTTGCCGCGATACTCGTGGGTGTCACGGTTGAAAACCTCACACCAAGTTCTGTGACTTTATGACTCTCCAGCCTGCCCTTTCCATCACTTATCCACAAGGTCACAATTCACAGACTGATATCTTGGTTATGCACAGCATCATGTGAAATTCGATGAACGACCAAAAAAGGAGGGTTGACAGACAAGTATAAGCGGGTACAGCATCACACATGTCGCTGAGTTCATTTAAGTAACATTCATATCTCTGCATTCCACAAATATATCCTTGTACAGTAAATTAAACTTGGATTATGAGCATATCCATTACTAAGCCTTCACTATTCATATGTTGTAGCAGTGGTTGTGGTAGTGGTGCATAACAAATTGTGTAATTCACACTACCCAAGCGTTATTATGCTATTGCAAACACATCACACTCTACCGCTGACATGGCTGTTGTCTGAACTTGTGATATGAAAAATAGTGGCGTACACCCCCAGCGGTCAAAGTCTGCGCGCTTGGCAGTTTCATGCACAGCGATCTCCCTCATAGGCCAATGTAGGGTAATTGTGATCGTGGTCAACCAATGGCTATATGCGTCTACGCTCATGTACGCCCCGTACAGGTACCCCGCAATTTGAAAACACACACACGCCTACAAACACTGCTGCCATTAACAACCAGAGAAGCAGGTAAGTTCCACTTGATGAATCAAGGATACTAATGTCACTATCCCTAAATTTTCAAGTCCAACATTTTGATTAGGATGACTAGAATAAAACCACTTACATATGTCTCATAATCTTTCATCACTATGTATGACTGATATGTGTTGGCATATGATGCCCCTACATTGGCTCCAAAAACCAACCAAAATTAATTGTTTTAGTACTAGTACATCCGAGACCTGTGCCACAGAGAATCAACTGCGTGCATGTTGGAATGTGGAATACATAGGTCTGCACATGTGATACATCTTCAATCTGTCAGAAAATCTTGATGTAGCTTTGCATCACAGTTTGGTGAAATAGGATGGTGCTGCATCAGAGGAATGCAGGTATGTGTATGGACATCCACATGTCTCAACACATTTCAGTCAGCATTAACTACCATGCTGGTAGTGATGTATTTTCAAAAGGTACCTCTGTGAGCAAGACAACTTTGTAATATTGTTTTGCAGGGCCATTATATGTTCTGTACATATGTAGTTGCTGTGGGATCAGTATGTCTACCTTGCAAACAGATATTTCTGCAAATGTAAATTCTTATCTGGGGCCACAGAGCTGAGGCAACTTGTCACTTACCTCCATTAAAAACTGTTTTGCACAGCGTTCGAAAATAGCCACTCACAACAACTGTTGTGTGATAACAGGAACAGACTTCATGAACACATTTGGTGTGGTAACTACACTCTTGTGTCCATTTCTGTGCATCAAGTACATGATCATAAGCTGTCATATCCATCACAGCATCCAAATCTGTGTTACATGGCAGGACAACACCATATTACAAATGGCTTGTCAAAGTTAACACTGTCACAGTGCTTGCCTTCCCTAAATGGCGAACCTTAGTAGGTGAGACATTGGCCACATGAACAATGTTTCAGACCTCTATCACTTTCAAAGTTACACAGATGCACACCTTGTTGGTCAATGTTAGTACAAGTTACTTGTTAGAAATGGGATTTTTGGTAGGCTAGGGCATGTGCCAAAGCCAGGCAGAAACCACCACCCTAGTCAGGATAAGGGAGTTACACTCCTAAAATAACCCCTGCTCACCCCCTTGGTAGCTTGGCACGAGCAGTCAGGCATATCTTAGAGGCAGTGTGTAAAGCATTTGCACATAACCAACAGTAATACAGTGTAAGCACTACAAACGGACACCACACCAGTTTAGAAAAATATCCAATATTTTTATATACTTAAAACAAGACCAAAACGACAAAAATCCACAATACAATACTTGATAAATAGTTACTTGGCAAGATAGTTTCTAAACTGTAGAAATACCTCAAAAACACAGTTCGTACGAGTCCGTAGCTCCGTCCGGGGCTACCGCGATGTTGAAAGCAACAGAGTCTAACAGTTCCAGCCGACCGCGTCGATACGGGCCAGCAGAGGCGTGAACAGACTCGGTCACAGTACCTTTCTCGTTGTGGCTGACACGGAGTGTGCGAGCCGGTCGGCGTACGTCGCGGTTGCGTTGCAAGATGGAAGCGGTGCAGGGCGCGGTGTCCTCTCGATGCGGTGCAGGCAGCGGCTCGGTGACGATCGTCCAGATGGCGTCGGTGAGACCAAGGCGTGCGGTGCAAGGTGAGACGGTGCTCGATGCGGTACTGGCAGGTTGCGTTGCAGGCGACCAAGCCGGAGTGCGGGAGCTGGCGTCGGTCAGTCCGGACAGCGGTGCGAGTCGGGGCGGTGCGTCGCGAAGCGTGCGATGTGGTGCCCCAACCACGGTGCGGTCCCGGGTGTTGAGCCAGCAGCAGCGACAGCGTCGGTGCGGTCCGGATGGCGAAGTGAAGCGATGCGGTGCGGACTGCGGTGCCCACAGGTCACGGTGCAAGCAGCGGCTCGGTGGCGGTGGCGTTGGTCATCGTCGTCGGTGAGACCAGGGTTGCGGTGCGAGATGCGGACGGTGCGGTCTGCGGTGCGGTCAGGACACCAGGCCAGCGATGGAGTCGGTTGACGGAGTCGGTTGCAGCTCCCTCCTCTGTGGCGACTGGAACAGCGGTTCCAGGAGCGGTACCCAGAGGTTGGTGAAGTCTTTGTAGTCCCTGAGACTTCTTAACAGGAGGCCAGCTCAGTTTCAGGCCCTTGGAGATACTCAGCAGAAGTAGAGAAAGTTCAGCTCAGTCCTTTCACTGCCCAAGGTAGAAGCAGCAACTGCAGGCCAACCCAACAAAGCAACAACACAGCAAAGGGGCAGTACTCCTCCTGGCAGCTCTTCCAGCTCTTCTTCTTGGCAGGTTCCTTGATTCCAGCGAGTTCAAAAGTTCTGGGGTTTGGGTCCCCCTTTTTATCCTCAATTTCTCTTTGTTCTCTGAAGGCAGAGAGGCCTTTGCCTAGTCCAAACCAGTTCTGGTCAGTCCTGGAGCACTTTGTTGACAAGACTCCTTCTTTCCTTTTGCAGTGTAGGCCAGGGACATCAGACGCACCACAGGAGGTGGAGCCAGCATTGTGGAGGGAAGGCACAGCCCTATTCAGGTCCCAGGTGCAACTCCTCCTACCCATCTACATGTAGATCTTGCTATTCAGCCCTGTGCTGACTCACTCTGTCTCCTGGAATCCCCCAGCCCCTGTCACTCACACTCCAGACAAGGAATACACAACCTAGCAGAGGCAGGCTTGGATGGTTAGACAAGAAAATACCTACTTTCTAAAAGTGGTATATTCAAACACAGAATGTTAAAACCAACTTCACTAAAGGATGCATTTTATCATTCTAAGTTCAGGCATACTAAACTCGAATTTCTACCATGTTCCCTGGGTCAGTTAGGATCATAGGATGTTATAATCAAAACTGCCCATTCTGGCCTATGGGGAACAGGTAGCCTTGCAATAGTGAAAAACGAAGTAGGCTGTATTTCACTATCAGGACATGCCACACACACCAGGGCATGTCCTACCTTTCACATACAATGCACCCTGCCCACAGGGGTACCTTGGGCCTACCTTAGGGGTGACTAACATGTAGAAAAGGGAAGGTTTAGGGACTGGCAAGTGTGTGCACTTGCCAAGTCGACTATGGCAGCCCCAGGCTGCGCACAGGCTCTGCAATGGCAGGCCAGAGTTACACTTTACGGGCTGTTTGCGTGGGTGGCACAATCCAGTGCTGCAGCCCACCAACAGCATTTGATTTATAGGCCCTGGCACTCGCAGTGCACTTTACTAGGGACTGACACATAAATCAAATAGGCCAATCATGGAAACACCAATCCATAACACATTTTCTACAGGAGCACTTGCACTTTACCACTGGACAGCAGTGAGAAAAGTGCGCAGAATCATTACACCAGCAAAAACAGAGTCAAAACGGGAGGTCAGAAAGCAAAAAGTCAGGGGAAACACGCCAAAAGATGCCAAGTCTAACACATGCCCCCTCCAGCTGAAAGTAGGGAGAACTACCCAACCTCCTGGGAGTTCTCTTCACTAAGGCGGAAGAACCTGGACAGACCATCTGCATTGGCGTGTTCTGTGCCAGGGCGGTGTTCCACCGTAAAGTCCATTCCCTGTAGGGAGATGGACCACCTCAGCAGTTTTGGATTCTCACCCCTCATTTGCATCAACCATCTGAGGGGCCTGTGGTCTGTCTGAACCCGGAAGTGAGTCCCAAACAGGTATGGTCTCAGCTTCTTCAGTGTCCAGACCACAGCAAAGCTTCCCTTTCTATGGCACTCCACCTCTGTTCCCTGGGGAGTAGTCTCCTGCTAAGGAAGACTACAGGCTGGTCTAGGCCCTCTTCGTTCAGTTGTGAGAGCACCGCTCCCACACCATGCTCTGAAGCGTCAGTCTGCACGACAAATTCTTTGGAGAAGTCAGGTGCCTTGAGCACGGGCGCCGTGCACATGGCTGCCTTCAGGGCATCAAAAGCTTTCTGGCAGGACTCAGCCCAGATCACCTTCCTGGGCTGCTTCTTCGAAGTCAGCTCTGTTAAGGGGGCAACGCTGGTGCCATAGCCCTTAACAAATCTCCTATAGTAGCCGGTGAGACCTAAGAAGGCTCTCACCTCTGTCTGGGTCTTGGGGGGCTCCCAAGCCAGAATGGTGTCAATCTTGGGTTGTAGGGGCGCCACCTGGCCGCTTCCTACCTGGTGTCCCAAGTACACCACAGAACCCTGCCCGATCTGGCACTTACTGGCCTTGATCGTGAGGCCTGCACCTTGCAGAGCCCTCAACACTTTCTCAAGGTGTTGTAAATGTTCTTCCCAGCTGGAACTGAACATAGCAATGTCATCCAGGTAGGCGGCACTGAAATCCTCCAGTCCAGCCAACACCTGATTGACCAACCTCTGAAAGGTGGCAGGGGCATTCTTCAACCCAAAGGGCATCACCCGAAATTGGTAATGACCTTCTGGGGTTGAGAACGCTGACCTCTCCTTGGCCCCATCGGTTAAGGCAATCTTCCAGTACCCAGACATTAAATCAAACGTGCTGAGGAACCGGGCAGCTCCCAACCGATCAATGACCTCATCAGCTCTGGGGATGGGGTGCGCGTCAGTCCTGGTGATGGCATTGAGCCCACGGTAGTCCACACAAAACCGGAGTTCTGGAGTGGCACCGGGTGCAGCAGCCTTTGGGACCAAGACCACTGGGCTGGCCCAAGGACTGTTGGAGGGCTCAATCACCCCTAACGCCCACATCTTAGAGACCTCCTCCTTGATGCTGGCCCTGACCCGGTCAGTCAACCTGTAAATCTTGTGTTTTACAGGAGGGCTGTCACCAGTGTCCACGTCATGGGTACACCAGTGAGTAACACCGGGGGTCAGAGAGAACAGTGGGGCGAACTGTCCCAACAACTGGTGACAGTCCCCCTGCTGCTCTTGAGTCAGTGTAGGAGAGAGGATCACACCCTCCACTGACCCATCATGCTCCTTGGTAGACAGGAGGTCAGGGAGAGGCTTACTCTCCTCTTCCACCCCATCATCTGTCGCCAAGAGCATACTCACTTCGGACCTCTCGAAGTGGGGCTTGAGGCGGTTCACGTGAAGGACCCTCAAAGGGTTCCTTGGAGTCTGCAAATTCACCAGGTAGGTGACGTTACTTTTGCCCTCCACCACCTCATATGGCCCAGTCCACTTGTCCTGCCAGGCACAAGGTTCCACTGGGGCCATGACCCACACTTTTTGCCCAGGTTGAAATTCGACCAGAGTGGCATTCTGGTCATACCACCTCTTCATTTCTTCCTGGCTTGCTTCTAGGTTCGCCTGAGCGAGTTTCCTGAAGCGGGCAGTTTGGTTTCTAAAGGCCAGCATGTAACTAAACACATCCTGGGGAGTTTTCCTGGGAGCCGCCTCCCAGCCTTCCTTTACCAAACTCAGAGGTCCTCTGACAGGGTGGCCATACAGGAGCTCAAAGGGGCTGTACCCAAGAGACTTCTGAGGCACCTCCCTGTATGCAAAGAGTAGGCATGGCAAGAGGACGTCCCACTTACGCCTCATGGGTTCTGTTAGACCCTTGATCATGCCTTTCAAGGTCTGGTTGAATCTCTCCACCAGACCGTTTCCTTGTGGGTGGTAAGGAATGGTGAACTTGTAAGTTACACCACACTCCTTCCACAGGGATGTCATATACTTGGATATGAAATTGGTCCCCCTGTCAGAAACCACCTCTCTGGGGAAGCCCACACGGGAAAAGATCCCCATTAACGCCCGGCCCACCACTGGCGCCGTCGTTGTCCTGAGAGGGATTGCCTCCGGGTACCGGGTGGCATGGTCCACCAAGACCAGGATATACCTGTTGCCCATGGCTGTCTTGGGATCCAGTGGCCCCACAATATCCATCCCCACCCTTTTAAAGGGTGTTCCAACAACAGGAAAAGGTTGGAGAGGAGCTTTGACCTTCCTCCCACTCTTACCACTTGCCTGGCAAGTTTGGCAAGACCTACAGTGTGCATCTGACTGCCTTCGCATTTGGGGCCAAAAGAAGTGGGTGACAAGCCTGTCAAAGGTCTTGTCCTGCCCCAAATGTCCTGCCAAAGGCACGTCATGAGCCAGACCCAGTAGGAAGGTCCTGAAGCGCTGGGGTACCACCAGCACACGGGCTGACCCAGGCTCAGCAACCTTAGGCTCACTATATAGGAGACCATTCTCGCAGTAGATCAGATGTGACCCGGACTGATTACCAGCTGCCTGGTCTGCAGCCTGCCGCCGCAGACCCTCCAGAGTAGGGCACTCGTTCTGCTCCCTGCTGAACTCCTCCCTGGTGGGACCCCCTTCTTGCTGCCAATGGGTCAGCTCAGAGATGTCTCCCAGTTCGGCTACCTGCTCCCCTGTAGACACCGGGGCGTCCCCCTCGAGGTCCGCCTCCTCCCGGTCCGTGGGAACTTCGGGGGCCGGTTTCCCGCGCCCCCTGCCCTTCCTCTAGGTAGGGACTTGGGCCATTGTTCCAGGCTCCAAGTCCTCTTGATCACCCTTTCTGGCTGCCATTGACCGAGTAGACACGCATGCCCACTCTGGCAACCCAAGCATCTCCAAGTGAGACCTGAGCTCAACATCCTTCCATAAGGACTGCTCCAGGTCGTTACCTAGCAGACAATCTACAGGCATGGTAGGGCTCACAACCACCCTCAAGGGACCTGAGACCCCCCCCCATTCAAAGGGAACCTGCGCCACCATACACTGGCGCTCAGAGTTGTCTACAGCACCTACTTGGTGGAATGCCCCTGGGACTACCTGCTTCTCAGAGACCAGGTGACACCGGACTGAGATCACACTGGCTCCAGTATCTCTGAGAGCCTCTACCCTGTTCCCATTGATGGTCACCCAGGTGCTATATTTCTTTGTGTTAGGGGGCACCTGGTTTCCTGGGACCATCTCACTGTCCCCTAGTGAGACGAGGGTCATTTCTGCGGGATCCCCACCCTCCTGTGGGCACCCCTCCTCCCCAAGCACTACACTAGCCAACACTTTGGACTGTCCACCGGTGGGCGGCTGTGTCCCCTTTGGGCACTTGGGGTCCCCCTTGAAGTGACCTACCTGGTCACATGCATAACACTTGCGGGGGCCGGTCTCAACAGGTTTTCCTGTAGAGACCCCTTTCTTCTTCTCACCTGGGGGATGGGAACCTTTACCCTGGGTACTAGTTTGGGGCCCTTTAGAGTACTCCTGTGCTTTACCCTTGTCCCCCCACTTTTCTGCTGGGGACCCTGCCCACCTTTGGCTGAGTCTCCCCAAACGCTTTCTTGTGGACCCTGGTACTCACCCAGCGGTCTACCTCCATAGCAAGCTTCCTGGGGTCAGTTAGCTTACTATCAACTAGGTGCTGGCGCAGATCTGCAAAACATAGACTAGACAAGTGCTCCCATGCAATCAAATTGTAGAGCCCCTGAAAATCTGTTACATTACTGCCCTTCACCCAACCATCCAGCGACCTACAGAACATATCCACACATTCCAACCAAGTGTTGGCCTCAGACTTTTTACTGGACCTAAACTGATCCCTGTACTTCTCCGGAGTGAGCCCATACCTAGTGAGGAGAGCGTCTTTCATGTCAGCATAGGTGAGGTCCTGCCCCTTACCCAAAGCTATCAGGGTATCCCTAGCTTCTTCTGGAAAGAGAGGCCACAACCCTGCCCCCCAGTTCCTTTCAGGGACCCCATTCATATGAATAGACGACTCGTACCCTTGAAACCACCTTTGTATGTCATCACCCTTTTTGTACTCTTTACCTACATTCTTGGGGATGTGTACAATCCTGTCTGTGTGTGCTGAAGCGTTGCTGCCACCATCTGAGCCGGTTCTACTCTTTAGCTCCAGCTCCTTGATAATTCTCTCATGATCCAACATCATCTTCGTTTCCTCCATGGCTATTCTCTTGTCTTCCCTCTCACTTTCTATTCTGAGTTTCTCCAATTCAAACATCCTTACTTCCCGCCTGTCCTCCAGCTCCTCTGGGGACAAGCTACTGCTGCCTGGCCTGGAGGGCTCCCCCCCTCCCAAAAGCACATCCACCCTAGGAACAGGCTCCTCCACCTCTCCACTGATATCACCAGATTGCTCACTGGCATGTCTGGCTGCTACCCAGGCCCTCAGCGCCTTTTGTAGCTCATCCTTCCTGGTGAGGCCTCTGACCTGGACTTTCAGGTTCTTGCAAATCGATTTTAACTCCTTGACATTGTAGGCTTCCAATCGATCCTCCTCAAAGGCAATTTCTACTGATGCAATTGATGATACTATAGATTCAGGCATGTTGAAGTAGCAAGTTCAAACTCAAGATCAAAAATAGGCCAAAAAAGAAAAAGAACCTGTAAGTGGTACGTAATGGTCTGCGATATGGTAGTAGTGCATACCAATCACTGTAAGTCAAGTGCAAACACAAGTCCTATCCTCACCACTGACAACCAATGTTAGAAATGGGATTTTTGGTAGGCTAGGGCATGTGCCAAAGCCAGGCAGAAACCACCACCCTAGTCAGGATAAGGGAGTTACACTCCTAAAATAACCCCTGCTCACCCCCTTGGTAGCTTGGCACGAGCAGTCAGGCTTATCTTAGAGGCAGTGTGTAAAGCATTTGCACATAACCAACAGTAATACAGTGTAAGCACTACAAACGGACACCACACCAGTTTAGAAAAATATCCAATATTTTTATATACTTAAAACAAGACCAAAATGACAAAAATCCACAATATAATACTTGATAAATAGTTACTTGGCAAGATAGTTTCTAAACTGTAGAAATACCTCAAAAACACAGTTCGTACGAGTTGGTAGCTCCGTCCGGGGCTACCGCGATGTTGAAAGCAACAGAGTCTAACAGTTCCAGCCGACCGCGTCGCTACGGGCCAGCAGAGGCGTGAACAGACTCGGTCACAGTACCTTTCTCGTTGTGGCTGACACGGAGTGTGCGAGCCGGTCGGCGTACGTCGCGGTTGCGTTGCAAGATGGAAGCGGTGCAGGGCGCGGTGTCCTCTCGATGCGGTGCAGGCAGCGGCTCGGTGACGATCGTCCAGACGGCGTTGGTGAGACCAAGGCGTGCGGTGCAGGGTGAGACGATGCTCGATGCGGTGCTGGCAGGTTGCGTTGCAGGCGACCAAGCCGGAGTGCGGGAGCTGGCGTCGGTCAGTCTGGACAGCGGTGCGAGTCGGGGCGGTGCGTCGCGAAGCGTGCGATGCGGTGCCCCAACCACGGTGCGGTCCCGGGTGTTGAGCCAGCAGCAGCGACCGCGTCGCTGCGGTCCGGATGGCGAAGTGAAGCGATGCGGTGCGGACTGCGGTACCCACAGGTCACGGTGCAAGCAGCGGCTCGGTGGCGGCGGCGTCGGTCGTCGTCGTCGGTGAGACCAGGGTTGCGGTGCGAGATGCGGACGGTGCGGTCTGCGGTGCGGTCAGGACACCAGGCCAGCGATGGAGTCGGTTGACGGAGTCGGTTGCAGCTCCCTCCTCTGTGGCGACTGGAACAGCGGTTCCAGGAGCGGTACCCAGAGGTTGGTGAAGTCTTTGTAGTACCTGAGACTTCTTAACAGGAGGCCAGCTCAGTTTCAGGCCCTTGGAGATACTCAGCACAAGTAGAGAAAGTTCAGCTCAGTCCTTTCACTGCCCAAGGTAGAAGCAGCAACTGCAAGCCAACCCAACAAAGCAACAACACAGCAAAGGGGCAGTACTCCTCCTGGCAGCTCTTCCAGCTCTTCTTCTTGGCAGGTTCCTTGATTCCAGCGAGTTCAAAAGTTCTGGGGTTTGGGTCCCCCTTTTTATCCTCAATTTCTCCTTGTTCTCTGAAGGCAGAGAGGCCTTTGCCTAGTCCAAACCAGTTCTGGTCAGTCCTGGAGCACTTTGTTGACAAGACTCCTTCTTTCCTTTTGCAGTGTAGGCCAGGGACATCAGACGCACCACAGGAGGTGGAGCCAGCATTGTGGAGGGAAGGCACAGCCCTATTCAGGTCCCAGGTGCAACTCCTCCTACCCATCTACATGTAGATCTTGCTATTCAGCCCTGTGCTGACTCACCCTGTCTCCTGGAATCCCCCAGCCCCTGTCACTCACACTCCAGACAAGGAATACACAACCTAGCAGAGGCAGGCTTGGATGGTTAGACAAGAAAATACCTACTTTCTAAAAGTGGTATTTTCAAACACAGAGGGGCCGATTCCGATCTCGGCCGGTAGGGCTCCGAATCGGATTCGGCTTAACCGGATCCGATTCGGAGCCCTATTTCCCGACCGATCCGTACGCGCGCCCGGACGAGCGAGTACGATGCGAAATCGCCGACCGACTCGTTCGGGCGTCCCAACCGCTCCGACCGACTCGTTCCCGGGTCGAACCGCACCGACCGACTCATTCGGACACGACACGCACCGCGCAATGGAGACGTTCCCCGGCCGGGTAAGTACGATGCGCGCCGTGAGCAGTCCGACCGACACGCGCCGTCCGGCTCGAATGGGCAGTCGGAGCCGTACTTCGGGGGTCCGTGTCGGACCCCCCTGTACGCGTAGCCGCGCGAGTCGCACACAGGGGGGACCCATGGGTCCCCCCTACCTGTGCGTGTACGGCGCGAGTCGCTTTGCCGCGTACCCGCTGTAGGGGGCGCCCCTGTTCGCCTCGCACACATTGAGTCAATGGGAGCCCGCGACCGTGTTGTACGACCTGCTCCCCTTGACTTCAATGGGAGTGCGACCGACTCGAGTACGATAGCATACGGACGCATCGTACTCGTTCGGTCGGGCTGCACGGGTCCGATTCGGTCGGAAATCTCTCCGGGTCCGGCTCGGTCGGGGAGATTTCCGGCCCGAATCGGAATCGGCCCCAGAATGTTAAAACCAACTTCACTAAAAGATGCATTTTATCATTCTAAGTTCAGGCATACTAAACTCGAATTTCTACCATGTTCCCTGGGTCAGTTAGAATAATAGGATGTAATAATCAAAACTGCCCATTCTGGCCTATGGGGAACAGGTAGCCTTGCAATAGTGAAAAACGAAGTAGGCTGTATTTCACTATCAGGACATGCCACACACACCAGGGCATGTCCTACCTTTCACATACAATGCACCCTGCCCACAGGGGTACCTTGGGCCTACCTTAGGGGTGACTAACATGTAGAAAAGGGAAGGTTTAGGGACTGGCAAGTGTGTGCACTTGCCAAGTCGACATGGCAGCCCCAGGCTGCGCACAGGCTCTGCAATGGCAGGCCAGAGTTACACTTTACGGGCAGTTTGCGTGGGTGGCACAATCCAGTGCTGCAGCCCACCAA
This sequence comes from Calotriton arnoldi, assembly GCA_963921515.1. NCBI lineage: Eukaryota > Metazoa > Chordata > Amphibia > Caudata > Salamandridae > Calotriton > Calotriton arnoldi. Next base: position 1,329,547 of record CAWUFW010001596.1, read on the forward strand.
CAGCATTTGATTTATAGGCCCTGGCACTCGCAGTGCACTTTACTAGGGACTGACACATAAATCAAATAGGCCAATCATGGAAACACCAATCCATAACACATTTTCTACAGGAGCACTTACACTTTACCACTGGACAGCAGTGAGAAAAGTGCGCAGAATCATTACACCAGCAAAAACAGAGTAAAAAACGGGAGGTCAGAAAGCAAAAAGTCAGGGGAAACACGCCAAAAGATGCCAAGTCTAACATTACTACACATGGCAGAGCTTCAATGTTGGTCAAAACATTGGGATATATGACAGTAGCCACTAACAGACATGTTGTGGAGTACATGAAAAGAGTTACTGTTCTGGCTTGTCATACTCTATGTACCAAGCAAACACAAGGAGATGATGGATGGAGCGCTGGACTGTTCCCATGAGGCACAGGGTCAAGACTGATTTGCATATGGCTGGATCTGAACTGGGGTGGCAAAGTGAGCTAAAGAACGATGATGGATTCAACCCAGGTCTGAGACTGGGGGTGAGTGTCTGAAAAGTTTCAGCGCTTCGTCTATCAACTCCTTGTGTTTGCTTTGTTTGCCCTAAGTTGGCAGGGTATGCCCAGATGTGGGTCCCTTGCTCATTTTGCCACTGGATTCAAGCTAGCCTAGCTGATGAGGGGTGTTACCCCAAAACCGGTCCCAGGATGCTTGTTTCTGGTCCAGGGAAGACCTGGCTTGGCAGTTCGGGCTGGACTGTTCCAATGAGGCACAGGGTCAAGACTGATTTGCATATGGCTGGGTCTCAACTGGGGTGGCAAAGTGAGCTAAAGAACGATGATGGACTCAACCCAGATCTGTGACTGGGGGTGAGTGTCTGAAAAGTTTCAGCGCTCCGTCCATCATCTCCTTGTGTATACTGTATGTACAGTCAGGCAGATATACCGCACCTGTCCTCTACTGCCAAAGGTGTCTAGTGTGACCTCTTGACTAAATCGACAGACCATGTGTATCGGCCCAGGCCTTTGTTTTGCAATTAGGTCGGTCTGACACCCGCAGCAAGCTAAATGAGTTAACCGCATTTACAGCAGATATGTGTAATGTAGCCTAATGTCAGTGTGCATGGCCCTCAATGTGTGATAAAACCTCTGGCCTCTAGTAATGTACAGTTTGTACATGTCAGCATCATAATTGTCATATATCTTGCATGTGCAGTCAGGTTACCATCTCTTTCATTCATCCAGGTCGACGCCCATCTCAAGCAAAGGATTAGGAAAGCCATCGCCTGGAAAGTGTGGTCCCAGGGAGTCTTTTGCCGGTGCAGCTTCCATTGCCGGAAGAAGTGGGAGGACCACAGACGTTGGAGCAGAAACTTCGCCCAAGTCCAGCTGGGGAAGTCCTCCCCACTTTGAAGGGGTTGGCGCTGGACCCTGACTCCTCTGATGGCCCGTATACAGGTGGTGGCTTACCCTGAGCTTTAATGGGCAGTAGAGGGCCCAACAGCAGCTAGGCAGGGGTGAGTGAAGACCTAGACTATTAAGTCCACACCTAAACACATTTTTAATGTCACAGGCATCTAGAAACGTATCTCTCTGTATTGTGACCAATGCTAATCCCCATTACAGAGTACTTGCCTCTGTAGTGTTGTTAGGCTTTGCTTACATATCTGTGTCATACCACCATCAACACTGCACTATGCTACTAAATCTATGGCTCTTCATGGTATGGCACATGTGTCCATCATAAATGAAGTAGGTCGAGGTGCAGAGACAGAATATCGACTAAAAACATTTGTGTAGCACAAATATCGAGTCATTAATATCGTGGTTCAGAAATATCGACAGCAAGAATATCGTGGTCAAGAATATCGACTTAAGGTAAGTAATATCAATTTTAAAAATATCGAAGTGTTTAATATCGTTTGCAAAAATATAGTTGTCCAAAATATTGTTTTTTTATTAATGTCATGTATTTTAGTATATATTTTATATGTTTGTGATGTATTTTTTTTGTATAAGAATTGTTTGTATTTTAAATATATGTGTTGAATTTTTAGTAGTTATTAATTTTTTTTAATTTGAATTTTGCGTTTTTAGTTCCGTAGCGGGTTGTGGGTTTATAAGGGAATAGGGTGGGAAGTAATTTAATTATATTAAATGTATTGATTATTTTTTATTTAACATTTGTTTAATTGAGTTGTTATAGTGTTAAAAGTGTAAAGTAATTTATTATCAATTAACTAATAATTGGTTAATTAATTTTAATTAATTAATTGGTAATTAATTATGGTAATTGTGTGATTAATTTTAGGTGTGTGTTGTGGTGTTTATAGGTGTAAAGGGTGGGAAGTAATATATTTTTAATTCATGAATTAATAATTGTTGATTAATTTTAATTAATTGGTAATTAATTATGGTAGTTCTGTAATTAATTTTAGGTGTGTGTTGTGTTGTTTATAGGTGTAAAGGGTGGGAAGTAATTTATTTTTAATTAATGAATTAATAATTGGTTGTTAATTAATTTTAATTAATTAATTGGTAATTAATTATGGTAATTGTGTAATCAATTTTAGGTGTGTGTTATGGTGTTTATAGGTGTAAAGGGTGGGAAGTAATTTATTTTTAATTGATGAATTAATAATTGGTTGTTAATTAATTTTATTTAAATAATTGCTAAAAAATTATGGTAATTGTGTAACTAATTTTAGGTGTGTGTTGTGGTGTTTATAGGAGTAAAGGGTGGGAAGTAATTTGAGTTTAATTAATGAATCTATAGTTGTTAATTAATGTTAATTATTTGATAATTATTTTGGGTACTTGTTTATTTTTTTGTGAGCTGTTTTTACTTTTAAAGGGGTAAAGGGTGGGTATTAAATACATTTTAATTATTTAATTATTAGTCGTAAATAGTAATAGTATTTAATTTAATTTAAAAAAAGTTTTAATTGTGTTTCATTATATTATATTTTAATTTACGCGTGTGCTGTGGATATTATAGTGTTAAAGTGCGTGTAGTCAATTAATGTTTATTAATAATATTTTTTAATTGACTATTAATTATGTTAATTATGGAAATAAATGTAATAAAAAATGTATGTTGAAGTGTTTGGTTATTGGTGTGGTGTTATAGGGTAGGAAATAAAATAAATACATTTGTGTTTTAATTAATTGTTTTGTTTGTAAATATTTTCTAGTTTAAAAGAATAATTTTTTATAAATGTATTTATTATTTTATTTTTTATAATATTTGTAGGTTTTTGTTACATGTAATTAATATTATAATATGTGTTCTTTTTATATGTTTAATATATTTGATTTTTTTAAAAATATTGTTTATTTATTTTTATGATTTTTTAAAAAACATTTTTTTTATAAGTCTGAGTGTGAATAGCAATTTTTGTTTCTCAGCTATCCAACACTTTCACTAATGTTGTACTCACTGGAATGGGAATAGTAATTTTTACCTCTCCGCTATCCAGTACTTTCCCTACTGTTGCACTCACTGGAATGGGAATAGTAATTTTTACCACGCTGTTATCTAGAACTTTCCCTACTGTGGCACTCACTGGAGTTGGAATAGTAATTTTTACCTCTCTGCTATCCAACACTTTCCCTACTGTTGCACTCTCTGGAGTGGGAATAGTAATTTGTACCCCTCCGCTATCCAACACTTTCCCTACTGTTGCACTCATCAGAGTGGGAATAAAAAATGCTACCCCTCCGCTATCCAAAACATATCCTACTGTTGTATTCAGTGGAGTGGGAATAGTAATTTTTACCCCTCCGCTATCCAACACTTTCCCTACTGTTGCACTCTTTAGAGTGGGATTAGTAATTTTTGCCCCTCTGCAACCCAACACTTACTCTACTGTTGTTCTCACTGGAGTGGGAATAGTAATTTTTACCCCTCCACTATCCAGCACTTTTCCTACTGTTGCACTCACTGGAGTGGGAATAGTAATTTGTACCCCTCCGCTATCCAACACTTATCCTACTGTTGCACTCAGTGGAGTGGGAATAGTAATTTTAGCCCCTCCGCTATCCAACACTTTCCCTACTGTTGCACTCTTTGGAGTGGGAATTGTAATTTTTACCCCTCTACTATCCAACACTTTCCCTACTGTTGCACTCTTTGAAGTGGGAATAGTAATTTTTACCCTCCGCTATCTAACACTTTCCGTACTGTTGCTCTCACTGGTGTGGGAATAGTCATTTTTACCCCTCCGCTATCCAACACTTTCCCTACTGTTGCACTCACTGGAGTTGGAATAGTAAATTAAATTCCTCCGCTATCCAACACTTACCCTACTTTTGCACTCACTGGAGTGGGAATAGTTATTTTTACCCCTTTGCTATCCAACACTTTCCCTACTGTTACACTGATTGTATCGTGAAATTTGTTTAAATATTTTTCTAATAGTTTAATGTTTTAATTTGTTATAGATTTTTGTTTTTTTAAATCGATAATATATATTTTTATTTTTTATATTATTTTAAACTTTTAACATAAATTAATGTTTTAAAGAAAATATATGTATAAAGTATTATGTTTGTGTGTTTATTTTTTTTAACTAAGTTTATTTGTTATATTTTATTAAAATGTATATTACATTTATTTTATTTTGTTAATATTATACTTAGGGGGTCATTACGATGCGGACGGAAAAAAATCCGCCTTCTAGCCATGCCTGTAAGAACCGCCCGCCTGCACCATGGGAATAGCGACCGAGCAATTATAATGCCGCAAAGCAATCTACGCCCACGGCGGAAAAAACACACAAAATCCCGCCCGTCCAACCCAGAGTAGAAGATCATCCATCCGCCACGGACGCAATCCCGCACGAAAACCCAAATCCGCCCGCCCCGCCGAGCGAGACAACGACCGTGAAATTATGATCTCCCAGACATGAGCGCGGAAAATCCACAGATTCCCCGCCCGCCACCGTGAACAACAGCGATGAATAAATGACACGGCGGAATGCCTGGCGCCCACGTCCGTGCACGGAAATCATTGGCGGAACAAAGAAACACACATGACATGGCCAACAAGTCCACACAGCAAACTACGCCAAAATACCCAAACACAGAACACATCTCAAAGATACCACCCCCCCTGGAAAAAACAAATAAACTACAAATCCCAGGACACCAGACACAACACACCTGAAAACGACAGCCCATCATGACACACCCACATAGGGAAGTACAAAAGCAGCCCCTTCACAGACCACAATCCCTTGTACCACTACAAAGCGAAGACGCCATCAGAGAACCCAGACAGCCCCAGAAGGAAAGCAGTACACCACACGCACGCACACATCACGCTCATCACCAACACCACCATCACCACTCACACAACGGCACCACGAACACCCTGCACATCACACACCACACACCACACACCCACCACACCAGCACCACATATACCAAACCGCACACCATGGCAACACACAGAATGCCGAAGTACACTGCCACTGAGTTGACGGTCATGGTCGACGAGATCATCAAGGTGCACCCACAAATCTATGGCAACCAGGTCCAACAGACACCACTAGCCACCAGAAACAGAATGTGGAGAAGGATAGTAGATCAGGTGAATGCAGTTGGGAACGTGCCACGCAACAGGGATGAAATCACAAAGAGGTGGCACGACCTGAAACGCGTGGTCAGGAAGAAGGAGGCCAAGAACCGTGAGCTGGCTGACAGGACTGGCGGCGGGAATCCAGCGCCATTCAAGACCTTCAAGGCGTGGGAGGAGAAGGTGCGAGGCATCCTACATCCGGAGAGTCTCACCGGAATACCAGGGGGAGTGGAGGCTGGTAAGTACAAACAAATGTATACCAGCACACTGCTATGCACTGTCATGCACTACCAGAATGCCATAGCTCCTTGGCCCAAACACCCCCATGTCCAGCACACAACACACAAGACATCACTCAGCCCAAAGGTACCAACAAACAAAACCATGGGGGCATGTGTACAGTCAGCCAGCACCACAACTCCCACCAGGTCACCTTGCACCCCAGATGCGCAGGAAGGAGCACTTCCCACACCCACACACGTGTGCCAGACATAGCTGCACAAACCAACAAGTAACCGGTAAGTAGCCCTACCACAAAGTCCGTGTATCGGATGTGGGACTGCAGAAGTACTACACCCAACAGGCCCCTAGTCCTACAGCGCACCAAGATGGAGCACTCCCCACACCCATGTGTCAGCCATTGCAGTGCACATCTTCACCCGACAGGTAGACATGTTTCCCTACATGGAGGGGTGTCTGTGGGTGCCAAGCCAACACCACAACACACAACACGGCCCCCACTCCCACAGATCAGCAAGATGGAGCACCCCACCCTTCCATAACCATGTGGTAGCCATTGCATTGCACCCTCCAAAGCAACAAGTAGGTAGACAACTGTACAGGGCGGGGTGTCTGTGGGCATGAGGACTGTACTACGACTAACATTTGGGACATGTCACGTAGCAAAGGAACAGGTAGCACTGCACCCCGTCACAACCATGTGACCAATGTGCACACGGACATGAATTACAGACTCATAGCCCACATGAGCCATGTCAAATACACTAACACGTAAGGAGTCCCGTCTGCATGCACAAGTCTCACTGGAGTACTGACCCACATGGCGTGCACTGTGCCAGTCATCACACACATCAGCAACACCAACGAAGTCTTGTCCATGTAGTCGTGTCTGCTTGTTCCCTTGACATTGTACAACATCACCCATGTAAGTCCATCTTGTCTCAATGTAACAGAGTGGGACCCCAGTAATGTCACATACACCACTGGACCCATGAACCACACAGCTACACAATGCACATTCAAAATCTCATCCACCTCATCCCTAAGCCCCAGTGTCATGTAAGGTATATCATCTAAACAGTTGTCCCATATACAGTAGGACAGCAAAGATCCCTGCCGATGACCAAACATGTGTCTGCAGTGTCTGAAGCGTACGTCACACTGTGATTTACAACATACCTAAAATAGTCTACACACCAAGAGCACTGCATTGCCGCACATGGCTGAGGGTAGCACGCACAACAAGGAATTGTCCCATCTGCAATACGTTGTGTGTCACACAACCATCACCCACACACCACAATGCTTGCAGTGTAATGTCCCCAAATGATAACAGTGAGCAGATATGCCGGGTATGTTAGACATACACACACCTTTGTCCCTGCAGTGTCGTGTGGCCAAAACACATGTCTCCTTCTGCACCCATATGTCACAGTATGTACCCCAAAAACATATTTCATCCCAAAAGCGTTCATGGGGCTGTACCCCTTTGCCATCTGCGTTTCTAAGCGTTTCATTTGAACCCCAAAAACATATATCAGCTCAAAAGCGTTCATGGGGCTGTACCCCGTTTCCACCAAAGCCACGAAATGTAGGGGTACTGCAACACACACCTATTGGCATTCCAAATCCGTCCCATGCCATATGCACCCATCACACTATTCCATTGCCTTGATCACGCACACACATCGCAGAGCCATACACACGCATCTGGGAAATCAGTGCGCAACTGTGCACAAACTGTGAATGACAGACATCTAACACAAACCTTGCAAGGTGCAACACAATAACCTTTCGTCTCCGCCCCACAGGTGACGAACAGCATGATGCCGGAGAGGGAGACAGCAGCCATCACAGCCAGTCCCCAAGCCCTCCACACGGACTCACGGATGTGGAAGACCTGGACACCTCTTCGAACGAGGACACCCGACCAGGCACATCTGGTGTGGCAGGGCGCAACCGCTCCCCAGGACCCCTCCTACCCACCAACCCAACTCCCAGGGCTGGCGACCAGTCCCAGGCCCCTGCTGCCACGGTCATTGCAGCCACCACCACCGCCGCAACCACCACCACCACCACCACCAGGGCCTCCCTGACCACCAACCCTGCGCAAGGTGTCGTACGCACGGCAACATCGACCCTGGGAGCGACAACGAGTCCCCGGGTGACCACTGTGGCGAGTGGGGAGGTCGGTGGCAGCAGTACAGGTGGGAGGAGCAGGGTCAGGACAACGCCATCCGAGCCTGGGAGCCAAGCCCTGCCGCAAATCGCCAGAGTCCTTGGGGCCTATGAAGAGGCCCAGGGACAATGGGCCCGCACATCTGCTGATACGCGTGAAGTCCTTGGGGTGTTGAGGTCCATGGACGCCCATATGGGCCAATTCGTGACCCGTATGGGCCAACTAGTCGACCTCATGGGCCAGCTAGTGGTGGCGGTGAGGGCCCAATCAAGGCCAACCACACCACCTCCGCCACCACCTGCTGGGGCGCAGGGTCATGCAACATCCAGTTCCCCTGCGTCCACAGCGAGTGGGCAATCCTCAGCCACCACCAGCAGCCCACAACAACACCCCCCCCTCCCAAACGTGGAAGGGGTCGTCCGAAGAGGAAACAGGTGTCCAGAGAAGACTTTGCACGCTCCAAACGCCAGTGAGTCAGCCAGCCACGGTGGCCTACTACTGCATTCACTTGGACTACTATCCTACCCCACACTGCCATGTGAATGGCATGTGTCTGTTGGACTGGGGACCCAGTACAACATGGGGACACCTTGACCATCATGCGGACATGTCCGTCAACTCATTGTTCCAGCATGCACCACTTGTGTGATCACCTTGCCCACAATCACATGTCACTGCTTCAAATAAATACACCTGGATCACATTGTGTCTTATCTGCTCTGTGTTTAATCAAAGATGTGCAACCGTCCCCATGATCTGAAATGCATCTGTAGTGTGGTATGTCGATAGGCCAGGAGAGGCTGTAGGGACCTAGGGGGGAAAACATAACAAGAGTCCATTGAATGTGTGTGTCACACACTCATCACACAGTACTTGTCATCAAGTGCAAGCAATGTACACAAATCTCACAGAGCAACAGGGCACAATGCTACAGCCACTGTCAGTGGCATACTACCCTGGACAGGGACCATTGCCACACAGCACTCAGTGAACAATAGTCCGCAGTGACAATGCACACATATACCTACACAACTACAGCAACATCAGCCGTCGTACATGGTCACTCACCGTCAAGTGAAGTAGCGGGCGATGAGCTGCTGACGCTCATTCACTGCTTCCTCCTCTCCACTGTCCTCGTCACTGGACACGGCTTGGTCTGCAGGTGGGGGCCCTGGCTGATCACCGTCATCCACTATCAGGGGGATCTGCCTGCGAATCGCGAGATTGTGCAGCATGCAGCTGCCACAACTATCTGGCACACCTTCTGTGGGGAGTATGCCAGTGCACCCCCGGTGCGGTCCAGGCATCTGAATCTTGACTTCAGGAGTCCAAAAGTACGCTCCACCACACGTCTGGTCCTCCCATGTGCCTCATTGTATCTGACATCAGCTGGTGTCCTAGGATTACGTAGTGGGCTCAGCAGCCAAGCCCCGTTAGGATATGCAGAGTCACCTGGGTGTGAGAAACACAGAGAATCGTTGCAATTCCAACAGGATACAAGACAGCATGTCACACACAGCACGCTACACGAGTATGCATACCCACCAACAATCCATGCACGGTCCGGTTGAAGATTGGCCATCAATCGTGGGAGGATGCTGTGTCGCATGATGTGCGAGTCATGGGTGGATCGGGGAAACTTCGCACACACGTGTGTGATGATCATGTCCGCCAGGCACACCACTTGCACATTCAGGCTATGGAAATGTTTACGATTTCTATAGATGTGCTCCATGGCCTGTGGCGCCACAAGGCCAACATGGGTGCAATCAATAGCACCAACAACGTGGGGGATGCGTCCAAGGGCATAGAAAGCACCCTTCACTGCCGCCAAATCACGAGCCCTGGGGAATCTGATGTACCGGTTCCTGTAGAGCATCATAGCTGACAGGACATCCCGTAGCACCATGCTGAACATGGGCTGGGACATCCCACCTCCACTGCCCACCGTGTGTTGAAAGGATCCGGTAGCGAAAAAATGCAGTGCAGCCATCACCTTAGCCGTGGGGGTGAATGCTGTCGGATACACCCTGCGAGGACGAAGGTGGGGTTCCAACATTGCACATAGGCGATGCAGGGTGGGTCGGTCCAGACGGAATTTCCTGATTACCTCCACATCCTCCATGTCTGACAGCAATTGGTAGGGGCGATGTATGTTTGGTCTCCTCCTAGGACAGATGGAAGTGGACATATGTCAATGCGACACACCACATGGCATTTCCACATACACAAAACCAGAATCAATGACAAAACTATGGAAACACAGTATAGCTGACAAGTAGGGACAGCACAGCTTCAATACTCTTAAACAGGTCCCCTTACCAATGGCAATGACCACTGACAACAACCATTGCCATGAGCATGCACATGGGGATTTAGGCCACAATTGCTCGAAAGGCATGATGACCAATCCAGACTGCATATGTGTGAAGCGGCAACACCACGGCAATACACCTATTTGCCGTGCCTGACACAGCTTCCGAGGCTGGGTGAGTATGGCACACACCCAGGCGCGGTCTGTGCTAGGAGTGCCGGTCGGGCGGTGATGTGGGGCGGGGGAGGGGCAGGGTGGGGGGTAGCAAACTACGGACTAAGGCCGAATACAGGTAAGTAAACATTTAAATAAATAAAACGAATTACGTTGCGCGCACTGCATCGCATTTGGCTATGCAGCGCTCACAACGAAATCCGTTTAATTCATTTAAATGTTTACTTACCTGTATTTGGCCTTAGTCCGTAGTTTGCTACCCCCCACCCTGCCCCTCCCCCACCCCACATCACCGCCCGACCGGCACTCCTACCACCGACCGCGCCTGCACACACCAACAACACGATGTACACAGGCTGAGCGGCCCAAACAAGTGGGTCCTGTTGCACAACGGGATATGAGACAGTCAATGATGTCCCTAGTCCACCGAATGTACAGCACTGTACGCATCACACCTCCAACACACATTGACAGGTGTACACATTGACAACTCCATGACAACACAGCTGTGTGAATGCAAACACACATCACAAGTGACACGTAACGTAGCACGTGCCAAGTGGGAGATGTACATTGAGAAATATGGCATGTGTGTGCATATGCACATACCATGCTACCATGCTAATGTGTACATGATGTTGTGCCAACAGACATGTGGAGGCTGAGCACTGTCCGTCAATGCCTATGCACACAGCATGAAGTGGCCCTGCCTAGCGTGGACATGCACCCACACACAAATCATGGCCAGACCTGCAACGGCATGGCGCACATTGAACTGTGGATTCCACATGGCACCAGCGGACTGTACCCGCCATGGAGCATGCCCTTGGGGCCCACTCCAATAGCCCTCGCGGTTACATCCTGCCTGTACGACTATGGAGGTAAGCGTAGCGGGACAGCTCGGAGCAGGCCATTGTGTGCAATTGAAGTAGGCAGACATGGTACACCAATCGCAGCAGCTTGGACCCACTGAGACAGCCCCAGGGGGCTACATGAGTGTGGGAGGGTGACCGGCAGTACCACAGCTTACAGGGACTCCTGCCTGGCATCCCTCAACAACACCTGCTGCTGCTGCCACCTGTCCACCTTCATGTCGACGACTCTGAAGATATGTCCTGCTCCACTCAACAGCGAGGAGCTGGAGATCCTGGATTCCGAGCTCCACGCACACTGCCCAAGGCTTGCACAAGGTGTGTGTGCAAGGCAACTACAGTGTGTGTGGCAGTGCATGTGGGGGACACACATGTCGCTGATCCGCAGCACAATGAGTCAGAGCCTGTGGGGTTCCAAAATGCACTGCTTACCATGCTTGCTACAGGTGGAAGGGGTATGTAGGCTCTCTGGCGCTTTCCCATGCATGTCCCTCCCGAGTGGTGGTACATGGCATTTACATGTCAGACATCCAGTGACGCAGCCACTTGGCAATGCAGGACTCAGGGCAGTCATTGCTTGTGTGAATGGCTGGCTGGGGCCCTGCTGGCCTTCTCAGTCTCAGCAGACCTGGGCTGCACATTGACCGCCCAATACCAGAAGGAAACAACACTGACTGTACAGTGGGTTACATGTGTCTTCAGTTCACAACGCTCCGGAAATGCGCATCCTCAGCCCTGTCGATTCTACACCCCAGGCCTTGTGATAGGGATATGTGTGAGAGATAGTGGCACTGAATGTGACCTCCATTGCGGGGTGAGCCATTCACAGGGCGAGTACGTTGAGGGCTGCGCAGTTTTGGACACAGTGAGTCCACCCACAAAGATGTGTTGCCTTGTGTACTATGTGTTGTTTTACCTGACAATGGACAGTAGATGTGGGCAGACTACACATTGCTCGATGTGCTGGCATCCTGCATGTGAATGGGATAGACAGGTACTGTGTACACACTCCCACCAGCAAGCATTAGCGTGTGCTGTACACATGCTGTAATGACATGTCCGAGTACTTCTTGGCGCTGTTACACAACCCTGAGTATATTGGATGGGTTAGCATCATGCCACTGTGATTGCTGGATGTGGGTGATGAGGAGAAGTGTATGAGTGATATTCCAACCCTCTTGTGTACCATCCCTGCAGTTGGGAGTCCTCCAGCCCAAGGCCTTGTGATGAGCCATTGCATCCAAGTTGATGCCTCTGTGTATGTGTAACCGCCAGTGCAGCCAACTCCACAAAGGGTGTGACGTATTCTGCCGGATGAGCGACTACGTGGCGGAGACGAATCGGGGGATGCCCCCTCGTATTGTCAGGTTAGCACGGCGATGCATGTCACCACTGGTGATCTGCATCTTGACAGTCACACAGCCTGTGCCGGATGCACGTGTGTAGGGGCACCAGCAGCAAGCAAGTGTACAGCATAGTGGGATGGTGTCTTTTGGTGTGAGAGGCAGCATGTGTCCACAGCCTACCCATAATCTGGGAATGTGATGTCTGCTGTGTGATGCAGTGGGTTGAAAGTGTACTCTGTGCTGGGTGTATCTGACATGCATATGCGATTCCAGAGGTCCAAGATGTAATTAGAGCACTCTGCAATGTCAATGCATTCAGAGTCGTAGCCCTCGGCAACGACCTGTAGTAGGCTGGAGTGGCAATTCACATGTATGTTTGAGGCACTGTGCCTACTCTGATTACGTCCGGACATATGTGTGCGATGCCTCAGCTCATATTCCTGGTACTTACACATCCGGAACACTGTGCAACAGTAGCTGTGCTCGTGCGAACGACAGGTGGACGGCATGGGCACATGACCATTGTGGACTATCATGTAGCAGTCTGTGTGAGTGGTGTCCCATTCCGCTCCATGCAGGTATGTCCTTGGCCTAATTACTTAGTGGTCATCCTTTCCACCATCAGGACAGTGAGTGTGCACACAGCGATTAGTGGCTATGGTCGCAGGGTGACACAGTCCGGGTGTTGTGCTCTGTGCACAACACATGTGCCACTTACAAATACAAGTGGGGTGACACTGACGTCACGACAGTGAGTGACATCACGAAAGGTGGCATGCACCGTCAGTCTCATTGCCCCCCTCGCACAGCCAATATATGCTATTGCATCAGAGAAGCCAGCGCGTGCACCAGCAGCTCCGATCTCGCCCCAGAGAGGCCAAAGAGTGGCTGTGTGGCTCGATTTGCTCCAAGCATCGTGCTCGCGGTGGGATGAGTGGTGGGACGCCGTCCACCCGCGTGGTACCCCGACCCTGGCCCTGGCCAACAGTGACAATGCATGACAGTCTCCGGAGTCCGGATACACCACATGCAACACACAGTAGCCGTAGCGAATGGCGGGACAGGCCGCAAACACCATCCCAGACGAAAGGTAGGCCCACCCCTGTGCGCATAGTCATTACATCCGCTGCCATTGACAAGGGACCCAGAGAGTGAGATATGTGCCGCAGGGTGACGGGCCTCCGAGCCCTCCCCCGCCAACGAGTGTCATGCAACTCACACATTTCGCAAGTCCAATAGGACACTTTGCCTGCACAGTCCAGGGCTCGAGTCGGGCTACCACGCGGGTGGACGGCGTCCCCACACTTGTTTTACCGTGAGCTCGATGACTGGAGCAAGTGGAGCCACACATTCACTCTTTGGACTCTCTGGGGCGAGTTTGGAGCTGCTGCTCACGCGCTGGCGTCTCTGATGCAATCGCATGTGAGGGGTGAGCGAGGGGCGGCAATGAGTCTGATGGCACAAGCCACATTTCGTGACGTCACTTCCTGTCGTGACGTCAGCGTCCCCCACTTCTCATTTCGGACTTGTGCCCTGCTGCACACTGCGAATGTGTTGCCTGCGAGATGTGACCAGGAGAAGGTCGCCATGACCTCCCACCCACCAAGCTCCACTGCCCTCCCGTGCCCTGGGTAGCCTGTGCAGGTGGACAATGTTGGGGGATACACCTGGAGGACATGGGATGTAAGTGCCTTGGCAGGGGCCAGGCAGACGCACAGCAGTATCCAGCATGTCCCCAGAGGGAGGGCTAACGCCTTCACCTGATGCAGCATTGATCGTCTGCCCGCCTGTTGTGCCCACACGAGTTCACATTCATCCCCAGACAGGTAGGCTTTCCTTATTCCCACCACAGTGGAATTTTACCCCTCCGGGAACCTCCCCACACAGTCTGTTTCAACACTGCGTGAGTGCACCCACCCATGCCACCAATCCACCTGGGCCAAGCAGCCCTCCCGCTTCACATGCCACATGTGTGTCTTCCACAGTTGTGCTCTTCTCCCAGGGGCGGACCACTTACTGTCCCGTGGCACACGGGCAGCACCGAGTCGGACTGGCATCCTGTTTGAATGGTGGGCACCCTCACACAACTACCTGTGACACAGTGGTGGCTGTAATGGCTATTGTGACTGCCATGGTGGTGTTGCTGGCCATGGCAGGGTACACTCACACACAATGCATGCGTAGCTTTTCGTATCACTACTCTGCACATCGGGCTGGCCACTGTCCCTGGTGTTGAACTATGTTGCCGCCTGTCTATGTAATCTGTGACTGAATGCTGTTGTTCCTGTAGTCGGTTGTGTCTGTGTAGTTGCTGATTGCAGTTGTTACTGTGTGTGCATAGTTAAGTGTGGCACATGCCTTGTATGGTACCTCAACTATTGCAATGCCTGGTCTCATATTCAGATGTGTTTTACACGTGGCTGGGACTTCACTTCTTTCAGACTCTGCTACTTGTGTGTGTGATGAAGAAGAATTTAAGTGACACGGATCATCTGCATGTATTTGCTGGTATTTAATGGGGAATGTATACGGGTCATGTTTGCGTGCAGGCACAGCACGGGGTGTGAGTCTGGCCACAGGATGACAGGTAGCATGTGCATAGTGTGCGGGTATGTGTGAGCTTACTTTCTGGGTGGCCAGCAGTGTAGGTGTATGTTAATCTTGTGATGGACATTGAGCCTGGACACATGGCTTACTTTCAAGGTGTGCATTTGGGAGGTGTAGGTGTGTGTGGTGTGATGTATGTGACTTTGGGGTAGTGTTGGTATGTGTGTGTGCACTCTGGCAATGTCGATTGCACACACGTGTTACCCAGGGGCATGGAGGGTGTTTGTATCCGTGTTCAGGTCTGTGAATGTGAGCGCATGTGTGTATTGTAAGTTGCACAGTGTGCAGTGTGTGGGTGTGTCCTTGCAGTTCAGGGTGGCTCCTACTTAATATGTTTTGGCCATTGTGCGTCTGCAGGGTGTGTGACTGTCGGGAATGTGCCTGGTTCAATTGGGCATGTATGTGAGTTTCAGCAGTTCGTACTCACTGTGCGGACCTGCATACCCACACTGGTATCCTGTGTGGGTTTTGTCATGCATTGCAGTTGCATGCTTCTTGCGTGGGCCCTACTTTTGCTTGATGAGTGTGACGTCCAACTGTGAAGGTAATTATACTCATATGTGGGACTGTGCTTTGGAGTGACCAGCCCGTCAGTGTTACTGTGATGATCTGTTGGGCCACGTCAGAGTCTGACAATGAAAGGCCCACGACCTGTAGTATTGCACTAGGACCACTGTGGCGGCAGATCATATGCATTGACATCCAATGTCACTGGACTACATGTTCATCTCACGACTCTCGTGTACTTCACGCACTCTCATCCTCTCTCATTCGTACTTGTCTTCTGAGAATAATTCCACAGAGTCACATATTAGCTTCGAGGCATGTATTTGGATTTACTTCCTCTGTGATGCAGTATAGTGGACACTACTGGCAGCAAAATGCATGTGGAGGATATACTTAGCATGATTACACATACGGAAGGGGGTACAGGTAGATGTAATTAGTTGTTGACTGTGGAATGGAGGCTTCAGGGTTACAACTGCCTTGCCCTTGCTATGCTAGGGTACATTTGCTAATTACTGATGGTCTCTGGGCTTTGACACAGACAGTATTCATTTGGCCTACCAGACAGCTTGACATCATGGGGACAGTTCATCTCAGTTCCATGGTACCGGTTAAGTACAATAGTGGCTCCGACACACCGGCGTCAGGGGTGACATCAGGGCATGTGCCTACCTGCATGCAGCGTCTCACCAGTTGTTGCTATGTGGTGGCTACTGAACATGACACTATGACTAGGCCCATGTTGTAGTGGGTTGCATTTGTTGTCCATGCATAAGTCCTGGCACGGATGTGCAGACAAAGGTGAGGTGACAGTTCTCACGTACTGCAGCAGACAGATGAGTGTGCACTGACAGGTGCATGTGTCCAGATGCGCAGTATTCATATTATGGCATAGTTGTTCATGCTGTATTGGCCATGTGGTTACTGTACACAAGTCCCATACCTCTGCCTCCCCCTGTTCATGCAGAGACACAGGATATGGTGAGGAACAGGGTGCATGTCCCGGAAATGTCAGATGTCATGGCAGTGGAGTTGATGGTAAGGTATTAGTTGCAGATTATATGGTGTAGTTCTTGTACAGCTAACTGCCCACTCCGTGCGAATGCCAAGCATGGGTACGGTGTTGTACATCAATGTTCAGTTGGGGGTATTGAGTCGGGGTCCCATGAATTGACAAGTTGACGTGTATGCGACACCTTCCAGCAGGGCATCCATCCCATTGATGGTAAACATGGATGTCATCCAATGAAGAGGATTGTGGGTTGCAAAGTGTTCTTCGTAGGTTGTCCCTTGTAGGATCCTGATGGGACATGTTGGATGACATTCGATGAAACTGTGTGCCAGGAGACGTCGTGTGGAGGCACACTGGTCCCATTGCAGTGTGTCCCCGATTGCAGCCACAAACGCCATGCCCCCATACACTGAACAGATCCTGTCGTGGTCGTCCAGGGGTGCAAACAGGTGTACCAGGTCCGCCTTCGGACATGCCAGGTTGGAGAGACATAAATCCACAGGCCAGTAGTACGGACACCTCCGACAGTAGAAGACGGGGATGACGCAGCTGAACATTGCAATGCGGTAAGTTACTCGGTAACTTACATTCAGCATTGCCAGATTTGTACAGCCCACTATCTGCAGCAAGCTGTCACTGTACAACTTGATCTGTCCGGCGTAGTTGAGGCTCACTGGTGCAACAGCCATATTGCTACGGGGTGATGTGATAGCGTGCTCCGGATGCCTGAGCAGTCAGCAGAGTGCAGCCTCCGACGATGCTGGAAATTCTGGTATGGATGTACGGTGGCAGGACTTGGGGTATGGCTTGGGCGAAGGACACAGTCCTTCATCCCACATGCTTCTATGAATAGTCAAGGCCAGTGGTGTCTGTCTCTTTCCGGATTACTTGCATTTGGTCCACATGTAGGAGTGGTATTGTTGTATTTTGTGGTGTTATCTGTCTTTCATGTTGTGCGCTATCTGCCAGTGGACGTTTTACTCTGCATGGCTATGTTTCGCATCTTGTTGGTACAATGGCTCCATTCTCCTGCATGATTTTTTGCAATGTTATTTCGGAGTAGGAATGGAAGGCCATTCAGTGCTATCTGCTCTCCCGTGTGTGGGAGGGACAATCCGTTGGCGCTGTACGTTTTGGCCTCTGTGTGGGTGTGGTATTGGGCACACCTGTTCTCAGGCTGCAGGATTTCCTATTTTGCACATTGCATGTGTTGTTGTTGCGAGCAGGATGGGATAGGTATTTCTTGTTGAGACTGGCGTGCCTTTTCCGGACATTGTCGAGATTGTGCGCTGTTATGTAGCAGCCGCCGTGTGCCTCTTCTTGTTTTCCACACAAGGGTGTGTCCTATTTTGCCATCACATTACTCCCCTGTTCGGGACACTTGTGTGACGTCACGTTGACAACTGTGGGGTTGTCGGTTGGGGTCATGGGTGATGCAGGAAGGCCACGCGACATGTGCCTTCAGGGTGGTGCTGGTGTGTGGGGTGTGTAGTTGTGACTCTGTGGTGTTTGTATGCAGCCCATGCGTGGCGCTGTCGTTGGCCTCTGCGTTGTGTACCTGCGTCATCGCCGCTACGCTGCTGTGCCGTGACGGGGACGTCTCTTCCTGGTCCCGGGTAGTGGGTGCCCAGGATGTTGCGAGTTGTGTTGTTTTGACAGGTGGGACATGTGTGGACACAGTGGTGGATGTGTCCTGTCCACACAGGGGTGCCTGGGGGGGCCATGTACATTTTTTCCGCCCTTGCATTGTGTGCAGTGTTTGCGTGCCCTTGTTGTGTGTCTGCCTACCTGCTTCGTCGTGGCGTGTTCAATCCTAGGTGGTGCATCAGGTAGAGCATGGGGATGGCCTGGAGTACAGGGTTCATGTCTGGGTGGGCCGCCTTTTCGATCCCCGTACTGCACAGTCGGTTTTCCACCTTGGTTTCTCGTGCGTTGTATCTTTGCCGATGAGGCTGTTTGGTTCTGACATCGTAATTTGTACGCCGGGCGGTACGTCATTTCGTCAGACGGTGTGCCTCCATTGGCTTGCGCCGCTACGTGGACGGGCGCACTTTGATGGCGGGCGGTGTCGCGGGCCTGCGGGCGGGGTTTGCCTGGTTTTTCACATCCTAATTTGGCAGCCGTGTGGCCCGTTGCTGGCGGACGGTGGGTGGCGGTTTTTGCATCCGCCAGCACGGCGGTGCTGCTTCCGCCCGACATCGTAATGGGCCCCTTAATATTTAATATATTTAATATATATTATTTTATTTAATATTTATATAAAATTCGATATTTTATACATCTATGGGGCATATTAGCAAGACCCACGTTAAAATTATCGCCGTTTTAGTGGCAGGAAACTGCCGCTAAAACGGCGATAATGGGCTTGCTAATATGCGTTATGGAATTCCAATAGAAGCCCAGGTTAGATGTCCTGCACATCTAACCTGGGCTTCTATTGGAATTCTATAACGCATATTAGCAAGCCCATTATCGCCGTTTTAGCGGCAGTTTTTTCTGCCGCTAAAACGGCGATAATTTTAACGTGGGTCTTGCTAATATGCCCCTATATTTTTTACATCGATATTTTTTAGTCAATAGTTTTGTACTTACCTGTTTAAGTATAGGAGTCGATATTTTTGTTGTCTATATTTTTTACTCGATATTTTTAACATTGATATTTTGTACATCGATGTTGTGTCAGTGAACCATTGTCAAGGACATATGTGTGAGGTCAAAGTACTACATCTGACGTTTCATTACAAACGGGTGTGTGGACATGGGTGCTTTGTCACACATACCCATTTACAGGAGTATTTTGACAATATCTAAATCTGATGTAGTGGCTCAGGCAAACATGGTCTGAGGACTGATGATACAGTCTCACAAAGTGAGGTTCCATGCAGCTGAGCTGTCATTAGATATACATGGCACAAACAAATGGTCAAGTTTGTGAACATGTTACTGCCTGCAGATAAGTAGCAGATAATGGTAACAAGACTTGCTGTGTGCATATGTGAGTATGTACTGTAAGCAACACCTTACAGTACATGTAAGAGACATGGTAGTGGTGTTGTCTACAGGTGTCACATACTCCACAACCCCCAAACATTTCCTTGAAACTAGCACACTTACCATTTGCAGTATCAACAAAAAGTCCATTTTGGAAATGGGTGTGGATTAGTCCAGCAATAGAAGTGGGATGTGCAAAGGCCTATGTGGTGTCAGGTCATATGGATGTTTGTGATCATATGTCATTTGAATATGTCAGACAAATCAGAAATGGCTAGGAACCACCTTCTATTCAGAATGTATATGTGTATAGACAATAAACATCTGAGGAAGTAGAATTCTTCTTATAAACAGTTTGGACTGGAATTTAAGCTTACATTTTTTTTATTATGTACTAGAAATATTTCTGTGAGATTGATGTAGCAGGATCACATTAGTTCATATAGAAAATGATGTCATGAAAGTATAGTGCATCTACCATGTCCTTGTGAGGAATGGGTATGACTGCAGTAAGCATTGCCATGATAGTGCCCGCCATCCCTCTACCATCTCCGCCCTCCCTGCTGCTCCCCAAACAGTTTCCCAGGATTGATCCCTTCAGAGGAGAGCCGTCTCCTCTCCTCTGCTGCAGGCACCTCTACCCCTGCCCCTGTGCCCCCAGCTGCCCTTGCTGAGGAGGCTATTAACCTCCTGAAAAAGATCTCTGTTGGGTTGCACCGTTGAATACCATCCAGGGTCTGGGCAGCCAACATACACAGATGGCTGCCTACCTGGGTGGTATTCACAGTGGTATGTGTGCCCTACAGAGATCAGTTCAGGCTCTGGCCTCCTCATTAATGGCTGCTTTACACCTAACCCAGCCTTCTGTCCAACATCCTTCCCCAACCCCAACCCCATGCCCATCCGCATCCCAAGAGCCTAACCCTCTGCCTGCCACAACCCCACACAAATCTGTGCATACACCCACTCAAACACACACCTGCAGCACATAACCAACATCACCCCAATCACCTCACACACCACACCTGCAGACAAACAGCCATCCACACCTCCCCCATCAGCACACACACCACACCTGCAGACATACAGCTATCTACACCTCCCCCATCAGCTACACACCACACCTGCAGACATACAGCCATCCACACCTCCCTCCATCAGGACACACTCCACATCTGCAGACATACAGCCATCCACACCTCCCCTATCAGCACAAACACCATACCTCCATCCACATCACATTTTCAAACAGCAGTCACGTCAATTTCCTCTACCTCACAACCTGACCCCATCTCAGATTTACCCACAACCTCTACCCGTGACCATTTCTTCTTCTCCCTTGGACTTTGCCCTGTGGGACAACTACCTCCCCTCCAGGCCCGCTTTTTCCATCCCTTTCCCCTATGCTTCAACATCACGGCCTATTCCTCCAAAATCCACCCCCAGAAAGAGGAAAAGAGGCAGGACCCGTTTCACTACCAAAAAGTGCCCTCCCAGGGCAAAGCCCACCCCTCCCAAACCAAAACACACCCCTACTAAGCCCAAGCCCAACTCTCCCAAAACCTAGGCCACATCTCACATTTCGATCCATGAGGTGCCTGCCTGACCCACCAGATGCCCCTCCAGGGCACTTTGTTCAGACAGTGTTTGTTAGGCAAGTGAGGTGGCATACATATTGTACACCTGGCACCAGGATCTTTTGCATGGACTAACCTAAGGCCTGACGTGTTGTTGTGTGGAGTTAAACATTCATTAATAATAAGTATTTTTTGTTTGATACACACGCGTGCTGTCATGGTTTTACAACAAAATGTGGAACAGTCAGGCTCTCTGTGATGTGTTACAACATGTTTAGGTTCCTACATGTGTGTATCTGGTACAAAAGCAAAGATATTTGACTGATCGAGTAAATGGCACAGATGAAGGCAAACAGCTGGAGATGGCCAAGTGTCCCATCGATGGAAATGTTGGCATACATGGACTGAGGCTGGTCTAAATTATGGTGGGTATGTGTAATTGTTTCTTTAACAGTAGGAATCTGTTTGGAATTGCAACTCTGGTTGTGGTCAGTTCGCATATCTGGCAGATGTTTTGCAGTGACGAACATTACAGTTAAATGATAGAGATACACAGTTATGCTACATGTTGAGAGAGTACTACACGTGCACACAGGTGTAACCTACTTTCACGTGGCTGATCTCCCTGTGTCACACACGCAATCTCTGCATGGTTTGCTGAGTCAAGTCTAATGTGCACATATCCATTAACTTGCATCTCAGATAGGAAAGTCGTGACCTGTCACCATGTGAATAGTGAGCCCAATGTTACTGTGCACATGATGTTTTTGAAGGATGTGCAACGGTGTCTGTTTGCAGAGACAGGTACCCACATGACGTTCTGACTGACATCATGATTTTTAAATTAATCTATGAGAGCCCTTTAGAAGGATGGGAATTTTTAATGTGTCACATATTTCACTGTACTGTGAGTGGTCGGTGCAGTCGAAGGTACCTTCTACATACTGTACAATTTTCTAACAAGTGTGACTTACAATTGTCTTGACATGGATCCCAGTGACTGGTGTGACAGAAACCAGGCCAACGACTACACTTGTAAGACACCCTTTCAGCACTAAAAATCATAGTTTTACACATCCATTTACGTTTTGGCATACTTAAAACATTGCTTTCCCAGATCTCATTCAACTTGCCTCTACATCTGTGCATTTGTATGTTGATCATAGGATACAAACTCCAAATCGAACAGCAACACTGACGTGTCACATGGTAACTCCTTTTCACACAATAACTGCCCTCTTAACTGTGGTCCAACACACAGCTGAGTTGTATGATAAATCATGCGGACATTTGTTAGTAGCAGTTAATGCATTGCTCCTCCCATTAACAAGGTGTACCCTCTCTGTAGACATGTCGTGACATGACTGTACTCTAGGCTTATTTTGGGCAGGGTCCTCCTGGTACTCAGCTCAGCAAGTATTGGTACTAAGACAGGTCCCTATCGGCATCTCTGTTTATGGGCTCTCACTCTGGCTCTTCTACAAAGTTGCATATGTGCCACAGTTCCAGCCTTCACAGCCTCTGATGTGTAATCTTCGACACTCGTTTGGTTTCTGTCATTGTCTCTTCATGTGCCTTAAGTACGGTTTTTGTACAAAGATGAGCGCAATGAAGGCTTAGTTTTTGTTCGTTTTACATTTACATACAAGAGGCATCTACAATGACAGTAGTAAATAATATTTTTTGGTCACATATTAGTCATATGAAGTTTCATGTTGCAATGAAACTCAGCAATGAACAAGTGGGCCGTCACACTATGGTAGGCACACATGAGTCCCTAATGTTTTGATTTGAAATGCTGGAATCTTACCCCTGTCACCCACGCCCCTTTCTGAGAACCCCCAGTTTAGACATTTCACCTGTAATCCTGCTTGCTGTGAATGTGACGCCTTAGATTGTCATTTGTTGTTAAAATAAAATAACTGCAGCCAAAATGGCGACTGCCTGGCGTAGCTTCCCAGACATTGGCAAATCAAAAGTCACCACCAGAAGTTGCCCACGAGGTATGCGGTCTCAATCCCCTGGTTGCCGATGTAGTCCACGTTCTTAACTTTCTGGCCCACTTGGCTTCGAGTGGTCTGGCTTACAGGTAGGTTAATACTTTTCGTTCAGCTATTTCAGTGGGCCATGCCCTGGTGAACGGTTCAGCGATTGGTGAATATCCTTTTGTGTGTGGCTTCTACAGGGGGTTAGACTGCTCCTTCCTCTGGAACCTCGCTACTCGGTTATTTGGGATGTCAATCAGGTGCTTAACTTGTTCCTGTCCTGGCAACCTAACCGTTTCCTCTCTAGAAAGGAACTCTCGGCTAAGCTAGCCATGCTGCTTTGCCTCATATCTTGCAGGCCGGTTTCAGATGTGCGGTCCCTGGATATTACAGGCAGGATTTTCCTCCCTTCAGGGGTGACATTCATGGTCAGCAGAAGGACAAAGCACCATTCTAGGGTCATTTCTTACCTGGGGTGTCTTCCATCACCCAAGCTTTGCGTTGTGCAATGCCTGAAGGCATATGAGGAGATGACGGAAAAGTTCCGACATCCAGGAAAGCGACAACTTCTAATTGCTCTTCGGAAGCCGCATAAGAAGGTTTTCCTCTCTTACTATTGCTCGGTGGGTCCGATGGGTCATGCAAGAGGCAGGGATTGATCTGCACCTCTTTAGAGCAAAATAAGCACGCGGAGCAATGGCTGCCAAAGCCTTTGGTCTAGGTGCCCGTATGGAGGATATCCTTAATGCGACTGATTGATCTTCGGACTCTACATTTAAAAGGTTTTACTTTAAACTAGTCCTGGATATGGCTCACCTTGTTGTGAGCAAGCTTTGAACTAGCATAATCCTCACCTCTGGTCCTGACATAGAATGAGAAGTTTCCCAGCTATCGTAATGGAAAGTTTTAAGTCTATTAAGGACTTGGAGGCGAGGATTATCCCACCCTGTTCATATCTGATAAGATTCACCCTCCCCGTACAGAGTAAGTATTGATTCTACCTTGCCTTTGGGGTTATGCTTGTTTAGCTGCATGCTATAATAACATTTGGTACTAATGTTTGTTTGCTCCAACTGCTGTTCTTTCCGCAGGTTTGAATAAGTTTGTGTTTTTCCTTGGGTAAAACTTACCCTTTTTGTTATAGGAAAGGACACGGGTAAACAGGATGCATGAGGACAGACCAGCGACTGGACTCGCGCGATGAAAGAGGGCGAAGAGACAATGATGATGGACTATAATATGGACTCCTGGTGCCTGGTTGGTTGCTGTAGGGAGTTGTTCTCCCATTGGATAATGTTTTTCTTTATTCCCAAAGTTTCATGGGACTGGTAGTTTGTTGGTAAAAGTTGAATAATGGCTGCTGTAAAATAAAGTGAAGAAAGAATGGCATAATCCTCGCCTCTGAGTCCTTAATAGAATTGAAACTTTCCGTTATGATAGCTAGGAAATTTTTCATTCTTCTGGCTGCTGGGACTGTGTTTGTGGAATTTCTGACCAGCTATGGATGTCCCAGTTCAAGACGCAATGGAACAAACACTAACACTGGTGCTGCTGTGCCATGAAAAGATGGTTCAATGCTTCGATACGGTACAGCACGGCTTCTGGAGCTTAATGAGCATTGGTTTCTATCCTTTCGGCCGGTATGGCATAATTACGTACAACCTGTATTCCGCTGTCTGTGGTGCACGTACGAATTTGCACAGAATTTCTGTCTTGGTTCGCCAATGGGAGTTTCGTCGTATGTGAATGTACTATTGGATTCCTTGGATGCCCATTTGACTAGTTGTCCCCAGCGTATACCATTGTTGCTTAATGCTTTTTTGAAGCATCAGGGGAATCATTTGGTCCGAGTGCTATGGCATTGGAACTGCAACAGCTTGGAATCCTTCCCTCTGCGGCTGCATTGTCAATAGGCTGGGAACATACTTGCTCAATTGACATGCTTGGACCAGCTCCTTTGGAACCTGTTACTGCCTTTGCTGGCGCCATCAATGCTGCATCTACCACTCATCACACATAGATATAGATAGGCTCTGTGTGGTGTGATTTGTGGAATCAGTTGGTCTATCTCAAATGACTTTTGTCGTACACAAGCAAAGTTGATATTTTAGACTTAACTGTTTTTCTGTTAGCATGAATTTCAGTGTGCTGAGACTTCCAAACGTCATTTGGCAGATGTTTGTGATGCTTAGTTTTAGGATGCTTTCTCTCTCGTTTTGCATCATTGTTAGATTTAACGGCTGGACTCATAAACTTGCATTTCAATATACATTTTTAGGCATTGGGTTGTGACTATGCTAATTTGTAATTGCTCCTTGAGGCCGTCCCTTTGAGTAAGCTGTGGCTCTCATGTGTATCCCTTATTGCCAATATTTTCAGTCATTTTTTTTATCTTTACATGGCCTCTTATTCACAGGATGTTTAGACCTTTTAGGTCATTGAATCATACATACAAACGTTGAGTACCTTTCTCAGAAAAAAACGTATCATCCCTATTTTGCATGAATGACTTTTTCTACACTCCTTGGACACTGCCTACTATGCCTCACAAACAGTTAGCTAATGTGAGTCCAGAGAACATACATAGGCTGAAATGTATGTGTGCTAGCCCATGACAAATGGTGCATTGTCTGTATCCTGCAAGGATGCTAAATATTTTGAGTTCTGCCTACATTTCCAGTAGCCATGTAGCAGAGGTACTTCTGCTGACATAGTTATGTTTGTTCATGCTGACAGTGTGCCTATCAAGCTCAAGGCTTTAACAAGAGGGATGTACAAGCATTGTTAATATGTTTTCGCCCGACAGGCAATATGCAGGGTAAATGTTTCATTGATTCACTTTGCATTACATGTGAATTTGGCCAAGACAAGTCGTTTAGTGAATTTTTATTTTTAAATATTAGATGATCTACCACCATTTTCTAAAAACCCATGGATATCAGTGAAGTATTTTGAGTTTGATAGCACTGTTTTCTGTGGAGGACTATTTGTGAGTATGTATAAACTTACACCTGTTTGACCCTACTGATCATATGTGCACATAGACTATTTAGTATGTTATTGATGTTTATATAAAGAAACAAGTTCCTCTGTGTACCCTTTGTAACTTTGCATTGACATGAATACACATGTTGTGGTGTGTGCCCATGTAAGTCACAATACTGAAGAGCCAGCCTTACATTGTTTGGGTGGGCTGTGTTTGTCAGTGCAGTGCGCAACAAGGGTCAAGTGTAGTCTAACGAGGTTTTACAGAGTGTGTCCACTATTAGAGATGGTGTTTAGATTGTGCGGAGTACCAATGCTGTGTAGTGAGATGTTGCATGCATGTGCAAACAGTTTAATCCATTTATATGATGGTAAGATTGATCAATGTATTTGTTGCTATAATATCTTGCTTCATGTCTTATGTGTATACAGGTCAAAGTCCATCAGAAGAACGCATCGTGGAAATCCATCGCCTGAAAAGTGCGGTCCCTTGGGAGCTACCGCCGACGTAGCGCCCACTGCAAGAAAAGTTGGGAGGACCTAAGAAGCTGGACCTGGAACATCGCCCAAGTCCAGGTAGGGAAGTCCTCCCCAGGTCGTAGGGACGCAAGTGGAAGCTGACTCCACTCATGGGCCATATCCTGACAGTGGCCTACCCAGAGCTAGATAGGTTGTTGAAGGCCCAACAGCAGCTACAAGGGGGTAAGTGTTGTGCAGTCTGACAGTATGCTTTCTCATTTTCCTCCTGTCACAAGCAGCAGTTTCCTCGTCCACGATGTAGGTGAGTCTAGGTAAAAGGATGACAGGGATTCTAGCATGTGTAGGTAGTGAAGCTGGACACATGCTGTTTATGCAAGACTTATGGACCTGTTCCAAAAATGAGTGTGGTCACATGATTAGTTTTGGATTTGTAGTGAGACATGAATGAGCGGAGTAACATGTCACCTACACATGTTTGATGGGATGTGGTGTGAGATGTCCCACACAGACCATGTGTCTTGTTAGTTTTTTTGGAGTGTTGCTCCCACAATACTGTGTATGTTGTCTAGGAAATGTCTTACATGTGATATGTCAGGACATAGGAGTCATGAAAAGAGACGTAATTAGCCTTAGCAAATGGGGTGTATGGGACATTTTGAAAGTTAGGGTCAACACAGGTATCATCTGAAACTCTGCATACATGTATACATGTGTAGATTGTCAAAATAATTTCTGGAATACAAAAGTCAAATTTCACATATGTTAAGGCTAAACAAGGTTGAAGATCTCAGTTATACACATGAGTATGTGTTGACCTTTGTTTAATGGCTAATTTTCATTCATGTTGGATAACAC
Organism: Calotriton arnoldi; assembly: GCA_963921515.1. Classification (NCBI taxonomy): domain Eukaryota; kingdom Metazoa; phylum Chordata; class Amphibia; order Caudata; family Salamandridae; genus Calotriton; species Calotriton arnoldi. The sequence goes on from CAWUFW010001596.1 coordinate 1,357,229, forward strand.
ATGTTAATTTTTTCACACAGGCAAGAGTGTGTGAAGATAGGTGGGTTATTTAGACATAAATAGTAATATAGATCTCCCTTGTTGGTCATATCATACTGTAATGACTATGTTTTTTGTAGTTTATGTAGTTACATTTGTGTTTCAAACACTAAACCTCTATGACCTTGGATTAAAAGTATGAAATTCTGTGGAGTTCATTTGTCCACTGTTGGATGTGCTCTCACTGACTGATAATATGTATCAGTGGGGAAAATCCACTATTTTGTGGGCTCAGATGTTGACATATGAACAATGGTCTGGCATACTTTTGTGTGTGCAAATCACATTGGTTAGCGTGCTATGCTCCCTCTTAGGACCACAGGTGACTCCTCATATTGAATACATGGGACTAAGCAGACCAACGTAGGCCTTCCAATGTGAACTTGGGTTTTAGACATGCAATGTAAGGTTGGTGTTGGCACCAAGACCATTGTGAATTGGGTATGTCCCTAGCTGTAGGTGAGTGTTTGGACCATGTCAATATGTACAGCTACTGGCCAGTTGGGGTTGGCCCATTTTGTTTAAATATAAGTTGTAAGTGTAGTTCACTGTGCCCTTTTGAGGATATTGATGTTGAGTAATGTAAGTGTAATGAGTTTGTTCAGTTGCCTTAAACCTATTTGCACTGTCTTTTCAGCATTGAGTGAGGCAAGCAGAGGAGACGTGTCTGGCGATGTTGGGGATACAGCTGCCCACAGTGACTCTGGTCAGGATACTGACAGAGTCACTGACACAGAGGATGAGTATCGTGCCCAGGAGGAACAACTTTCAACATCTTCTTCAGATTCTCCCTCCAGTGGCCACCAACCGTGTCCGCCACTTCCACTCCCTTACCCACCCTCCCTGCTGGTCCCCACAAATTGGTCTGGCTTTGCACCCATAAGGTGCAGAACATTTCCTTTGGTCCAGGCACCTCATCTCCTGCCCCCTTGGCCCCAGCTGCCCTGAGTGAGGAGGTTATTGACCTCCTGACACACATCTCTGTTTGGCAACATGCACTGCTGAGTGTATTCCAGGGGCAGTCCACCATAATTGCACACAAACTGGAGTTCCTGGAGGGCATTCACAGTAGTATGACTGCACTACAGAGGTCGTTTCAGGCTTTGGCCTCCTCACTGACGGCAGCCTTTCCCTCAGCCCAGTCTTCCAGTCCACCTCCTGCCTCTTCTCAGAACCAAATCCCTGTTCCCATACCTGTCTCATACAGATGCAAACTTAAGCAGACACACATTGCAACATCCACATGCACCACAACAGCCTCCAAACACAGTAAAAAAAGCATACATGCACCCACTGAACAGACACTGACCACCCTCACCAGGTCCAGCCCACAAATACCAACTGAGCATGCACCAACAGGCACAGCCCAAACACAACCAACAAACCCCCAGACACTAGCAACAACCACAGGCACACCCACAACAGAGACATACAGACTCTCAACCTCCCGAAGCCCACACCTTGCCATCCCACCTACCCACAATCCCATGGAAGCCCCTCATTAATCTCTTGACTTTCTCTCTGCCCCAACCACTGCCCCACCTTCCATTGACAACCCAACCTCACCCAGTCCGACCTCAGTTCTCCTTAGTGTTATTTTCTTTAGGTACCTGGCCTGCCCACTAGATGCCCCTTCCTGAGGTGGTTTCCCTGGCAGTGTTATGTTTGACAAGTGCTGTGGTACAGGAATGTGCTCAGGTACATTTGGACATTGGACTGCCCATTGGCCTTAAGTCTTATTGAATATGAATACATTTTGTTAAACAGTTGAAAGCACAGTAGCCCATCCTGTCCTTTAGATGCTATTTGATGTATTGGGTACCTGGAATACATGCTAGTTCACTGGTATTAGTTTGATGGAGATTGGTGTTCCTTTGAAAGTGGTAGGTCTAATGTGACCTTTATAACAGTTATGTACTTCTACTGATTCATGGAACATGCTCATGGTTTAGGTATGTGGCATGTCTACCACATGATTGTGACCTAGCAGTGTGTGGTTTTTAATGCGGTAAGTATTTCTGTTTTGCGACTGACAGCAACAATTTGCTTCCCCTGCTCTCAATGAGATATGTTGTGTATGTTAGGTTAGTTGAAGTGTTAAATTTGTGATTCAACACATGGAATGCATCAGCATTGCTTATGTTTTTGTAGTTCTGCATGTACGTACATATGTGAATGAGACAGTGTGTGATTTTCGACTACTTCCATTTGATGTCTGACAGATGCTGTAGTTGCAGTTTGATTTGCTGAGTTTCACTTACCCAATGCCTGCACATGTTTTGTTTTATCTGTAAAACGTTTTATATCCCAGACACCCATTATTTACCAGGGCCAGTACTCCTGTGATTGTTAATGCATGTGGTAGATGTTAGCTCAAACTGTATTTGTTACCCTGAAGGTGTCATTGGTATCCTTCATGTGATGTTTAGGTAGTGCCCTTAGGATATGTTTACCACTTCTTCATGGCTATGGCATTGATGACATTGGCTTTTGATGAGAGCTATGTGTGTAAGTCGACTACAACTTTGTCGCATTGGAGGTGTTTTAGACTTTAACAACACTTTACTACTGATGTGTGCTTAAGTTAACAAGGGGAGCATGGATGTGTGCATGTTTATGGTGTTATATTGACTGAGGCATTTGGTCGGAGCTTGGTTGCCAAGTCCTCATGATAGTTGTAGTCATTTCACTGTAAATTTCAAGATAGTTGGAAAATGTTATGCTGCACGACTCATGTGGAACAGTGGTGTTGTGGCTGGGCAGATAGCTATTTTTACACTTGTGTGACATTGATTGGTGTGATGTTTTGGATGAGGAGGTGTTGTGCATCATGAAAAACTGCAGACATTACTATCACTATAAAAAATACTGACATGTGACCATTTGGATCCGGTGTCCGTGTGTTTTAGTAATGTTTGTGGTGGCGAGAGTCAACGTTACGGATTTAAATAGGGAATATCGTTTATGTGCAATGACAATAGTTGGCCCTGTAAATGTGTGAAATACAGGTAAAGGACAACTTAGTTGGTTGTTTGATGGCGACACATTGATTTGCAGTGGAAACAATGGCTACATGAAGTGGCATCACTTACCGGCGACCTCATCGTCGACAGGGTCTTCTTTGGAGATGGTTGATGAAGTAGAACAGCGGCATGACGGGTAGGATGGCCTCCATGGTGGCACAGGACGTGTGGAGGTGAGTAGAGGTGAGTTTTGGAGTTTCACACGTCCCTTTCTGCCGCTTCTTGCCTGGAGGGGTGGTCGCCACACTTCCACCATCTGTGATGCAACTCATAATGGGGCGGGAGGTTGGAGTGGTGGTCGGAGCCTCATTGGCCCTCTCCGCCAGCTCGGTGCTCTGAGATAGCCGGCAGTGTCAGCTGAGCGATGACGGTCCTCACCAAGCCATTCCTGACAACTCATAATTGGACAGTCAGGAGCGCTGGCCACACTGCCGTTGCCACGCCACCTCCGGCACGTAGGTCCACGGACCACCAAACTCGTAATCGGGCCCTTAGTGTACAACACCTTCCCCAAACTGCTTTGGATTGGAGTGGGAATTGTAAATGTCATCCCCATAGTGTCCAACACCTTCCCCCAATATTGTTAGATTGGAGTGGGAGTAGTAAAGGGTACCCCTTTAGTTTCCAACACCTTCTCCCAATATGGTTAGATTGGAGTGGAAATAGTAAATGGTACCCCTTTAGTGTCCAACACCTTTTCAAATTGTTTTAGATTGCAGTGGGAATAGTAAATGTCACCCCTTTAGTTTCCAACATCTTCCCCACATTGGTTGAGATTGGAGTGGGAATAGTAATTGTCACCCCCTTAGTGTCCAGCATCTTCCCCCAATAAGGTTAGATTGGAGTGGGAATAGTAAATGGTATCCACTTAGGCCCTAATTACAGTCTGGCGTTCCGAGGACCGCCAGTCTCGAGGGGCTCAGATTTGGTGGTCTCCTGACCGCCCAATTTCAACTCGGGCAGTCAGACCACTATGGGACTGCTGACACCGCCAGGGAACCGCCGTTCCCTGAAGGTGGCGCGGCATTCCGGAGGCCACAATATGCTTGGCGGGACTGCCGTGATCCTGCCAAGCATATTACGAGTTTCCTCTCCGCCAGGGTTCCTCCTCCATAAAAACCCTGGCGAAGAGGAAACAAAGGGGGCCCTTTTGTGCTTCTGCACCATGTTGATGAACACAGGGGGGCACAGCATATGCCGCCTGTGTGCATGCACACCAGTTCCTGCACGTCATGGACTTTTCAGTCAATGCCGTGCAGGAACTGTTTTTGGCGTTCCCATTGCAGTGCCTCTTTTTAAAGACACTATCGTGGAAAAGCCAAAAAAAGCCTGCCAGGCATGAGTTACACTCGAAATCTGGCAGGGCGGCCTCACCATGGGTTTGGCGGTGCGGCGTCGGTGCGGACCAGGCACCGTGCCACCAAACTCGTAATCGGCCCCTTAGTGTCCAACACCATACTGAAATTGTTTGGATTGGAGTGGAAATAGTAAATGTCACCCCTTTAGGTTTCCAACATCTTCCCCTAATAAGGTTAGATTGAAGTGGGAATAGTAAATAGCACCCCTTTAGTGTCCAACACCTTCCCCAAATTGGTTTTGATTGGAGTGGGATTAGTAAATGCTGCCCCTTTAGTGTCCAACACCTTCCACTAATTGGTTTAGATTGGAGTGGGAATGGTAAATGTCAACACCTTCCCCAAACTTTGTATAATAAAGACATGTTTTTTCTATTTTTATTTGTTTCACATTTATCATTACTCTATAGTTTTACATTTTTAATCAAATATACTTCAGCAAAAATAAAACAAAATATAAAGTTAAGTAAATAAAACATTTTTTCATTATTTTGTAATAATAACAAATCAGGTAAATCATATTTATATACATGTGTTGTACCTTTTCAGCTCTTATTTTTAATTGTTACCTTTTTTGCCATATTTAAACTTTTTGTGTATATATATATATATATATATTCAACATTATTATAGGATATGGTTTATTAGTAAATATTAAATAATTATATATATTTTATACTATCATTTAATTTATACTTTACAATTTATTCTTAAGTTTTTTAGAACATTGTTTGATATGTTTTACAAGTTTAATGATTTTTTACATTTTTGTAACATTTTTTAACACATATATATTTAATATTATTTTTTGCATATATTTTATTAGTATATATTTAAAAAAGTATATATTTTATACCATTATTTCATTTATACTTTATAAATTTTTAAATAATTTTTTATAACATTGTTTGATATGTTTTACATGTATTCAACATTTTTACAATATTTCCCATTCATTTCTATGAGTAGATAGTCTATTTTTTTAGTTTAATTTAACAGGCATTTTTTTTTACCACTACCTTCTATTTTCCAATTGATTTGTGTTATTTGTAGTCTATTTTCCTGGAACCAGATCACAGTAAGGTGCTACTGTTCGTAAGTCAATCAATCAATCAATCAATCAATATATACTTTATTCGGTATGTTCGAAACAACCATAAAAGCGATTACAAGGTATAAAAAATATACCGTTCTCGAGATAAAAGGAAATTTACAGACATGCATAAGATATTCCAAATCGGACTATTTGTTGGTCAATTTACAAGGACAATACCTTTCCTTACACTAATTACTTTTAAAATATATGACACGACATACAAACATATTCCAGATTAATTAAGAGCAACAAGCAAATTCATAGCAGCACGGTACAATCTCACATTATGTTTTATAAAACGTGGTTTCAGGTAAAAATGCCTATTTGTTGGTCAATTTACAGGGACAATACCTTTCCTTACATTAATTGCTCTTAAAATGTATGATGCAACATAAAAAAATATTCCAGAATCATTAAGTGCAACAAGCAAATTCATAGCAGCATGGTATGATCTCATGTTATGTTGTATAAAAAAATGGGTTCAGATAAAAACGCCTAAAATACAGGTAGAAGTTACAAAAAAGCATAAAGTGCATTGTACTTTGCTTAGAAAGTTCATCACAGGGGCAGGGAGTAGAATCTAGGGGGCACGTTTTCATTGCAGGGAAAGCGACTAGATGGTGCACTATACCTAGTCTCAATCTAGTCAATACATAACGGTGTAAAGGTTTAGTCACTGTGATTAGATAATCTTGGATTCTCCTTCTAAATTCAATTGTATGATAAAATATAAATGTCGATTGTTTCTCTATGACTCTCCTATGGGTTTCTATTTTGTAGGCCAGGAATGAGTCCTTAATCTCCTGTTTGCTTAAAAATTCCACCTGCCCCGGGTTAACATAAATCTGTATGTTGAATAATTTACAATATATATCACTAATTTATTTTAACCATGGGATGTGTGATTTTTTTCTCAAGGAGTAGACAATCTTTAATAATAGATTTAGTAAAAGCAGTCTTATCTTTAGCCCAGATAGATCTCCATTCCAGCAACGGCCGCATAGCAGTCAGATCGGTTAGTTATGTCAGACTCACCTCCCGGTGTATTAGCTCAGTAGTTGCTGAAAGCGGCAGACTTAAGAGACGTTTTAAAAAGGCGTTTTCTTCTTGTTGCAGGGTCTGGCTGCAGTTATGACCCCACACCCCTGCACCATATAGGGCAATTGCAGCACATCTCGCCTTGTATATTGTTAGCATTTCCTTTACAGGGTGGTTACCTAATTTGGATGCAAATCTAAAAACCCCATGTGCACTCTAGGTTATCTTGGAGCGGACATTAATTAGCTCCGGGTTCCATTTCCCATTGCCCGAAAAAATTACTCTTAGGTAGCAAAACGGATTAACAGTTTGTACTGGGGTGCTATCAATGTAAAAAGTTTTACATTTCTTTGGTTTGGGGCCACATATCATGGTAAACTTTTTTGTTTTGTTAATTAACAATTTCCGTGCAGCTATGAACTTACTAAATTTAACCATTAGTCGTGGAGGCCAACCGGGGTCCTAGAGAGCAGTACCGCATCATCTGCGTATAATAAAACGGGTATGGGGTTACCCGATATTTGCGGAGCATCTACCTGCTCCAACTGCAACGCTTTATCAATCTCATTTATAAATAATAAGAAAAGGAGTGGGGCAAGGACACAGCCTTGGCGGATGCCTCGTTTTACATCAAAATTTGGGGTGCGCTCGCCCTGTTGTCCATATCTCACTTTGCAGGATAACATCTCGTAGAGTCTTGCGAGAAAATAAATAATGGCTTTGGGTTCACCAAGATTAAGTAAGGTAGGTCACAAAATTGTATGATCAACTAGATCAAATGCACTACTAAGGTCTGCAAAGCATTTAGCCTCCCTTCTTTAGCACACGTATATTTACCTATTAACAGTTCTAGATTGATGCATTGCTCTATAGTCCCAAGTCCTCTATTAAAACCATATTGCACTGGAGAAAGTATATCATTTTCGTTTGCCCACTCTTCCAGTCGCACTAATAAAACTTTGCTCACCACTTTTACTGATGAATCTAGCAGCGCTATTGGGCGGGAGTTTTTGGCTTCCGACTTGTTACCTTTTTTAAAAATAGGGATAATAACTGATTGGCCCCATGAAGGGGGTATATATTCTGTCACAGCTAAATTAAAAACTCTCGTGAGAATTGGTCCCCACAAATCAGCAGCAGCTTTATATACATCTACTGGAACCCCATCTGGCCCCGGGGCTTTCCCTCCCCTACTTCCCTTCAATCCTTCCTGCACTTCTTCCACTGTAATGGGTTAAAAATACTCAAAAAGTGCGACACCCAGGCTTCTCATGTAACATGGGATAACAATTCAGGGAGTGAATCATTCTTTAAAAACGGCATATTCACTGTTTCCCAGAATAGCTTGTTATTCGCCGTATCTGCTGCCATAGATAGTTTATCCCACGTTAACTCCTGCAACTCCCTTTTCCTCATCTCGAGGACAGATTTATAATTAAGTCGTAGGTTTTTAATGAATTCATCATCTCTTGGCTTACAATGTAAAGCTTGTTTTAGTTGGTTTAGTGCCTTGGTGCAAGTGTGATCAAACCACCCCGTCTTTTGCCTTCTTCCTTCCCTAGAGGGGGCAGTTAGGATCCCATCAATAATAGTAATAATTTTGATAAAATTATCGATCATCTTAATAGGGTGTACCTCCTCGCAAAGACAGTAAAAAATCTCTTTGTTACATTTTGAGACAATGTCATGCAAGACTTTTTGGGGTTCCACTCCCTCCCATTTAATACGGGCCCCATTAGGTCTAAATGGGGCAATATTGGATATAATACTTTGGTGCGTTGACACTTTTGTATCCCAAAAGAGAAATGACATAATAATACAATTGTGGTCGCTAAGTGCTAGTTGGGCAACCCATGGGGTGGCACACATGTGATTAATACTGGATCAAACTAAAACATGATCAATAATAGATGCAGCATTTCTACCAATAAAAGTTGGTATTAAGTCGCCATTAGTAACACGAGCACACTGCAGTAGTTCTAGATCGTACTTGGCAATCATTGAGTTTAGAGCTTCTGTGTAGTCATTATGTGGAAAATGTATACAATCATCCCCTTCATCATTCTTAATCCCACAAACTTGAGTAGTGGACAAAGGGCATATTTGGGAGTTGAAATCCCCAACCCATATGAGTACAGTGTTATTATTAATTGAGACTAATAGTGTATCAAGCCCTTTTCCAACTCAATTACAATATTGCTCCTGGTAGTGTCAAACACATTGTTATAGTAGTTGACCACAACCACATACCTACCTTCTTTACAGTGCAACCATATCAAGTCAATAGTTTATTGTATATGATTACTTAAAATCGTTACAATTTACAATTTAAAATATTTAGACATACTTTAGACGTGATTGGTAAAAAAAAAACTAAAAAAAAAACTCCAACTAAATACCACTCAATAGCAACGAGCTGTACAATTTTTAAAATCCGAACGACATTAATGATGCACGTAAGATGTTAACTAAGAATTTAACCAATCTACGAAAGTTCTATTGTTCTGATTTTTCAAGGAAATCAGGCGGCTGAATTTGTCCAAAAAATTAATTAACTAAGTCCTGTTAAGATAAAATGTGCCTATAAAAAGATGCAGAATTTAACCAATCTACGAAAGTTCTATTGTTCTGATTTTTCAAGGAACTCAGGCGACTGAATTTGTCCAAAAAATTAATTAACTAAGTCCTGTTAAGATAAAATGTGCCTATAAAAAGATGCAGAACTTTACATTAAAATTTAAGCAACTACGATTTTTCTATTATTCAAATTATCCCATGATTGGTTAGGCTTTTAGTCCGCTTGTTACAAGGGCTTGTGAAGTGCTGTTATGCTTGAACTAAACCCATGCCGACCTTATTCATGCTTTTTTAGTTTCTTCTAAATCGGCTTGCCGTAAAAGTTTCCTTACTTTTGCCAGATATTTTACGCCCCGGCAGACCAAGGTTATAGAGGACCCTTCCAACCAACGTATCACAGCTTGCCTGCATGTGCGAATGTTTAATTCATTAAAAATAGGCTTTAAAAGCAGTCTCCTCAAATCCTTGACTGCGGGGCAAGCACACAGCAGGTGAGTAAGTGTTTCATTACAAAAACCACATAGGCGACAGTGTGCTGCTTGTTGGTTGCTTTTCCAGGATAGCTGTAGGTCTTTCGAATCATGCATGCCCAAACGGTAATCTATAAAGCTCTTTTTTAACTCGGCGCTGAAATGGGTTACTAAGTAAGCCTGAGGCTTTATTGATGTGTAGGAGTTAATCACAGTCCACCCATGCCGACGTTTGGAAGTTGTTATTTTATCTTCTAAGAAAGACTTCTTCTTTGCTACGTTATTTACCGATTTACCAAAATCTGCCCGGTCTGCCATGCTGTCCCATGTCGTTTGTATGTCGAATTCCGCCAATGATTTTCTCAGATGGGCTCCCCATGAATTTGGAATGTCTTGATCCATCTGGTTTTTAATTTCTTTCCAGCATAGACTATTCAATTACCCCAGCTCAGATGAGCGAAATTTATAGCATAACTTCACGAAGCCGCTTATGCTCCGGAATGTCTGATTCTGAAGGCCGAATTCCAACCAAACCTGAGCAGGGGAGGCAGACTTTGGAAGGCTGAAAACGGCCTTGTAAACCTTCGTCTGGAGTTCGTTTAACAGTTCAGCCTCTTTACCGCACCAGACGACAAGGGCATAGGACAATGTGGGAAGAATTTGTGCTGCCATCACTTTTAAAAGATGGGTATGGTTGGGGCAGCCCAATTTTTTATACAGTAATCTATATGCAAAGATTAACGATTGCGTTTTGGCTTTTAAGTCAATTTTGTGTTCCTTATATGTTGAACCTCTCCCCAGTTTTAAGCCGAGATATTTGTAGGATGCTTGCTCTTCTACTATTGTCCCTTTTAAAAACCATTTGAACTTGGTTTTTTTATGGTCCACAAGGCGTACAACCTTAGTTTTCTCTTTATTTCGTTCCAAATTTTCTTGGTCCAAATAAGTTACTAAGTTATTGATCGCTCTTTGTAATCCGATTGGGCTTTGGCTCAACACCACAATATCATCTGCATACTGTAAGAAGGGAATTGGCTCTTTAGCCAAGTTTGGCGGATGGCAATCGGCTTCGTGCATGTATTTAATGATGTCTGCCAGGAACAAATTAAATAGGCTCGGGCCAGGATGCAGCCTTGTTTTAGGCCTTGCTGTGTGTAGATACTGGCGGTGGTACTACGTCCATCGCCTAATTTCACTCTTGCCCAGGTTTCACTGTGTAGGGCTATTATTGCGTCCAGAAATTTACTCGGCAACCCCCAAGCTCTTAGTTTTTCCCAGAGACGATTTCTGTTTACTCTGTCGAATGCGGCTTTCAAGTCGACAAAACATGCAAACAACCGTGTTTTCTTTTCTGCCGCTTTTTCAATTAAGAGTTCCAAAGTTGGCAAGTTTGTTAAGGTGCCCATCCCTGGTCTAAAACCCGTTTGAAACATGGGGATTATGTTCATTTCATCCATCCAATCTTGAAGATGAAGTAGTAGGCAGGATCCATATAATTTAGCCTCTACATCAATCAACGATATCAATCTGTAGTTTTCAGGCTTATTATGATCTCCCTGTTTACATATTGGGTGAATGATGCTCCCTTTCCAAGATTTGGGGACATTGTTCTGTCTGTAAATCTGATTAAAAAGCGGCGTGAAATAATCAGCCCAAAAATCCGGAGTATGTTTAAATAGTGCATTGGGGAGCCCATTCGGGCCTGCCGCACCCTCAGTTTTTAATCGTTTTATTATTCCTCTTAATTGCTTAGTGTCGATCAGGTCATTTGAATCGTTGCAGCTTGCGAGTTGTCCTAGGTCTTTATATTCTGGCTGGGGCAGTCTGGTGTTTTTTCTACATCGGGTCTTTGATCTTGCAATAATTCTGAGTCGGCTGTCGCCATAGCGCACTTATCGTGCTTCGTACTGCTGTACTTATTTTGTACGTGCTGTATCCAGAATTTTTCGCCGATTCCTGCTTCTTGTTGTAGTTTTAAACCCTTTGTCAAGTTATTTATGATGCCCCAGAATTCCCTACTATTTGGCAATTTACTTGCCCACAGTAGTTTTGTCCAGATTTTTTCTTTGTATGATGTTTTCGCTTCCCTCAGCATCTTCTTGTATTTATTCTGTAATTCCTTCAGTTTAACCTTGTCTGATTTCCTACCCATTTTTGCCGCTACGGCTTGGATTCGCACCTCTCTTGTAATCCTTCTCTTTTCATCTCTCAAAGAGAGGTTAAACCATGGCTCCTTCCTGGTGTCTATTCTTTTTTTTGCTTCCGTTAATGGCTGGAAATTTTCGGATGAGGACGAGGCACAAATATTCCCAACTTTTTAATCGATTTTCTTCTGTCCGGGGACCTATTTGACTCATATATTCCTTAAGTGTATCCAGTATGGTCGTCATATCTAATCCTCGCCATTTTAATTTCTGCAGGTTAAACTTTTCTGCGTGTTGTACAAACGTGTTTATTTTTTGGACCTGAGCAAGGGTAATGTTGATGTTTGTAATATGCGGGAAGTGGTCACTTTCTATGCGTGGGCGAACTTGTAATAAGACTATTCTTGGGACAAGATTACTGCTGGTGATGGTGAAGTCTATTGTAGATTGGCTTTTTCCACTTGAGTGTGTTATGGCCGCTGGCATATCCCCTGTTGTGTTACCATTCAGGATTGACAGACCATGGCTTTCTAACTCTCACGTTAGTATTTGGAATCCCCAGTCCTCCTGCCTCTTTCTTTTGTTCTGTTGGTTTTTTATTAGGTTACTATTAAAGTCTCCTGAGATGATCAAAGGGCAGAGTTCATGTGATTTTTGCAGCGCATTGATCAAATTCATTAGTATTGTAAATTTTTCCTTCTGATTCATTTTTACAGGATGAACATATACGTTAACTAGTATTAATTGCCAATTTAATTTGTTAGAATGAAGCTTTCCGGTAAGTTTTATAACTTGCAACCAGTTTACCCCAGCGTCTAGTTCTTCTGTTTGCCAACCATGTTTTTGTGATATGTATGTTGATAAGCCTCCTCTCGGGTGACCAAAGGTTGAGAATCTTTCTGCTAGGGTATGATGTTCTATATAACCCGCTATTGATACTGGGTTCATGTTCCACGTTTCTTGGAGCAATATTAGGTCTTGTTGTTCCAAAAAAGACTTAGGGGCCGATTCCGATTCGGGCCGGAAATCTCACTGACCGAGCCGGACCCGGAGAGATTTCCGACCGAATCGGACCCGTGCAGCCCGACCGAACGAGTACGATGCGCACGTATGCCATCGGACTCCCATTGAAGTCAATGGGAGCCTGTCGTACAACGCGTACGCGGGCTCCCATTGACTCAATGGGTGCGAGGCGGACAAGGGGGCCCCCTACAGCGTGTACGTGGCGAGGCGACTTGCGCCGTACACGCACAGGTAGGGGGGACCCATGGGTCCCCCCTGTGTGCGACTCGCTCGGCTACGCGTACAGGGGGATCCGACACGGACCCCCAAAGTACGGCTCCGACTGCTCTTTCGAGCCGGACGGCGCGTGTCGGTCGGACTGCTCGCGGCGCGCATCGTACTTACCCGGCCGGGGAACGTCTCCATTGCGCGGTGCGAGTCAAGTCCGAGCGAGTCGGTCGGTGCGGTTAGACCCGGGAACGAGTCGGTCGGAGCGGTCGGGACGCCCGGACGAGTCGGTCGGCGAATTCGCATCGTACTCGCTCGCCCGGACGCGCGTACGAATCGGTCGGGAAATAGGGCTCCGAATCTGATCCGGTTAAGCCGAATCCGATTCGGAGCCCTACCGGCCGAGATCGGAATCGGCCCCAGAGTTTCATGGTCATGACCCATATTTTTAAAGCCATGGACATTCCATGAACAGTGCAACCATATAATCTGCGAGTGTGCTCCAATTGTGACGACTCTTTTAACACATGCCGGTAGTTTATTTGAGATAAGAATCAGAAGCCCACCTTTTGCTCTTCCGGCAGGAGATGGTACTGCCTGTAGCCAATATGAGGAAAACCCTTCTAAATATATTGGATCAGAACACCAGGTTTCTTGCAGGCAGATCACATCGAACTCATTAATAAAATCTTGCCATCCTAGCGAATCTCGTTTGCTCATTTGTCCAGCAATATTCCAAGTTGCTATTTTGTAACCATTTTCTATTTTAGTCCCTAAGGTATCAACAGGGGTTTCGCAATTACTTTCAATATCCCTATATTTGTTATTTATGTCAATAGGAATACTTTCTGCATTTACGGTATCAATTGGGTCCCTATCGGGAGGTACAATTACAGCTTGCGGTACCACTCAGCGGTCAACTATCCCGACTCCAGTGGGGTGAATATCAATACTGGGGGGATAGTCACCCTTTTGTCAATCGATATCTTGCAGAGTGCTCAAAGCTTGGTATCTATTCGAGACCGGTAGTGCATATTGGGGATGAGTTATCACATTTGGGGGCATCCATGGATGGCTAGACTCATCTACCCTATGTTGAATCCACCTTAGGTGCCTATAGGAAAAGCCAAGGGGTAAAATAGATATATTCTGATCAAACTGACTAGGTGAGCCTGCTCTATCTAGAGTATTTCTTGCCCATCTGGGTTTTTTAAAATTAATAATAATGCAGTCTTTGGTCAGTTCCTGCCACTGGATATCCACAGTTCCTATCTAACCAGTGAACGACTCTATTCTTTAAACTGTCATGAGTCTCCTTCTGCCCTGGCTGCACTGGGGGGACGTTAACCGTAACTGCCATATAGGGGCAGCATTCTGGTGGTAGGTTTAAGGGTACATCGGCTCTTCCCTCATAGACCCAGATATCTTCCCTCTCTGTATTTATTGTAGGAAACTGTTCCGGGTCGGGCCTGTGCATACGGGCTTGTTCGACTCGGTTTTACACTGCCTGCTGTCTTGAGATAGATTTATATTTGCTGAGACCAATCTCCCATTTTTATCCCCTGCGCTTGTTGCGTCATTAAATCCCCTTGGTAATTCTCTTCTCGTCTCTTTACCGGTTGTCTTATCTGAGGAGGCAGTTACTTGTGACACGGATTCAATTGACCCCCCTTATTACACCCTTCTCCTTCTCATTGTTAATACTTATATTCCTGAGTAAGCCCATAATCTTGGTCACTTCATTGGATAATTTATCAAGTTTTTCACAAAGCGGGGTTAACATCTCCTCAATTTTAGTTATTATGGTTGCTGCAATTTGTGTCATTTGTACATTTAAAAAAGTATCTTGATCGATTATGCTCTTGCAGGCTGGGTCAGTGGGCCTCAAACCAGATCTCGGGATAGGTCCTTTCATACTTTTATTACCACCCGTCATTACTTTCTTGCCCCCTCTCTTTCTCTGTGGGGTAGGTGTTCCATCAGGCGTATGAGTACAAAGGGGCAAATTGTTTTTGGGGCTCTGGCTCTATTGCTCTTTCTGGGGCCTCAAGAGCTACTTGACTCACAGTATGGGTTGTTTCCTCCAATGAGACCCTGCCTTCTGGTATTAATCCACTGCCATCTCCTGCTTGCCCTCCTACCGCCATACCTAACACAATCGATAGGCGGAGCTCAGTCCTATCTATTTCATCTGATATTGCACTAACTGCACTTACCAGGAATGAATCGATAGTTGCGCAAGGGGCATTGGTTGCGGTGTTTTTAGTCGGTGCCTTACGCTTAACCATTTCAAATCCTTACAGATAAATATATATACAAAGTTTGGAAATAAAGTGCAGAGTGCAGAGTAAAAAGTCTGGTAAAATTGCGGGGTTAAAACAGGAGGGTAAAAGGTCAAGCTGATTCAACTGACGTTAAAAAAGGAAATTACGATAAAGGTACAACAATATTAGAACAAACCAGGTTAATACCATGCAAATATTAAATGGTAAGGGTGTCCTTCAAAAGTATAGTCCCAGTGTCTGACTCTCATTTAGGTGGTACTCGGAATATCTAAAGCAACAAAGATTAACGATTCTACTCAGCTTAAGATGCTCGGTTTGTTTCCTTTTCTTAACTTATGGCACCGGTGATTACACAGTATTAAACAACAAACGAATCACCACACCAACGATAGGTTATATGCTCTCACCGCATAGCAGGTTGGTACTAGAGGGCCGTACCTTATTTCCAGCAAAGGTCTCCCCAACAATTAGCAAGGTCCCAGGGTCTTTATGCAGTAGATGTAGCCGGGAACGATAGACCAAAGGGGGTGGCCCAGCCCAGCCTCGGTTGGCTGCGTACGGGCGCAGACGGGCTCGCCCTTGGCCCGGACTTTGCCCGGGCGCGGCCCGAGCACACCCGCATGCGTCCCGAGCTGTAGGATTGCAGGGCCTCTTTTCAGGCATTGGGAGGGTGACGTCACCTCCCGCGCCGTGGTGTCAATGGAGCCTGCTGGGGGACCGAGTCCCACCCCAGCAATGTCAGTGGCTGTCTAGGCCTCGGACGGCCGAAACAACAATGCATGTCAGTTGGCATTGTGTTGGGGCTCCCACAAGCCCTTCAAAGAATCCCGCGCTGCGAGAGTGCAGGGCCTCTTTTCAGGCGTCGGGAGGGTGACGTCACCTCCCGTGCCGCGGTGTCAATGGAGCCTGTTGGGGGACTGAGTCCAACCCCAGCGATATCAGTGGCTGCCTGGGCCTCGGACGGCCGGAACAACAATGCAGGTCAGTTGGAGTGGTGTTGGGGCTCCCACAAGCCCTTCAAGGAATCCCGCGCTGCAGGAGTGCAAGGCCTCTTCTCAGGCATCGGGAGGGTGATGTCACCTCCAGCACCGAGGTGTCAATTGAGCCTGCTGGGGGACCGAGTCCCACCTCAGCGATGTCAGTGGCTGCCTAGGCCTCGGACGGCCGGAAGAACAATGCAAGTCAATTGGCGTGGTGTTGGGGCTCCCACAAGACCTTCAAGGAATAATGCGCTGCGGGAGTGCAGGGCTTCTTTTCAGGCGCCTGGGAGGGTGACATCACCTCCCGCGCCGCGGTGTCAATGAAGCCTGCTGGGGGACCGAGTCCCACCCCAGCGATATCAGTGGCTGCCTGGGCCTCAGACGGCTGAAACAACAATGCAGGTCAGTTGGCGCGGTGTTGGGGCTCCCACAAGTCCTTCAAAGAATCCCGCGCTGCAGGAGTGCAGGGCCTCATTTCAGGCGTCGGGAGGGTGACGTCACCTCGCGCGACACGGTGTCAGTGGAGCCTGCTGGGGGACCAAGTCCCACCCCAGTGATGTCAGTGGCTACCTGGGCCTCGGACGGCCGGAACAACAATGCAGGTCAGTTGGCATGGTGTTGGGGCTCCAACAAGCCCTTCAAGGAATCCCGCGCTGCGGGAGTGCAGGGCCTCTTTTCAGGCATCGGGAGGGTGACGTCACCTCCAGCGCCGCGGTGTCAATTGAGCCTGCTGGGGGACCGAGTCCCACCCCAGCGATGTCAGTGGCTGCCTGGGCCTCGGACGGCCGGAAGAACAGTGCAGGTCAATTGGCGTGGTGTTGGGGCTCCCACAAGCCCTTCAAGGAATAACGCACTGCAGAAAAGCAGGGCCTCGTTTTATGCGTCGGGAGGGTGACGTCGCCTCCCGCGCCACGGTGTCAATGGAGCCTGCTGGGGGACCGAGTCCCAGCCCAGCGATGTCAGTGGCTGCCTGGGCCTCGGACGGCCGAAACAACAATGCATGTCAGTTGGCGTGGTGTTGGGGCTCCCACAAGCCCTTCAAGGAATCCCGCGCTGCGGGAGTGCAGGGCCTCTTTTCAGGCATCGGGAGGGTGACGTCACCTCCAGCGCCGCGGTGTCAATTGAGCCTGCTGGGGGACCGAGTCCCACCCCAGCGATGTCAGTGGCTGCCTGGGCCTCGGACGGCCGGAAGAACAGTGCAGGTCAATTGGCGTGGTGTTGGGGCTCCCACAAGCCCTTCAAGGAATAACGCACTGCAGAAAAGCAGGGCCTCGCTTTATGCGTCGGGAGGGTGACGTCGCCTCCCGCGCCACGGTGTCAATGGAGCCTGCTGGGGGACCGAGTCCCAGCCCAGCGATGTCAGTGGCTGCCTGGGCCTCGGACGGCCGAAACAACAATGCATGTCAGTTGGCGTGGTGTTGGGGCTCCCACAAGCCTTTCAAAGAATCCCGCGCTGCAGGAGTGCAGGGCCTCTTTTCAGGCGTCGGGAGGGTGACGTCACCTCCCGCGCCGCTGTGTCAATGGAGCCTGCTGGGGGACCGAGTCCCACCCCAGCGATGTCAGTGGCTGCCTGGGCCTCGGACGGCCAGAACAACAATGCATGTCAGTTGGCATGGTGTTGGGGCTCCCACAAGTTCTTCAAGGAATCCCGCGCTGCGGGAGTGCAGGGGCTCTTTTCAGGCATCAGGAGGGTGACGTCACCTCCAGCGCCGCGGTGTCAATGGAGCCTGCCAGGGGACCGAGTCCCACCCCAGCGATGTTAGTTGCTGCCTGGGCCTTGGACGGCTGGAACAACAATGCAGGTGAGTTGGTGTGGTGTTGGGGCGCCGACAAGCCCTTCAAGGAATCCCGCGCTGCAGGAGTGCAGGGCCTCTTTTCAGGTGTCAGGAGGGTGACGTCACCTCCGACGCCGCGGTGTCAATGGAGCCCGCTGGGGGACCGAGTCCCACCCCAGCGATGTTAGTTGCTGCCTGGGCCTCGGACGGCTGGAACAACAATGCAGGTGAGTTGGCATGGTGTTTGGCCTCTGACAAGCCCTTCAAGGAATACAGCGCTGCGGGAGTGCAGGGCCTCTTTTCAGGTGTCGGGAGGGTGACGTCACCTCCTGCACCGCGGTGTCAATGGAGCCTGCTGGGGGACCGAGTCCCACCCCAGCGATGTCAGTGGCTGCCTGGGCTTCGGACGGCCGGAACAAAAATGCAGGTCAGTTGGCGTGGTGTTGGGGCTCCCACAAGCCCTTCAGGGAATCCCTTTTTTAAAGATTTTTTAAGGGTTTTGAGGGTGGAATTTAGGAGGGAAGTTTAAAAGTTAATTATATTATTGTTTATGGACTTATTGTATATTTAGACGTTTTGCGGTTAATGTTTTTCACTAATTTGTTGTGTTAAGTTTTTGTACACTGTATTAGTAATATATAACTATGCTATGTAAAATTATGTGATTTTAGTTAAAGTTTGATGACTAACTGTTAAGTATATGTATTTTTGGGAATGCGATGTGTTTTGCGGGTGAGTTTCTTTATATACTTTACAGGTTTTTATTTACAAACGCTACTAGGGCATTTTATGTTTACCTTTTTTATTTTTTTAAAGGAAATCAGTTTTGGTTTACAATAAACCACTGTTTTTTACTTTGATTTCCTTTTTTCAGGTTTCTTTGAGCAGTTCTTTTTAAAAAAAAAAAATTCCCTGTTTTTTATGGAACCTAGAGAATTTGGATTGCTTCAAGGATTTAAATTTGATTCATTATATTTTTGCATTTTTGGGGGATTATTTGATTCATTTGTCAAATTTTTTGTGGATTACATTCCACCATGGTATTTAGGTTAGCATCTGTGTCTGGAGCGATAAAGTCTGCCAACCCAAGACTCTTCTAAATAGTCCATTGGGGACTAAGTTTGTCTTCATTTTGTTAGTAGATAGGGCTTTCTATTAGTAAATTGTAGTGGTTTGAAAAGGAAATTGGCTGTTTGTGGAATATTCTACACTTAGTGCAAATGTTTGGAGGTGTCTCCATTTACTTTGATTGAAATGATAGTAACAGCTTTGTATAGCTATGTCGGGGTATATTTTTAGAATGGTTTGAATCATGGCTTGCTATGATTATTTTTTAGGGTTAGTAGTTATTTGTTTTATGTTTTATATTGTTTAAGAGCACGTAGTAAGTGCTGCTTTGTTTATTTGGCAGTAGGGCATATATAAAAGGGATATTTGTGTTTTGATATTCACCTTGTGTGGTGTACATCTGAGTAAATGATTTGGGACCCATTTTAAAGGTCCCATCCATGATCCGGGTTTGATATTGGCTTAGCTTAAATAAATTGTTTGCTGTAGATAACATTAGGATTAGTTTCTCATTATTTAGGTTGACATGTAAAAGGAAATGTTCCTCATTATGGGCCTTATCTTGATAGCGGTCGATCGGACTGCCAACCGCTATCCCGGTGGTCAGGAGACCGCCCGACGAGCAGTCGGTGGCCCGACCACCGCATTACGATGCGACCGATGGACTGGCGGTCGGAAAGTGCTCCTTTACATGGCGGCTTGTACTGCAGTCCAGTAAAAGGATCGCAGCCCAAGCCACCGTGTAAAGGAGCACTTCCTGCACATACATGCACCATGTGCCATGCACCATGTGGTACATGGTGCAATGGTGGTGCATGGGGGCATTACATGTGCCCTCCGGGCCACTTTCCACAACGGAAGGGGGCCTGTTTGGGGCCTCCAAAATCCATTTCCGACAGCCTTTTCATGGCAGTCTTTCTGACATGAAAAGGCTGTCGGAAAGGGATATCGTAATCCTGATTGTGGTGCCTGCCTCGGCACCGCCTCAATGCCGACAGCCGCCCCAATGGGATCACTGATCCTGTTGGAGGCAGCGGTCTCTCCCCGACAGCTTAGGGTCCGATCACCTGGATTGTAATCAAAGGGCTGTCGGTCGGTCAGACGACCATGCACGGCCTGTTGGTGATGGTCCGACCGACATCATAGTCAGGCGCTATGTGTCATTGTTAAATTTTCAGGTATATCTATATCATGGTATCATCTAAGGGATGGTGGTGTGTCGCTGGTATCCTTTTTACTTTGTACAATTAAACGTTTTAAAGTGGGGATTGGTGGTAGTTGTCCTGTTATGTGTATGGGGTCTCTAGGTAGTATATCTTCCAGGATTTTGCTTGTGAGTTTCTGGGAGCTAGTGCTTGCCTCTCTTAACCCTTTCCGTGCGTCCGTCGGCCAACGGCCGTCGCGAGCACTACCTCCGTAGTGCTGCGCACGTCCGTTGGCCGACGCGGCCCCGCCCACTCAATAAAACCGCCGCACCGCGGCGGAATTGCCGCCGCGGTTAAGTGGTTAAATCTTGCAATATTTCCCTTACTTCTATTTCTGTCACATTTGGTGAGTGGTTGTGCTCTCTTACATGAATTACAACATCATCTTTTGTAGTTGCCCTCCCATAGCATGCATTAGAATAATATTTAATACATTTCCAGTTTATAGTTTCTGTTTACGCACTTTCTAGGCTGTATGTATAGCCCACATGATTTAGTAACTGTTTCCTTTCTGTGAAGTGATACATTTGATGGCCTCTGTCATTGTATCTGTAAATAGTAGGGGTGGGCGGAATTTGCGTAGTCGCGTTACGCAAAGTTCTGCGAAACGGTAAAAAATCTCTGCGAGCTACGCGGAATTCCGCGAGCATGCGGAATTGCTTGTTCCGCCCGTTTGCGATGCGTTTTTGCCTGTTCGGGGACGCTGTTTGCGTGCTCGGGGGGAAATATCTCGTGAACTTGCCCATGCGGTCGCCAATTGGCGCGGCCATCTTGTTTCACTTGTCCCGCCCGCTTGCGATGCGTGTTTCCTATTCGTTAACGCGGATGTCCGATGGCGCGATCGCACACTCTCGCGGGATCACGCATCCGGATAGGAAAACTCGTCGGCGAACGCAGGGATCCCGGTAAGTCGCTACCGCGTGCACGAACACGCATTTTGAAAGCGCGAACAAGGAAAAAATTCTGCTATGCCGCGGATCGTGGAATTTTGAGCAATTCCGCGTTCTCCGCGGAACGCGGAATTGCCAAAATTCCGCAAATTCCGCGAGCGGGTCAGAATTTACCGCCCAGGCCTAGTAAATAGTGTAATAGCATAAATAAATATTATATTTTAACTTTTACAAGTTTGTTTTTAACATGTTAAAAAGTAAAATTTCTTTTATTTTGTATACTTACATGTATGTTCTGTTGAAATGTTTTGCACGGTTTTGCAGCTTTTCCATTGGGGGTGTTCTAATGTGGAGCAAGTAGTTTCTTTTCTATTAAATGGAGGAAAAAAAAGTTAGTTGCATATTAAATGGTATTTTGTTGATATTTTGTACAGATTGAGGTGATTAGGTTTATTTTTGTTTGCTGTTTGGGTGAGTTTATAATGTGTTATTTATTTATGTATACTGAATTTCTTATATCTTTTTGCTGGTTTGCAATAGTTGTTACTTTCTAGCGGTTTATTAGTTTTCAAGTTGTAGATTTTTTCTTTTGGGAAGTCTATGTAAAAAGATAAAAGTTGGAGAGGGTGTTAATATTTATTTGCTGTTTTACATTTTTAAATTTCATAGCAGCTACATTGTAGTTTAAATATAAGTATTACTTACTTGGTTATTTAATTGTTGAGATGTATATATTTCTTCTTTAATGGTTTGTTGGGAGAATCTGTCAGAGTTCCCTTGTCTTGCAGCATTTGTCATTTTTGAAGTATTTAGTTATTTAAATTAGGGTGCATTTTATGTTGTTGATTTAATTGTTTTTTGATTTTATTGGTTAAAGATGTCTATAGTCTTATTTTATTGGTTGGTTTAGTATAGTTTCAGTTTATTTCATCAGCTGAGCTTATATGGTAAACGCTAATTTATGTTTTATTTTTTATGTATACTATATAGTTTGGTATATATATATATATATTCACTGAAAAAACCATAGGTTTCAGACACGTTATAGTTAGAAATTAGCATTTAAAAAACCTTTGAAATTCACTGAAAAAACCATAGGTTTCAGGCACGTTATAGTTAGAAATTTGCATTTAAAAAACCTTAGAAATTCACTGAAAAAACCATAGGTTTTAGGGACAGTTATAGTTAGTTGGACATTGCACTCGTACAAAACCCGTGAAATTCCCCCGTTATAGTTAGTTCAGGTAACTATAACTCGCGCCCCGGCAATGCACTGCTGATGACGTCACATATTACATCACTCATGACATGGTCAGTGACATCACTGATGACATCACTGATGACATCTCAAATGACATCACTGATGACATCACTGATGACATCATCCAGTGACTGTGTGTTTGTGTAAAGTTTAAATATGTTTAATATATATAGGGAAAGGCGTATTGAAGAATGAGTGGGTGTATAAGTGTCTGAATGGATGATTTAGTAGGTGCGTGACTGAGTCTATAAGTGAGTGATTAAACGTATCTTACTGGATGCATGGGTGAGTGACTAAACTGTGTGAATGTCTGTATCCGTCTGTCTGTTGTTGTGTAAGCAGCTGCATGGGTTTCTGACTAGCTAAATGAGTGTCTATATGGGTTATGGATTGGTTCTCTGAGTATCTGTATGGGTGCCTCAGTGTTTGTGTGGGTGGGGTGAGTGTGACTCTGTGCATAGATGTGTGAGTGGGTGATTCACTGGGTGCATGGTTTCAAGAGTGCGTCTGTGATGGACTGTATGGGTGGGTGAGTGTGTGTATGGGTGTGTTAGTGATTGAATGTATATCTCAGTGGTACATGTGTGAGTAACTACATATGTGAAAGGCAGTATATATGTGTGTTGGAGTATATAAATGGCTATAAGTGAGAGTGTGTGATTGTGAGAGTGGCTATATGGATGAGTGTGTGCTTGCATCAGTGATTGCATAGGAGCGTAAGAATGTGCTAGTATTTTTATGAGTAAGTGAGCTGGTGTGTATAACTGTATAGGTGAGTAAATTGGAGTGTGATTAATTATTTGCATGACTGACTAGGTGTGTGAGTACCTCTATGGATGAGTTGCGTTGTGTGAGTGTTTATATAGGTGTATGAGTGCATATGATAGTCCTGTACTGAGTGACTGTAAGTATGAGTGACTGTACGGGTGAGTGAGTAGATGTGTGTGTGTAGACCTAAGAATCAGTGAGTGGGTATGTACTTATTGGTATTGGAGTGTGTATGGTTTTGAGAATGGCAGTCTGTAATTTAGAGTGGGTGTTTCAAAACTTATATTAGGGTGTGAGAAGATGCATTAAATTCTCACATGGATGATGTCATCAGTGATGTCATCAGTGATGTCATTTGAGATGTCATCAGTGATGTCATCAGTGATGTCACTGACCATGTCATGAGTGATGTAATATGTGACGTCATCAGCAGTGCATTGCGGGTGCGCGAGTTATAGTTACCTGAACTAACTATAACGGGGGAATTTCACGGGTTTTGTACGAGTGCAATGTCCAACTAACTATAACTGTCCCTAAAACCTTATGGTTTTTTCAGTGAATTTCTAAGGTTTTTTAAATGCAAATTTCTAACTATAACGTGCCTGAAACCTATGGTTTTTTCAGTGAATTTCAAAGGTTTTTTAAATGCTAATTTCTAACTATAACGTGTCTGAAACCTATGGTTTTTTCAGTGAATTTCAAAGGTTTTTTAAATGCTAATTCCTAACTATAACATGTCTGAAACCTACGGTTTTTTCAGTGAATTTCAAAGGTTTTGTAAATGACAATTTTTAAATGTATTGTTATATTTATTTTTTTCATACTGATTTACTACATTTTTAGAAACATTTTTTTTTAACATATTTTATTTTTTAAATTACATTGTAATTACATTATACATTACAAAAAATACTTTCTCAGAATGAATTACTTTAGTTTAAATACTTTGCACATAGGCAATAGACTTTTAAGTACAGTAGTTACAGTTGTTGCAATGGGCAACACATTTTCAAACACAATGCAACATTCAGCTCAATGTGAATTTCTAGTTAAATGCAATTAGTTACTTTATGGATTACTTTTCTAACCACAGGACTGGATCCTAGATTCAGTCCTGGGACATCTCCTGTAAACAGTTGAGTAAAAGCGTTTTGGTTACAGTAGTGATTTTTAAGGAATATTATTGTATTTTAAAAGTTGACACTTAGAAACTTTTTCTCATAGAATCACCAATGTTATCCTATGGAAGGAAATTCACTTAGCAGGTAAAAACTGTTATCGTTACTTTTTCTTACTCAGTGTTGGATCCTGGATCCAGCACTGGTGCATCTCCTGTAAACAGTTGAAAGAATGCGTTTAAGTCATACAGGCGATTTTTAAGGAAAATTTGTAGTTTGTGAAAATCGACACTTTGAAACTTTTCAGCTGAAAACCAGACAATGGATTCCTATGGAAGAAAATATAAGTTACTGGTAAGCAATGTTCCCTCTAATATTTTTCCTCTGTGTGCGGCAGTATAAGGTCTATGTGCGCTGGAACCAAGGCTATGTGCGCCAGTAACCAGACCGCGTGTGTGGGTGCAGCGCCAAATATCACTCCAAACGTTTGCTTAAAAAAGTGAAAAGACAGTGCATTTCCTCACATACAGATCCAAGTGAACGGTGCTAAAGCAGGTTTGAAACCATCCCACATGTCAATTTGAAACCTTGGCAGCTATGTTGCTGCATTTCTTTTCTTAAAAGAGCTGGGCTGCGGGTGATTGTGTGCATTTGTTCAAGTTTTCATGTTAATTTCAGCTCATGATGGGCGCTGCGATTACCATGGAAACTTTAACAAATCCTCTCTTTGAGCAGGAAAAATAAAATTATAATAACGTTATTATTATAATTTTACTTTTTGCAGTTTCAGGGCTGGGTCAGGGTAGGGCCGGATCAGGCTTTCGACTAACGCATTTTAATGCTGGTGTCCGCATCACCGCATTAAAATGCATTAGTCCCGTATTCTAGCGCCCCTCTGTCAATACTGCATTTGAGGCAGACTGCCAATGAGGCAGCACCAGCACGCTAAAATTGTCTAACATATTCATATATGCAACTGCACCTTCAAATTTAAAATGCTATGTGTCAGAAATAGAATATTCATGAACAGCGCTGAGCAGGCAGGCCAGAGTTTAACAGATCAAAAAGCTGTGCCCCAACCAGCCTTCCGGTGAGTCTACGCTGGGGGTACCAGCCATCACGTGGGTGATCCATGGGGCGGGTCTTGCCTGCTGTTTTCCCACAATCACACCACCCTTTTGGTGACCAGAAGCGCACACATGCTTCGAAGATTGGACACACCGGCGGATGGTAGGTTGGTTTTCCTTCCTGCACCCTCCAGCAGAGAAGTCACATTACCTGAGCCTCTTGCGCAGGATGTTATAGTTTTACAGCCTGCTGGGCCCATTCCCTCCTAAGCCCCCGCATCAGCCTGGACAGAGATTGTTGACAAAACAGTCAACTTCTCAGCCCCTGCCGTGCCCTCTGAACATGTGTACTTTCGTGAACCTGAGGCACAGTATTGGTCTTGTCACTTGATCCTGGTACTTGATTGTCGTCAGAGCGGCACACAAGACCACTCTCCTGAGGGAGCACATTCCCTTGCTAGACCTTAGAAGCCCTGGTGTCTTGGCACCAGCAGGTGGACCCTAGCAGTGGCAATTGTGGGTTAACCTTAAAGGCTTGTCCACCACAATCCATACTGAAGTTCACCTCCAGTCTTGCGGGCAGGCCTATGAAGCACAGTCACTGAGGTCACAGGACCCTTGAGCAGGGTGACTCTAGGGCGGTGCGATCGCACTGGGCGCTGACTTCGGGTGGGGTGTCATGCTTGCAAGTATATTATGTTTCTAAAAGCACTTGCTGCCTCCTTCCTGGCCTCTAGCAATTTTAGGCAACAATAAAAATGTCATGATAACTCCGGTGATTAATGTTCTTCCTAGAGAGAGATGGAGTTTTGTCAAGTGGAAGTTTTGACTCATGGAAAGGTAGCGCAGAGGGCTAATTTGCCTGCTGCAAAGAACATGTACCATCCAGATCACAAAGTGCACATAATGTAAATGGGTCAGTGGGTTACTGCTTTTGTCAGTGAGATCCTTTTGGTACTTGCAGTTTATAAGTCAAAATCCTAAAATAGAACAGTGAGCTATTAACTTTCATCTAAGAGCTGCATGTTTTTCCCCAGTCTGATTATCCTAATGTTGCAAAAAGGGTTCATTTGAATAGAAATCAATTCTGGTTATTAAAGAGAACCCCCAATCATGGTATTACGTTCTAATTTCAGTGTGTTTCTCCAGACCAATCACTATTAAACTATGCTGCGTACTAGTATGGATGTCATGTGACTCCTACACCTTGTAGTTCTTTGTCTTATGTAACATTTGCTATACAGAGATTTACACACATATGATTAATTGTCTCTGTGTAATGAGTGTGATGTAAAGTGCTCTGCCACCCTACACTGGTATGAGTGGCGCTGTAAATCAAGTTAAATTCATCTGAGCGAGAGTATGGTTATCGAGCCTTGAGGGGCACTGTTAAAGGATGGTAGTGAGGGAATCAGTGGCGGAGGGAGTCATTGAGAGGGCACCAACAAACATTGTCGCACAGAACTCCACCAGCACTCATGCCGGCCCTGCCCTTGAGCCCAGGCCGCCTCACCCATTGGTCCCTCCGTTGGCCTTGTTTCAGCAGTAGTAGCTGTAACTCACCAGGGGTCGGCAATGCATGATTTGCAAGCACACCAAACTAAGTTCACAATCTTCACAGTCTCTCTGCTTCATGCACAAGCACTTTTAACTTGTGCTGCCTGCTTTGGGGCCACTGGAATTATGCACCATTGGAAGACAAAATTATGCTGCAGTGTTGACTAAATTATGCAGCAAAAAGAGGCTGCAATGTAATGCAGTATATTTTCTGATACTTTATGATTTTTACATTTTTACAGACGCTAAGAGTCTCTGGAAAAATGTTGCCTTATTAGTACCAGTGTAACATACAAATCCAGCAGTGACAAAGGTGATCAGTCAACCTTTGCAAAGGGCCGTCCACTTTGCAGAAACACTAGTCACATTTTTTAGTAACATTTGATCCATTTGAGATACAAACAATTTATTAGTTAAAATGGTCAAATTCTGCAGCAGATGATGCATTATGCGGTAAATATTGCAGAACCAGAATTATATAGAAAACATTTGCAAACTAGGATATTTTGCCATCATGCTTGAACTGCTCTTGTGGAAAAAGGGAGAAGTGCTGATGACAGAAGCTGAATGGCTCGGAGTCAAATGGTTTCAGTCCTGCCAAGTACCACGCATCAGGCGTTAGACTAACGCATTTCAGTGTGGTGCTCCGCACTGAAATGCATTGTCAGGCATATGCATAGTCAGCGTGTCAGCATCTGTCACTGTACTGAAGGCTGCCTAAAAGTGTGGCAGCTCGCAGCGCGCCTACCGTGGTGTGCGCAGGCAGGCTTGGAGCTCGCCTGAAGGCTAACACTCACTGCTACAATGTAGCAGAAATCATTCATTATACTGTGTCTTCAAGCATGGCGATCGCAGCATCCCGCTCCCTACTGCAGCTCGCACCAGCCAGGGCCACAGCCTGTGTACTGTCAGCTCCCCTTCGAATTCAATTATTCATTGCCGCAGGAAAGGAAGACCGAGAGGAGTGAGAGACACTGGTGCAGTGGCCGCCTCGACAGCCCCACTGCTGAGCAGCCCTTTAGCCCTGCTACGTGCCACGTCGTCAGCAGTGCTCATCTTGCGTCGCCTATACAGTCCTGCATTACACTCAGGAGCTGAAATGGAGACCGAATACTGCAGCACCGAGGGAGAAACAGCTGGGGACCCTGCTGTCTGAGGTACATCACACACGTGTGTCTGACGTCATGTGTGTCCCCCCTTCTTACTTCAGGCGCTTGCCAGTCTGCCGGCTTGTATTATGGTGCTCATTGGGTGCTGGCAGGAGGTGTGTATTCAAGCTGGTGTGCAAATATGGCAAAACAGGCATGCGGCTACTGCAGGGTGTCCAGCTAATTGCACAGTTTGATATGGCTAATGATTTGGAGATCACGGCATGGTTATGACTGCCTGTGAGTAGTGGGACTCACTGTCCATCCTCGACGACACTGGAGGCGGGCTGGGGACCGGCGGTAAACCTGAATTGCCGCGGCTGCAGTGGCTCAGGCCTGAGCCTGCCAGTACCTCCAGCCTCCTGGCCAGCCTTGGCAGAGTCTGCATCACTGCCTCCAATGGAGCGGCACCACCACCGTAGTCCGAATTGACTCCCATCTGCGGCCTAATTAAGTTAAAGTATCTAGGCTGTATGTGGCAGAGCGCGATCAGGCAGCTGCAGCCTGCGTTGCCTCCTGGTGTTAATGCTCAGAAGGTGACATAGGTGGCTCAACTGGCACCCTGTAAGGTGTGTAACTAACTGAGTGTTTCATGTTGTTGGCGCCTCTCTGACATCGGGTCCCTGTTGGCAGGTAACCCACGTAACGTCGGAGAGGCCCAGACCCTAAGCTCTACTGATTTTGCTGAGAAGGAGGGACCCACCACAAAGGCTGACAATCTCTGTTTGGCAAAGGCTGGAAGCACAAGCCTCAAAACAACACACAACCGAAAAAAACAGCTCCTGAGCATGTGTGAAACGCCTTGATTTAATATATTGCAAAGGAGCTCTCTGATATTTATATGATTTTATGACTTAGACATGACTCTGATAAATGGAAGTCATTTAACAATTATTTCTAACGCTGTGCACCAGTTAATTCAGAGTTTCCCAATCCTTAAATGAGTGTAATTTTTCATATTTATATGTTTCCCTCATCTTCATAGCTTGATTTTGCTCGTAAGAAAGTATCACTCATACTCGTTAAAATGTCACTCATGATTACTCTGAAATTATGAAAATGTCACACATGGCAATCTGAAACCTGGGCAGCTATGTGGTTTGCGCTTCTGCATATGCACCTGGATGCAAATGCCGTGTTTGTAGGCTTCCTGCATTTCTTATCTTAATAGAGCGCAGCTGCGGGGTGATTGTGCGCCTTTGTTAACGTTTTCATGTTAATGGCAGCGTCCTTCATGAGCTGCAATTAACATGAAAACTTTAAAAAAGGCACACAATCACACCGCAGCCCAGCTCTATTAAGAGAAGAAATGCAGCAAGTCTGCAAACACAGCGTGTGCTTTTAGGTGATTCTAAAAGTACACGCTGTGTTTGGTGCTGCATTTCTTGTGTTTTCTAGAGTGTGACTGCGAGGCATATCGTGTGCTTTTGTTTAAAGCATTCATGTTAATTGCAGCTCGTCACGCTCTGCAATTAACACGAATACTTAAACAAAAGCACACAACGAGCCCACAGCCGCACTCTAGAAAACAAAGAAATTTAGCAAGTGCTCCCTCCTTAGGAGGGAGCACTTGCTAAATGCCTCTTCCTTAGCAAGTCAGAAATACCCGTTTTCGCGCTGCTTCGGCGGCGCGAATGCTCTCAGGGATGTGTGTGCGCGCCACACACACAGCAGTGCGCGCTCGGGGGCACTGAGGTGCGCGGGCACCCAGGCGCGCACCTTCAAGGGAACACTGCTGGTAAGTACGGTTAAAATTACTTTTCAGGGTCAGTGCTGGGCTAAAAGATGCAGCACTGAGGTCTCTCCTGATAACAGGTGAGTAAATCGGAATTCGTATTTCGGCTGATTTTAGAGGAATATTTTAAAGTTCCAAAACTCCACACTTAGAAGAATTTCCAAGTGAAACCAGTCAATGTTAGCCTATGGAAGGAAATTCAAGTTACTGGTAAGTACGGTTAAAATTACTTTTCAGTCCCAGTACTGGGCTGAAAGATACAGCACTGAGGTCTCTCCTGATAACAGGTGAGTAAATCGGAATTTGTATTTCGGCTGATTTTAGAGGAATATTTTTATGTTTCAAAAATCAACACTTAGAAACTTTTTCAGCAAAAATCAGACAATGATATCCTATGGAAGGAAATTCAAGTTACTGGTAAGTACGGTTAAAATTACTTTTGAGGATCAGTACTGGCCTGAAAGATGCAGCACTGAGGTCTCTCCTGATAACAGGTGAGTAAATCGGAATTCGTATTTCGGCTGATTTTAGAGGAATATTTTAAAGTTCCAAAACTCCACACTTAGAAGAATTTCCAAGTGAAACCAGTCAATGTTAGCCTATGGAAGGAAATTCAAGTTACTGGTAAGTACGGTTAAAATTACTTTTCAGGACCAGTACTGGGCTGAAAGATACAGCACTGAGGTCTCTCCTGATAACAGGTGAGTAAATCGGAATTCGTATTTCGGCTGATTTTAGAGGAATATTTGTATGTTTCAAAAATCAACACTTAGAAACTTTTTCAGCAAAAAGCAGGCAATGATATCCTATGGAAGGAAATTCAAGTTACTGGTAAGTACGGTTAAAATTACTTTTCAGGATTAGTACTGGGCTGAAAGATGCAGCACTGAGGTCTCTCCTGATAACAGGTGAGTAAATCCGAATTCGTAGTTCGGCAGATTTTAGAGGAATATTTGCACAATGGTGAAGGTAGGGGCGGGGCCTGAGGTGACATCTGTGCAAACGCGCCCCGTGGCGCGTTTTAAGTTGGGGGATTAAGTCCCCTTGAATCATGAGGGTCTCTAGGGGCCAACTAGCCCACCAGGAACCTCCAGTATGCGCCAGGGGCTGCGTTGCAGAGAGTGTAGAGAGGCCACACCCCTTTTACACCTCTCTGCAACGCAGCTCTGTGGCGCTTTCTGGATGTACCTGTTGGGCTAGTTGGCCCCCAGGGACCCTCAGGATTGAAGGGGATTTAATTCCCCATCTTAAAACGCGCCACGGGGCCTGTTTGCACACATCCCTTCACCACTGTGCAAACACGCCCCGTGGCGCGTTTTAAGTTGGGGGATTAAGTCCCCTTGAATCCTGAGGGTTCAAGAAATAAGCTGTGAACCAGAAGACATGGAGAACAGACTTCCCGCAATGATTGAGATCATACAATAGTATTCCCAACAATTCATATTGTTTTGAAATTCACATCAAAATGAAAGGCAATTCTTAATAAATAAATCAATAAAGAATTCTCATTGCATAATTTCTCATATGCAGTTCAAGTTCAGCAGCGTGAAACAAGTGCTTAATTCATTCGTGATACAGTGTATATACATAAATGAAGGAAAAAACACTGGCACCGCAATGTTTTAATGTAGCAATGACACTCGCGCATCTATATTTTACGCATGATAATGTGTGCAATGGGCATACGGGCATGGACATACCTCCAAAGACACAACTAGAATTCTAGGCTCTAAGTGGAAATAGGTGAGGTAAGTGAACTGGTAGAATTAATCTAGCGACCAGAATCTAAGGTTTCAATATCGGGCAAGTGCTTTTATGTGATTGGCAACCTGGTAGCATAAATATACTGACCAGAAAGCATGTCCTCAGGTTTGTCCTATAGCTGTATAGAGGATTAACTTATAATGCCTATGTTTAATAAAGTGCCCAAATGTAATTAGTGAGTGTGCAGCTAATTATTAAAAAGTGCCAGTCAGTGCAATGTAGAAGTGAGTGAAATACAATACAGATTTAAAGATGCACGTAAAGGTAAGAAGAAAATCTGAAATCAGCCAATGTGTGTTGTTAATTCCTCGCTGCTGTTCATCCCATACGGTATTCTGGTGTTCAACTCGATTATATATCTAGATTCCAATGTGTACAACATCTTTTCTCTGTCGCCCCCTCTGATATGTTTCACAATACAGTCAATCCCAAAAACTTTCAGGTGATTATTATTACTGTCGTGTGTTGTCTGGAAGTGACGAGCTACTGGAAAATTAAAATCATTATTGGTAATAGCTCGTAGATGTTGCAAAATTCTCATCTTGAGTGGGAGTTTGGTGCTACCCACATATCTTAAACCACATGGGCATTCCAAGATATATATGGCAAATTCTGTGGTACATGTGATGTATTTGCGAATCTGCCTCGTTTTGCCATTTTTCATAGTGTAACTTATTTGGACCTGGCTATTTTTACATGCCTTGCAAGAATTGCATGGATAGAAGCCTCCCCTCTGTGTGCCTAACCATCTAGTCGATAGTGTTTGTTCCTGGAAACTGTGTACCAAACAGTCCCTTAATGACTGCGGTCGCCTGTATGTGACCTGGGGGGCATTACCTATTGAACTGCCAATTACAGGATCAGTTACCAAGAGATTCCAATTTTTTTTAGGGTTTTCTTGAACTGAAAAGATCTTCTATTGAAGGTGGTGATAAGTCTTGGTTTACTGCCTTCAATTTTGTTTTTGCCAGTATCCTTGATTTTAAAAAGGACATCTGCCTGCTTTACCCCCTCCAATTTTTTACTGCCCAGTGTTAATATTTTACATGAGTAGCCCCGTTTCATGAATCGATGTTTCATGTTTTCCTGTTCTTTGTTAAAGATATCATCCCTGCTGCAGTTACGGCGTGCCCTAAGGAACTCCCCATAGGGTGTACTCTGGATGAGTGGGGCAGGATGATGGCTGGATGCATGTCAAGTACTTTTGCCAGCTGTCTCTTTTCTAAAGAGCAATGTATGTAGTTTGTCTTTTTCTATATGTATAGCTACATCCAAAAATTCACAGTAGGTTCTGCTCGTGGTGTAAGTGAAGCTAAGATTTAGGTCATTTCTCTCTAAGACACTGATGAACTCCCTAGCTGTGCTTTCCTCACCGTCCCAAATCAGGAACAAATCATCGATGTATCTAATCCAAATAGGGATATGCTCCGTGTATTTCTCATTTTGGTCTGTCCAGACCACCTGCTCCTCCCACCAGCCCAGGAAGAGATTTGCCAGGCTGGGGGCGAAGCAGGTGCCCATTGCTGTACCTGACTTCTGCCTGAATAGTGTCTTTTCGAACAGAAAAATATTCTGTTCCAGACAGTAGAGCATCATTGCTCTCAACATGTTTGTATGTTCTAACATGGATAGTGGTCTACCTTGAAGGAAGTGCATGCAAGCTTCCACTCCCTTCCTTTGCTCGATACAGGTGTATACTGAGCATACATCAAGTGATATCATTAAGTATGTGCTGTCCCATTTTACATCATGAATCCTTCTCAGGAAGTCAGTGCTGTCACGTCAATATGATCTCAAATCAACTACCAACGGAGACAGAAG
The DNA here is from genome assembly GCA_963921515.1 of Calotriton arnoldi. Classification (NCBI taxonomy): domain Eukaryota; kingdom Metazoa; phylum Chordata; class Amphibia; order Caudata; family Salamandridae; genus Calotriton; species Calotriton arnoldi. The sequence continues at coordinate 1,390,643 of CAWUFW010001596.1, forward strand.
AAAATCAAGAAAAATCCAAGTATTTTCTAGAAGACCCCCATTAGATGATACAATGGGTCTCCCTGGTGGTCTAGTGGGATGTTTATGAATTTTCAGCAGCAAATATAGACAGGGTTTGCGTGGATGATCAGTTTTTAGAAATAGATATTCATCTTGTTCCAATAATCCTGTGATCTACCAGTCTTTCAACATGTCATGGTATCTGCAGATCGATTGTCTGTAGGTTTCCCAATTAATTTCCTCATAACATGTGAAGTTACTCAGCTGTCTGAGAGCTTCCGTTCTGTAATACTCCATGTCCATCAGAACAATATTACCTCCCTTGTCTGAGGGTTTGATGACTATGGAGGAGTCCCCAGTCAGTTGTTTAAGAGCAATCCTTTGTTCCTTAGTCAAAGCGGCGTATGAACAGCGCTGTTCGTGTGATATATATATATATATATATATATATATATATATATATATATATATATCCAAATAGTTTTTGTCAATGTCACAAGATGACAAGAACGGAGCCGACTCAAAATGCGTTTATTTTTCTTTTATTCCTTCGTCAACCAGCAAGACGCGTTTCGGTCGTCCAAGCGACCTTGATCACATGTTACATTTTCAGAATAAGGACTGCTCTTTATCCACCGGAATCTAACTAGTAACAAAGAAAGACTCCTGACAGCTCTTCAAAAGGACGAAATTCAAAAGTAAGTTCGTAATTTTGGCATTGTAAATCTTAACAAAATTAAATACAATACTCAATGATTTTCGACATTACCTCATGTCAAAAACATGTTATAGATTGGTTACATCTGTTTTGTTGTTCGATGCAGGGACATTCAATAAGCTTATTATCAATGCTTAGAATGCAATATATTTCATGACATCTCTTTCACCATCATTGTAATATCCTTGGCCAGTGCCCATTGCAATTTTTAATGATTACAGTTCATGCTAAGCATCAATTATGTCCCTCCATCCTTTGGGTGTCCCATCAATTTCTAGAGTACAAAGTTTTGGGCAAGTGCCCTTTACACTGTATTTGCCTACAAGAATTTGTTTATTTTTCATCCCTTTTGCCAATTTAAACTTTACCATCAACCATGATTGTCATGTGGAACTAGGCAAACCTGCTAGGGTATTTTTATTAGTGCAGTAACATTTTCTGTATGCCAACGGGCCTATTTTTAAGTGCTCTCACCATCAGATCTACAGACAGGAATACAGTTCCTCATCGTGGTTTAATCCATTCGGTGCTGTTATATTTTTACATTTCAATGCTGGTTACCTTTAGCTCACTGTCCTAATGAATTTCATTACTGTGCATCTTATGATGTGCATTCTAGTTCTATTTGGAACCTTGTTGCTGTGCCAGCTAGGAGGGTTCAGTTACGCTGGTCCTTCCTGCTGGACGCACGGTCCAGAGGCACCCTGTCGAAACCGGGATTTCGGGTGAGTTTTGGATCCTGAGTTGGACATTTTTGATTTTTTTTGTGTTGATTGAACTTCAGCGCAAACGTTGGGTTAAGCTATTGAGGAGCGAACGTTGAGTAATTTGAAAGGAAATACCTTGTCGCAAGGGAGGCTTGAAAGCGCAGTGCTGACGGAAGATTCCAGCTCTGCCTCCGTTCCATATTTCTTCTGTTCTAAATGTGCGTACGTGATGCACGCTACGCGATGATGTAATACGCAACGTGGCGGCCATCTTGGTTATCCTGCTGCATTTTGGTGACCATAGCAACGTTCATTATCAACGCGCATTGCGATAATCAGCAGAGAAACAACGCGCATTGCGATAAATCAGCAGAGAAGACGTTAAGAATGGTTAAGCGAGCATAAATGACAATTATTACTTTTATGTGCAAAAGGAAGACAACTTCGTGCCACGTGGATTCACAATTTGAGAGTTTGTTTAACTCACCCACAAGTAAGTTTACCTTTTGGAATTAACACTTCAGGAACACTTATAATATCTAAAAAAAAAAAATACTTTTATTACAGTTATTCTGATAGTTGAAAATATGCAATTTGATCCGCCTGAAAAATTCCTACAAAGCAAAGGAGATCCCCCAATACCATGGACAAGGTGGAAGGAAGAATTCTTAAATTACATGAAAGCGATTGATGGGGGCAGAAAGGAAAAAGGAGAAAGGAAAAATAATATTTTCTTACATTGTTTGGGATCTGAAGGACAAGTTGTTTTTAGAGCTTTACCTCAAATTATTTCTGCGGAGGGTGATGTTGATGCTAATGTTTATAAAGAGGCCATACAAAGAATGGAACAAAGATTTAAGCCTACCACAAATATCGCACTTAATAGATTCAAATTTTATACAAGGGCTCAAAATGAAAACAAATCTTTTGATGATTTTTTAATTGCTTTAAGATCTCTGAGCATGCAGTGCAATTTTGGAAATATGTGCGATGAGATGATCAGAGATCAGATAATTGTTCATGTGAAAAGTAAAAAAACGCAGGAACAATTATGGGTATTTTTGGAGACCCAAAACTTTCTGAAGCCATTTCAACAGCCAAGGCATTAGAACAGCCTGAAAAGTGGATGCACACTGTAAGGAATGTGAACAATAAGACAGAAAAAAATGAAGAAGTGTGTGCAGTTAAACGGTTGGACTTTCAGCCCAATGAGGCTTCAGCTTCAGCATTCAACACATCTCGCATGAATAACTATGGTGGTTTTAAAAAATTTGATAAGAATGAAAGACCTGGTGCATGTTATAGATGTGGTAGTAAAACACACATGGCATCTTATGGGGGGTGTCCTGCGATAAACAAGGAGTGTAGAAAGTGTGGTAGAATGGGACATTTTGCAACTGTGTGCAAGGATCAAAGGAGAAATACAACTCAAACACGTGGGAAAGTATCTTGCACATCAGAAAGATGTGACAGTATACATAAATGTGAATGTTGTACGGGTACAGAGGAGAACAAAGGTTTTGTTGTATCCCTTTTGGAGAAGATTTCCAATGTAAATGTCTCTGAGTATAAGTATACCAAGAAAGCCCCCATGTGTACTGTGGAAGTCGCAGGTGTAGAGTTAGAACTCATGGCGGATTCAGGTTCACAATGGACTATTATTTCAAAACAATATTTTATGGAAAAACTTAGGGATGCTTAAATTTTAGGGAAATATTACCGCCTGACATCATAGCGGAGAGTTATGATGGCTCTAAGATCGATATGGAAGGGTTTTTCGAGATTAACTTACGCTTCAAAAGCAGAGTTGCATCAATTAAACTGTACATTGCTGTTAAAGGTGTAAATGTTTTAGGATGGAAAGACCAATGGAAATTAGGTATTATTCTTAATCCCCGCTCAAAAGAACCTGTTATGTTAGATGAAAGCATCTATGTTGAAAATGTAGCAGTCACTGGGTGTGAAGACAAGGAAGCTTTCATAAAAGAGAAATTTAAGTTTGTGTTCTCTGAGGAACTAGGTAAATTGAAAGATTATTCACACAAGATAAAGCTTAAAAATAACACTATACCTGTTAAACAAAAACTTAGAGGGGTACCCATAAATGTCAGGGAAGAATTGAAAAATATGCTCAATGAATTGGTTGATGAAGGCATCATTGAACCTATTGACTCAGCTGAATGGGTTTCTCCCATCGTTTTAGTTCGAAAACCTGACAAAAAATTGAGAGTCTGTGTGGATCCCAGAGCATTGAATGCTGGGATCGTGGTGGATTGTCACCCTCTCCCCAATATAAATGAAGTTGTGTCAATGTTAGAAGGTGCTAAAGTCTTTTCCACGCTCGATCTAAGATCAGCCTATCACCAAATCTCTCTGGCTGAGGAATCTAAGATGCTAACAGCATTTATTACCCCGCAGGGGTTATATCAATATACAAGGATGCCGTTTGGGATAGCATCAGCTGCCTCAGTTTTTCAAAGAGTCATGTTCAATATTTTTAGGGATGCAAATATGTTTGTAAGATGTTTTCAAGATGCCATTTTAATCTTTTCATCCAATGAGGAGGAGCACTTGAAACATTTAATGGAGGTATGCGAAAGGTTAAGGAAAAATGGGTTAACTCTTAAAGCAAATAAGTGTAAAATGTTCAAAAACACGGTGGCATATTTGGGACATACGTTGACAGGTAATGGGGTGGTGCCTAAAAAATAAAATGTAGATGGTATTGTCAATGCACCTGCCCCCACAAGGAGCAATTGTTGTCTTTTGCAGGTATGTGCAGGTATGTGCGACTACTACAGTAAGTTTGTTAGTAATTTTGCATCAAAAATGGAACCTTTAAGAAAGTTATAGAAACTTAAAGCACCATTTGAGTGGAAAGAGGAACAACAACAGACTTTTGAATCTATCAAAGAAGATATTGTCAAGGCTCCCACTCTGAAACCGTTCTGTATGAACAAAGAGTGTGTAATCACAGTGGATGCAAGCTTGTATGGTATTGGAGGGGTATTGTCGCAGAGGTGTGGAAAAGAGGAGTGGAACGTGTGTTTTGCTTCCCGTACTTTGAATGAAACAGAACGCAGATATGCTGTAATTGAGAAAGAATTATTGGCTTGTGTCTGGGCGATTGAACATTATCGGAATTATGTCTGGGGGAGTAAGTTCATTTTAAGAACGGACCACAAACCTCTTGTTAATATTTTATCCCCAGGAGGTGGTTGGAAACCTACGGCACGCATTGCGAGACTTACCTCCAGGTTACAGGAGTATTGTTTCAAGACTGAGTTTGTTCCTGGGAAAAATAATGTTATGGCCGATTTCATGTCGCGTCATCCTTGTCAGGAAAATGTTTGTGTGAGTTTTGATGATTCTGATGTAGTTACCACCATTCAGGATGTTGTCTCGGGTGAGTTTGAAGATATTTCTGAGGACATGTGGAGATTGAGTGAAAATGAAGATTCCTTATGGCAGACCATCAGGCAGTACATTCTAAAGGGATGGCCAAGGAAAAAAGATTTGTGTGCTGAAGTCATGCCTATGTTTAAGGTTGCAGATGGGTTAGAGTTAGAAGGTGAACTCATGTACAAAAATGGCAAATGTGTGCCACCCTCTGGTGTGCAAACTTTTATTTTGAAATTGGCACATAAGTCTCATCCTGGCATGTCTGCCATGGAACGTCTTGTAAGAAATTATTTTTGGTGGCCAGGTTTGGATCGCATGGTTGATTGCACAGTCAGGGAATGTGAAGTGTGCATGTCTAGTGAGAAAATGTTGAAACTGAATGTTCCTCCTTTAAAAAATTCAAAGTGGCCTGATGAACCATGGAAAACATTGGCTTTTGACATTTCTGGTCCTTTCATGTGTTTACCGTATGATTCACGTTTTGCATTGGTGCTTGTGGATTACCATTCAAAGTGGCCGGAAGTGAAATTTGTGTCACACTCAACAACCAACATTGTTATGGAGTTTTTTAAAGAAGTCTTTGCCAGAGAAGGTTGTCCTTCACTTCTTGTTACAGATAATGGAGTGCAGCTTACTTCAATAGAGATGGAAGAGTTTCTTAAATGTCACAATATTAAACATGTAACAACCTCATTATATGAACCACATGAGAATGGTCAAGTCGAACGCTTTAACCGAGTTTTGAAGGGTTATGTATCTGATGTCATTAAGTTGGGAGGTGACTGGAAAAATTTACTAAGAGAAAGGTTGTGGTTATATCGTATCACACCACATACTGTTACTGAGGTTAGTCCTTTTCGCCTTTTAAAAGGAAGAGATCCTGCCTCCAAGATTTGTGCCTTGGTGGTTCATGGAGAAGTGTAAAAAAAATGTTGTTTCTGATAAAATGGTGAATGGTGCTGCACAAGGAGTGGAAGCGAAGCAGTGTAAAACAAAAGTCTGGTATGACAATAAGTGGAAAACTAAATCTCGTGATTTTAAAGTTGGAGACTGGGTGAAAATTAGATAACCTGGTTTCACTAGTAAATGCTCAGATAGATTTAGTAAGGCCATGAAGATTATTAAAGTTTTCAATAACAGTGTTATCACGCAGGATGGTAAGTTGTGGAATGTTAAGCGTGTTGCCAAATGTCCAAATGGATCCAACATTGTAAATGTTGATAATGAATCACCAGAATATTCTTTGGTTAGATTTGGTGATTCTTGTCATAGGTTCAATCAAGAATCGATTTCAAGTTCACGTTCTGAAGCACACAATTGTTCAGAAGATACTGTAGCTTCTAGAGTTAAAGATTCAGATCGCATTAGACAATTTCCCAGAAGGTTGTCTGATTTTGTTAGATAGGTTTTTGTTGGTTTTTTCCCCATTGTTTTCCTCTACTTTCAGTTTTGTTTTTTTATTATATAAGGGGGAGGTATGTTATATTTTTACATTTCAATGCTGGTTACCGTTAGCTCACTGTCCTAATGTATTTCATTACTGTGCATCTTATGATGTGCATTCTAGTTCTATTTGGAACCTTGTTGCTGTGCCAACTAGGAGGGTTCAGTTACGCTGGTCCTTCCTGCTGGTCAGTTGTGTTATGTTGCTGTGCTGCATTAAGAAAATAAATCACTTGGAAACTATCCGGATTTCATTACTTTTAACAGGTGCCTTACTATCTAATGCCAGAATGTATCTGGTTTCTAGTTCCCGGAGTCTCCTAGTGCGGTCACCACCCCTCTTGTTAACTGGCACAGCGTCAATTACAAAGTATCTTACATGGGTTGGGTCCTTTTGATGTACTACCTCACAATGTCGGGCTACTGGGTATGATTGGTCACCGTTGGTGATAGCCCGCATTTGTTGTAAGATCCTTTTATGGACTTGCAACGTGGTGCTGCCTACGTATTGTAGTCTACATGTGCACGTCAGCACGTAGACCGCAAAATCTGTTTTACAGTTGTACGATCCCAAGATCCTTATCTCCCTTCCTCCAAATGGGGTTGTAAAAGTGGTGGTGTCTTGCCCTATGCTGCACGCCCTACAGCGACTACACTTTCTAAAGCCCGGGGTGGTCTTAACCAGCTTACATCACGTTCATCCTCTGGGCTTGTTCTTACAATAGCATCCCTCAATGATGGGGCTCTCCGGTAAGTCAAAGGGGGGTGTCTGGGAAGTAACCTGCCTATGATTGGATCGGCTTTGAGGATATGCCAATTTTTATTACCCAAATTCCTCAACTCCCTGTGTTGGGTGTTGTAGGTGGTTAAAAACCTCACCTGTGGTTTACTTTCCTCTTCTCTTGGATCTTTTTTAGAGAATAATATCATCTCCCTTTTCTTTTTGTTGGCAACCCTACACGCCTCCTCTATCACTCTTTTACTATAGCCCCTCTCAAGAAATCGCTGACTCATTTCACTCTGGCATTCATTTAACTCTGCGATAGTGCTGCAATTCCTATTCGCTCGCAGCATTTCTCCATATGGTATGCTGAGTTTGGTGTGTATCGGATGGAAACTTGTGGCATGCCAGGTTGTGTTTCCAGCCGTTTCCTTCCTGTGGAGTTTGGTCTCTAACGTCCCTGCATGCACATATACTTCAATGTCTAAAAATGTTACGCTGCTCTTACTGATGGTATGAGTAAACTTTAGATTCAAATTGTTAACATTCAAAAGATTGACAAATTGTTCTGTGGACTCAGTGGTGCCCCTCCAAATTATAAAAAGATCATCAATAAATCTTACCCACATGATTATGTGTTCTTCCCAAATTTTTGTGTGTTCCTTGCGGAGCACCTGTTCCTCCCACCAGCCCACATGCAAGCATGCGTAAGTAGGGGCGAAACAGGTGCCCATCGCAGTCCCACGCTGTTGCCCATACAATTCACCCCCAAATAGGAAGAAGTTATCCTCCAGGCATCTTTTTGCCATAGACATTAGCATCTGGGTGTGATTAAGTAAACTCGCCGACCTCTCCTGTAAAAAATATTCCATTGCTCTTAAGACATCAGTGTGGGCTATGCTGGTATACAGAGATGTTATATCAAGCGCTATCAGCACATAATCATGTTCCATTGGTGTATCATACACCATTTTGAGAAAGTCACCACTGTCCTTCACATAAGATTTTAACTTTGTGACATATGATTTTAAGAAGAAATCAATATACTTGGAAGTGTTCTCCATCATACTCCCTATAGCTGATATGATGGGACGTCCATGGGGGCAGCTCGCATTCTTATGCACCTTCGGTATTAGATAGAAGACCGGAGACCTTGGTGTATCATTCTTGAGGTACCTCATTTCATCATGCGAGAGTAAGCCCTCATTTCTCCATCGCTCCAGTTCTTGTGCATACTCTGCATGGGCCTTCGTCATTACTTCCTGCTTACATTTTTTGTAGCAGTCCCTTTGTCCGTGTTGGGAGCGATCTTCCTGTAGATACATACTTATTGGCCACAGGACAACTTTACCCCCCTTATCCGAATTCCGTACCACCACATGTTTGTTTTTTCTCAGTTTTGATACCAAATCGAAATATTTCCACTCGGTGGCTGATTTTTTCCTTCCACCTTCTTCGATCCCTCTATGGATCCTTTTTAGGCCTTCAATGACCAGCTCGTGGAATATGTCAATATTATCTTTGACTGTGGTTGGCGTTGTCCTTGAACGTGGCCTGAAAGGTGTCAGTGCTGCTTCCCCCACTTCAATGTTCTCTTCCCTAACAATATCCTGTATTGTCAATTCAGTATCGGAATCTTCATTTCCCATTTCTAGTTGTCTAAGGGTCCTCAAGACAGAAAGATACGCAATAGTTGTACCTCCCATTGGTGTCATAGTTGGACTTTGTTCCGTTCTAGTTCTAGATGGTTCTTGCATTGTGGTGTGAATTTTTAGTAACTTGAGTTTCCTAATATACTTGAAGGTGTCAATCCTAGCTTGTGGGTAGTTCAGTGTGTTCTTCGGGCAAAAAGAGAGTCCAAGCATAAACATTTCCTCTTCAGATTTTGTTAGGGTTAAGTCTGAAAGATTCATGATTGACTTCCCCCTGATTTGTTTGTTCATTACTTCTGTTTCCATGTCTTCCTGGTATTTCTGTTTTGTCTTCTTGTCTCTCTGCCGTTGTTTCCTCCTTCGGCACCCCCTCCTGTCGTTTTTTGAGGTCTTGGGTTCCGCAGCCTCTAGGTTGTGCGGCAGTCCAACCTTAAAAAATCCAGTTCATCAGACATGGTTATTTTCCTTCTTACTGAAGTGGTCTCAGTTTGCCCCAGGCCTCTACTTAAATCTTCATTACTCGTCCCCACCTCTGAACTTAGCTCTGTTTCAGAGTTCACCATCGTGGTCTTATTCTTCCCATTCGTACCTCCTTCCTGCTGCTGTCTCTGTTTTCTGAGGCGGTCAAATCTCCTTGCGAACGTGAAGATTTGGCCATTTTCATAATCGATCTTATCTCTTAAGAATTTATTTACTTTTCGTTGTTTGATTACATCTTCATTCTTTTTCAGCCTTGTTTGCATTTCTGCCTTGAATTTCATGATCGTATCTTTTTCCGACCTGCTATTAAGGTCCTGTTCCAAGCTTTCTATCGCTTGTAGAATTTTTGACCTATCTTTGTCGGCATATTTTATTAAAATTTGCACCAGTCTTGCCAGCGCTTCTAGGTTGCTCGTGGCCCACTCATCCAGCATCTCGGGATCTGGATTCTCAAAACTAGGTGCAATCAGAATTCTTAATCCTCGAGGAATCCTACCAACATCCAGGTATTTAGTTAGGGATTTAACTTCCCACCACTTCGTGATTTCTTTCCGATTTAGCTTTTCCAAATCTTTTAATAACTGTTGTAAGTCCGTTGGTTTCAATGCACTGCCATTGCCTAGTGTTTGTTTCCTTACTCCCTGCAAGCCTTCGTCGCTGAACATAAGCTCAGCCCCCTCCTCCCTTTCACGAACTGTGACGGCTGACATCTCGGTTTTAGGAAATATTTAAGACTCTCGCCCAGAAAAAATACTGCCGGCAGTCTTCAGTTCTTCCGCCCCCACACCCGTACTGTTCCTCTCACCTGGGGTCCTCACGGCTCCTCAGTCAGCCCTTCGGTCGACCGTTCGCCGTTGCGGTCCTCCAATCCAGATACTCCAGTTCAGGGTTTCCAGTACGGGGGGCCTGCGGCTGCTCCGGCTTCGCTCCGACTTGCCGCATGGTATACACAGCCTGCCAAATTCAGCTGAAGCCGCTGGTCCAGATGAACCTTGACGGAGAAGGAAGCCCATCCTGGCGGGTCGGTCGGGGCTTGGTAGCGACGTCACCGCTAAATATATGCATCAGAACACTCACAAGCTTTCACCGTATGAGAGACAGGCCCACCAATTGAGAGTAGTTAAAAACAACTTTTTTATTGTAGCAATACCCGCTTATTGCCTCCTATGGAGTAAATTCCATGTAGGGTAATAACCGGGCATTGTTTTTTCAGAATTATGAACAATGCATTCAAGGACTTTGTATTAAAAAGAAGGACGCAATGATGCCTATTCACAGGTGCAAGACATTATGGACATTTGTGTTTTGTCAATATGGGGACATTTAGATCATTGACTTACTAACTCATACATTATGAAACAGGATGCTTTAGCACTATATTGACAGAGTATGGATTATTACAAATGTCATGTGATCCCCTTAAAGTACGAGGAACTGGGAACTTTACGTACTGATTGTCAGTGTATCTGTATATAAAAAATCTATGCACTCTAATCCTTTCTTACCGTTTGATGTTGCAGTGCATTAAAAACCTACAGGCACCTGCCCCTCGAATTTCCATATGATTAAGGGGTCGAAAAGCGTTATGCCATGCTGTTGGACTACCTGCTACAATAAAAAAGTTGTTTTCAACCCCTCTCGATTGGAGGGCCTGTGTCTCACACAGTGAAAGCGCGTGAGTTTTCTGATGCATGTATATATACATGTATATATTTTCTGAAATGTTCTCTGATGACCCATTAGTCACACAAAGTGCAACCAAAGATGCAAATGGGGAAAACAGCGGGAGATCGAAGGGACTGAAGGATAATTACCGAATCTTGGAAAAATTAAAGCGCCAAGAACAAGCTAAATGGTGGGAGGCACGATAATTTCGGAGGTATCTGGATGTGGGGAGAATCCCCAGAGGCCTCCGTATAATGATCGCCCCCAGTTATGAAACACTGAACCCACTCATGATGGCTGGGTGGGCACAATGTAATCTAGAATCCTCACGTAGATTAGTGGAAATACTAGTAAAATACGCGGAGATTGACAGAATTGACCTTCAAGCCAAGATCGAAACATTGGAAAATGAGATCCTACAACAGGGAGATCCACAGAACAAACAAAAATTGTATGATGAAATGACAATAAGGCTTAACAAGGAAGAAGAGAAAATAAAAACGAGGAAGACATACAAATTTAGGCGGGACAGAGATGATTATGCAAATGGACAAATATTTACTTTTGCTCGTAAATACGACTCGCTAAGAACAGCTACAGCAAACCAACGTATGCAAGGTGCAAATATAAGAGACAAGAACCAACAGCAGGTTGAATCAATATCTATGTCAGACCTGAGTTCAGCACCTGATAGTGAATCAGAAACGGAAACAGCCAAAAGGAGACAAGAACAAAATTCCATAAGGTTAACGTTGGGGGAAGAACTGGACATTTTAAAAAGGAGCCGAAGGGAAACACTGCGACCCCGCCACAAGGGCCTTGTGGCAGCAGGAGTACCAAGAGGAGAAGGGGGAGAAGACAAGCCCAGAGAAACAGGAGAGAACAAGAAAAGAAGGCGAAGTCGAGGGAACCGCAGATAGAAGGTACCTCAGAAGAAATCCATACTGCAATAGACACTAGCTCAACCCCAGATAACTCTATTATTGATTTGGCGGATATCAACTTAACTAAGGCGGAAGAACAATTGCTGTCACTAGGCTTATCATATTGCCCGGAAACAAATTTTGATTATACGCAAACCAGGGCCGATATTTACAAATTCATTAGAAAATTAAAGCTTGCCAAATTTCACAAACAAAAAGCAGTCAACATCATGTCAGAAAACACTGAAACAACCAAAATGAATGCTGACCAGATTGGCTTAACTGTATCGGATTTGGGTTTATTGCAAGACATGCAGGAACTGCAGATGGAAAATCTAAATATGATAACTCCAGGTGGCATTGGCACAAGTCAAGAAGAAAGTAGCCTGGAACAAAATACCGCCGTAACAACTACCGCCAAACCATTGACCCCTTTCAAAGAAAAGTCTAAATTTACACCCATCATGTCCTGTGACTCGTTGGACATATTTAACGAACAAATTGTGGCACAGGTGAAAAGGCTGAACCACACCATAAATAGATCCAAAGTAAAAATGTCATACCAAGAAAGAAGTTACCATCAACTAATAAACAAACTGAGCAAAGACAACAAAGTGGTCATAAGGAATGCGGACAAGGGCGGAAATGTGGTGCTATGGTCCTTGGAAGAATATTTAAAAGAAGCCTACAATCAACTAAATGACCAAAATTGTTATAAAAAGAGTTCGATTTTGAAATACAGACAGATGCAGGAGTCATTTTTTTCTCAATTATTAGCATGGAAAAGCTTGGGCTTAATAAATTAGGACGAATATAAGTTTTTAAAGAAAGAACATCTGTACATACCTGTCATATATTTTGTCCCTAAAATTCATAAAGACATACGTAGACAACCAGGTAGACCCAGGTAGACCCATTATTGCCGCATGTAATGGCCCATTGGAAAATATGTCCAGGTACATAGATTTCTTCTTACAGGAGCATGTAACGAATTTGAAATCGTATATACAAGACACTAGTGATTTTTTACGCAACATCAAAGACATAGAATGGAAATCGGAATACTTACTGATAGCCCTTGATGTGTCGTCACTCTACACATGTATCAGAAACAGGGACGGAATCAGGGCTATCGAATATTTCCTGTCCAATAGGCCAATAAGATATGCGCTACATAACAAAATGCTTATTAATATGATTCTGTTCTGTCTGGAGAATAATCTGTTTATTTTTAATAATCAAATGTACCAGCAAACACAAGGAGTTGCCATGGGGGCCAGCTTCTCCCCCAGTTATGCCTGTTTATTTATGGGGTGGTGGGAGGAGCTGGTCCTTATGAGGAAGCACGAACAGGTATTTTCTAAACAGATTGTAACTTGGCTCAGATTCATAGATGACTTATTTATTATATGGCGTGGAACCCAACAAAGTGCTATAGAACAACTTAATATAAATGATGTCAATCTTAAATTTACTTATACCATGAGTAATATGGAGGTTACGTTTTTGGATGTGCAAATCAAAATTGTGAATAATTGTCTAATGACTACACTATTTAGGAAACCTACAGCGGGTAATACACTGCTCCATGCATCAAGTGCGCACCCTGCCCACCTTATCAATAGCATCCCCTATGGGGAAATGCTCCGTATAAGGCGCATATGCAGTAATGAGGTAGATGCAGACAACAAACAAACAGAATGTCGCACACGTTTTTTAACAAGAGGTTATAAAACAACGGTTATTGATGCGGCCATTACAAAATCTAAGAAACAGGCTAGAGCAGACCTATTGCAATACAGAAAAAAACCGGAGGATAAGCAAAAAATGGCTGAACCGATTAGACTTATTTTAGGTTTCTCTAAACAAGAAAAACAGCTTAGAACCATCATCAGACGTAATTGGCCAATTGTGAGAGATGACCCTGTAATAGGTAAATTATTACCTAACAATCCATCTATTACCTTTAGAAAAACAACTAGTATGGCCAATTCATTAGTCAGAAGTAGCCCGGAGGACCAGGGAAAAACTATGTGGCTGACAGCCAGAAAAGGATTTTTCAGATGCACATCATGCAAAGCCTGCCAACAAGGTGTTAATACCACCACGTATCAAACTGCATTCAGCAGTAAAGTGCGAAACATTACACAGCACCTTACATGTAAAACTGAATTTTCAGTGTATGTGCTAGAATGCAGTTGTAGACTAAAATACATAGGCAGTACTAAGTTGGCAGTACACAAAAGAATTTTGCAACATATGAGGGCCATCACTAATAATGATGTTAGTTACCCGGTGGCCAGGCATTTCAGGGACATACACAGTAGCAATCTAAAAGATCTCAAATATTATGCCATAGAGTCAGTACGGCCCAAAAAAGGGGCGGGGACCGGGAAGGCAAACTTAGATGCCGAGAAACAAAATACATATTAGAATTTGACTCTAAGCAGCTGGGAGGGCTTAACAATACAGAAGATTTGCACACCTATTTATAACAGATAACCAATACAATTTTATGATATTTTATCGTTTTTATATAATTGATTGTATTAATTGTATGAATTTCCATGAATTTCGATGTATCTTCTTCATTGTGTCCAGGGATGGTCACAATAAAAATTCAAAATAGAGAATTAGAGATTTTTAACAACTTTGGCTGCTCGTATAAATTTACTAATTATTTTTAGGACTATTTTAGTTATACTATGAAATTTGATCTTAATAGACTTATATGTATATATATTTATATTATGTAGGGTATCGTTTAACAAATACAATTTTAAGATACTTTTATTGTATTTTATGTACTGTAACAACATATATATGGATTTTATCACAATTGATTTTATCTATTTGGTTGGAGAAAGTTGAATTATTATGAACACTAATATGTGTGTCCTAATTCAAAGGTACAACCGTTATAATATACTACACTACATAGTTCTAGATCTCATCTCATATACACTAAATATGTCCCAATTCCCGCTGTCCCATTTGAGCATCTAAAAACAGCATATCTCATAATATATGGATTATCCAAATTTAGTTGGAATATATGGATATGCTCGAGATTAATCTAAAATCTATGACTCAGCATTTGCGCAAACAAAATTCTTTTTGCCGTTAAAGGTATAAGGGAACTGGTGAATAACGGCAACACATAGCACATAGCACTTCATTACTTTGCACTAACTCTTTTTAATGGTCATCACAACATGTTCTTTCATGTTTAAATTTAGCACTTTTCACTTTTTTAATAAATTTCTTTTGCTAATCGACATTTACATAGGTGAGGGCAGGTCATTTGCGCATTTAGGCAATTATAATTTCTGAAAGATGACTTGCCCATATCAAGAAACAGACTATGTACCATATTACCACAAATATAGGACCATATATGTGGACAATGATTATATGACTGATTTTATGATGTATGAATAATTGTATTCAACACTATAATTTTATACATAATTGTCAGTTATAATATGTCAATGATATGCTTTTATGTACGTAGTATTTTGTTTATGTCGATTGTTGCAAAACATGCACTAGCACTTTAAATTGGGGAAACACAGTCTGAGCTGTGTCATGTGATCAAGGCCGAGGTACGGCCGAAACGCGTCATGGCGGACTAATGCAGCAATAAAGAGAATAATCCGCACTTACTTGGGTCCTTGCTCGTTTTTCTAGTCCGAGTAGAAGTTGGAAGCGAGTTGTACAATATATATATATATATATATCTATCTACAATCACCATTTTCACACAGTGCCCCAGCCACTGAATTCAGCAACCTGTGGTTCGACATGTGAAGTCGAAATAACATCAAAACATAAATGAGGTGCTCCGTCGCATGCCCAAAAATACACAAGTCTCCTCAGCTTGATGTTTAAATTTCGGGTTTTTTCAGAATAAGGGAACACGAGAAAACTTTCCCAATGCGTTTCGGAGATCAGCGTCTCCTTGATCAAGGGTTAGGATGTACACACTATTACATCCAATTAATATTCACTTTTGTGCAAAAATCAATGCAATGGAAAGAGGAATGTGTGAGTCGATATTCACCGCACAGTTAATGTTAACGTGAGCGCCATTATTGTAAGAGAAAATTTGCAAGATGTTAAATCTTAACATTTAAAAAACACAGCTTCTCCCAATGATCAGTGGTATACTTTTGCCACCCTATTTTGCAGCGTTTTCTTTTTTGATCATTAGACAGGATTCATGTACCAACATCATAAACCACATAATGCAATGTTTAGTACAAAAATAATCATGAATCATAATAATACAAAAATAATAATAAGAAAAATAGTGCGAAAGCATTCATAAAGCCCAAGTGGGCGGGTCATGCCCTCTATTATTCTAATTTGTTTGTGGCCCTATTGGTTTATGCAAGATTGTGCCCAAGTTGCCATTTGAACAAAAACAAACACAAAAAAGTCCCACATATAATGGTAAATATATCTTAAGATATCTCGCACTCTAATAGACATTCACATTTCCAGAGAAGGAGCAGAAGCACAATCCTCCATTGAGATACAAAGAAAGTGTGGTAAAGGAGGAAGAGGAGGAAAAACCAGAGGTACAAAATCAACAAAAGACAACAACGGCTCAATGGAAGTAAAAACAAGGGACCAAACAGCAAAGAAATAATGGACCAAGAAATAAACGGGGTAAATCTTTCAGACATCCCTCTTATTGATACCCACACTCAAGTACTGGCGTTAGGGTTATTTTTCCGTCCTACTACTAACTTCAATTACGTACAAAGTAGAATTGATTTATTTCATTTTACCAGGAAAATGAAATTAAAATGTTGGTTTGAAATTAAACAACAAAGGAAACCACATTCACAAGTAAATATGAAACCTACGAATTTGGGAATTGATGATGTAGATCTGTTACAAACTATGTGTGATTTGAATGAGGGGGAGGGAACCATTGATAATCCTATTTTAAATTTGGCGAATTTTGATTTGTACTATGACCTGAACTGTCCTAACACTTTTAAACCTAAATCACTGTTTCTACCTCCAACATCTAGTGATGCTATAGATGTGTTCGAGAAAGGTGTTATTAAAGATTTACAGAAAATTAGATTTACCAATGTTAATAGCAAGAGAAATTTACAGCCTTGTCACTTTGAGGGTATTAAGGAATTGAGTAAAAGAAAAGATGTTGGTTGTAATTAAACCCTCCGACAAAGCGGGCAGCATAGAGGTAATTCCCATTGATATGTATTTGGCTGATGGCTATAGACAGCTAAATGATGGATTTAGCTACAGAATATCAGATAAG
Organism: Calotriton arnoldi; assembly: GCA_963921515.1. Lineage (NCBI taxonomy): Eukaryota > Metazoa > Chordata > Amphibia > Caudata > Salamandridae > Calotriton > Calotriton arnoldi. The sequence continues at coordinate 1,407,653 of CAWUFW010001596.1, forward strand.
GAATCAGCACTTCAATCGAACACAAGGTATCATGAACATCTTGTGAAATAGAGAGATGATGGATTATTAGAACAGGATGAATTCAAATTTTTAAAATGTGACTTTCCTAAATTACCAGCTCTTTATCTACTGCCCAAATTACATAAACATGCCACTACTCCACCAGGGAGACCAATTGTCTCATCCATGGAGAGTTCATTAGAGAATACATCACGGTATGTTGACTACTTTATAAGGCCTTTTGTTGAAGGATAAACCTCTTATATTCATGATTCTGGTGATTTCTTGCGCATCATTGATGGAATGGTTTGGGAAAACAAATATTTACTAATGTCTCTTGACGTTAACAGCTGGTATACGTGCATACCTCATGATTTGGGCCCACAGGCTTGCAGACATTTTTTGAAAATGTTGTCTCTTTCATATCTTTTACATACAGAATGGTTTTGGATATGCTGGCATATTACCTAACCAATGGCTATTTCATCTTTGATCAAAAAGTCTATTGCCAGGCCCAGGGGAACATGATGGGCACCTGTTTCGCCCCATGCTACGCAGGTTTATACCTAGGCTGGTGGGAGGAATGGCTGATCAGGCATCACCATCTGTTTGACACCCATGCCGTCCTCTTGTTCAGGTTTATAAATGACATTTTCTGTATCTGTAATGGTTCAGAGGAGACTGACAAAGACTTTGTTGGAGATCTAAATAAAAGCAATCTGAATTTGTCATTCACCAGCAATATTAAAAAACATGAGATGGAGTTTTTGGATCTCCATTTAGAGGCAGTCGACAACAGATTAGAAACAAAACTTATCGCAAACAGGCTGCAGGTAACAGTTTACTGCATGCATCTGGCAGCCATCCCTGTACTCTAATTTTCAGTATACCGTACGGGGAATTCTTAAGGGTGAAACGAAATTGCAGCTTAGAAGAGGGATTTTACAAGGAAGCTAGATGCATGACAAAAAGATTCTTGGAATCTTAAAAAGAACATAGATTCTGCTTTAAGCAAAGCAAGCACAGTAAAAAGACAAGACCTATTAATCAATAAAGCTAAACCTGAAACTGAATCTAGGACGTTATAGTTTGGCTCAGATTTCACCCGTACAAACCATAGAAATTCTGCAGTTATAGTTACCTGAGCTAACTATAACTTACACCCCAATGCACTGCTTATGACCTCACATATTACATCACTCATGACATGGTCAGTGACATCACTGATGACATCTCAAATCACATCACTGATGACATCACTGATGACATCATCCACAGAACCCCTCACACACCCATTTACATCCCCATACAACATCTCATATGCCCACTCACACACCCACACAACCGCTCACATACCCATTCACAGACTCATAGCAGTACTCACACACCCACTAACTCTTCCATAGAGCCACTCACACACTCACTCACTCGTACAGCCACTCACACAACCATTCACTCACCCATACAGCCACTCATATAACCAGTCACTCACCCATACAACCAGTCACATAGCAACACACTCACCTATACATCTACTCACACACCTACTTAAATACCTACACAGTCACTGAATCCCACTCACTCACCTATGCAGCCTCCCAACACAGCCACTCACTCACCCATACAAGCACTCACACACTCACTCACACAACCACTTACATAACCATTCTCACATCCGTACAAGCACTCACACATCTGCTCACTCACCCATACAGCCATTCACACAGACACTCACTCTCCAACATAGCCACTCACACACCAACTCACTTAACCAAACACCACTCAAACAGTCACTCACTCACCCATACAGCCACTTACACACCCAGTCACTCACTCATACAGCCATTCAGGCACCCACTCATTCACCCATCCAGTCACTACACACCCACTTACCCACCCATAGAGCCACTCACACTACCATTCACTCACCCATACAGCCACTGACACACCTACTCACTCACCAATACAGCCACTCACACAGCAGCTCACTCACACACACAGCTACTCACGCACCCAAATATACACCCACACAGCCACTCACATACTCATACACACAAGAATACATACAGTTACACAGCCACTCACATAATATATGTTAGAAGTAGTATCACTCAGTAGTAGTGCACCTAGTATACTAATTTAACTTTTGTAGTAGGTTGGTATATATGTTTAACAATCATAAACTGTTAGAAAATACTTACACTCACTAGATGATGTCATCAGTGATGTCCTTTGAGATGTTATCAGTGATGTCATTTCAGATTTCATCAGTGATGTCACCAACCATGTCATAAGTGATGTAATATGTGAGGCCATAAGCAGTGCATTGCGGGGGTGTAAGTTATAGTTAGCTCAGGTAACTATAACTGCTGAATTTCTATGGTTTTCTACGGGTGAAATCTGAGCCTAACTATAACGTCCCTGTTACCTTTGTTTTTTTCAGTGAATTTCTAAGGTTCTTTTTAATTCTATTTCCTGACTAAAACGTCCCTGTAACCTTTGTTTTTTTAGTGAATATATATATATATATATATATACACATGTACATATATATATATTCATTAATATTTAGGTTGGTGTTTCAATATTTGTAGTTAAAGCTAATTTTTGGGGGGTTTGGTTGTGTATATTTTAGATGTATGATTTATTTGGGGTGATTGGTCATTATTTTGTTGATGTAATATATTTTGATTTAATTTAAATATGAGTATAACAAGTTTCGGGTTTATTTGAAGTAATTGTTTTATGTGAAAAGTGTTTTTTAATCTTTTTATTGAGGGTTATTTTAGCAATAATATTGTACTCGATATTGTGTGAATAGATATTTGTGACATATTATATGTTTATTTAAAGGTAATTATATTTTTCTTTGCAATGTTTTCGATATATATGTAAAATCGATATTTCTAACAACGATATTTGTGTTCTCAATATTTGTGATTTTTATAATTAAGTACACAGAGTCAATATTTTTGTTATCAATATTTAATTTCTGATATTTTTGTGTTTCTATATTTTATGGATCAGTATAATGTCAGTGATCCAGAGAAAGGCATACACATGTAGGTTTGTGCAGGTAGGATATGGTTGTTTCATATCACAAACAAAATCATAACCAATTCACTGTTTAACCAAAAATAAATTAGAGGGTCAAAAGCAATATAAACCTCTTTCTCATTCTCAAACTGTTTGGTGAAAGAACCTGAAAGAAGTGCTTAATTTGTGCATGTGTATGGCAGTGCTAAGTGCCAGCTCTTATTTCTAGACACCAGCACTTATTTATGATAGGCCACCACATGTGATGCGGCCTGTCTATTTTGAACAGAGCAAATCAGCAGTGCTGATTGGGATGGTTAGTAAATAGCGCTGGCACTGGCATACAGGTAGCGCTGACTTACGCCGTGAGTAATGCCAGTCACAGTAGCTTCTTGAAATATACCTTAGACCCTGGTATTTATATTTTTGCAAATAAAGAGCTACCCGGAAGATCTTTCCTCACCCCTCTGCACAAATCTCTCTATGCGCTGGAACATTCTCATGTGCAGTTATACCAGACAGTATTGTTGTGTTTTGCACTAGAATAGTCGAGCACCTTGCCAGGATCCAGGCAGATGGTGCTGGCATGACAAAAGACACACACACATGAAGGCATACTGTGCAGGATGGGCCATGAGTGGTCCAAAACTCTTTTATTTATACCCCTGGCTGTGCCCAGCCTAAGGGTTGCATGCTACATCATCAGGGGTAATTCTCTGTTGGGCCGAATGGATCACTACATCCCCTCCTTTATTAGTCAACACCAAAGTCTCTCTCTTGGGCTGTCTCGGCATGACACACAAAGTCACGGAGCTTCTGGCTGGGTGCTGGGTTTGGGATGGGTTGTATTGAAGACTCTGTGATATTTCTGGTACCATGCGAGTCTTCCCATTGGGGGCTGTTGAGCTGGTATCTGAATGTGGGCCAGTGGGTCCACGGACTGTCTTCCGTCACTCGGGCTGTATGTTTCAGTCCCCTTCTGAGAGGAACTAGTCTCGGCTTCTTCTTCAGGGTCGGGGAATCCCAAATGGCACATATGTCGTGGCTATCGTGATTTTTCTCTGGTGTGTTCTTACACTTTCTAGAACCAGGAGACATTCCTGGCGATAGCCTTGGTGGGCAGACACCAGGGTACCTTTGACTCAGTCAACATCCAGAGTCCTCTTTCACATGGTGTGCGAAACTTCCAGCAAGGGTGTTGATCTTGTGTCAGTGCTTGGTCCCCTTGTGCTGTCTGCAGGATATGGGCTCTCTAGCACCAGCTTTTCTTGTAGTTATTCCTCTTCCTTCTTTCCTGTGCGGTCTGAGGTTCATGCAATAGCACTTTCCACCCTGGGCATGTTGGTATCATGTCATGGCCACTGTCCTTCAGCAGCATCGCCCACAGGGAGCACAGGATTGTGCAATGGGGCACACTCTTGTACATCCTTAGGAACTTCTGAAGGCTGACCTCTAGGTTTGCTCCTTCATCCATGCCCACATGTAGTGCCTTATTTAGGGTGCACATGAAGCACTCAACATCACCATTGGCTTGGGTCCATTAGTGTGTTATCTTCCTTTGGTGAACCCCCTTCTGTTTCAAAAATTTCCAAAAAGTCAATCCCCTGTAAGGGTGGATCTTCTTCGGGGATGTCAAATAGTGCAAATACTTTCTCCAGGATGGGGCCAGTGTTGACAAATGTGGTGGTCTCCGTCAGCTCCACAACGGGATACATGGAGTACCAATTGATAAATACCATGTTTAAGCATCAATTTGGTAATCTGCCAAAGTCAAGGATGACCTTGGACCATGGTTTCCTACAGCGTTCCTCAGTGACTAAAGGCACTGAGGTTCGGCTCCAATTGTTAGCTAGCATGCAATGCAGTTTCTCACTATGTTATCCACGGTTGACTGCTTCCCCAGAAACCACACCTTTTCCCTAAAGCAGGCTTTTGTCTTTGCCACTTCTTAGTGACCCCCGTGAGCTAGCTAAGCCACTCTTGTACACAATGTTGCTGCCATCACAATGCAATGCCCACGCAACTGCAGCCCTTCAGATGTTAACTTTAGCTCAATCCTCACCTTCCACTGCTTGGACAGACATTCTTTGTCTTGGCTGACTCAGGATTGTTTTCCAGCCCTCTTCCTTGGAAGATAAGAATGATTTTCTGGAGCACTTCATCTCAGCACATGGATTGACCAAGGTCTTGGATGGTCAACAACTTCAGGTATGCAGCTTCACCTATCATTGTTATGTGGTCTTCTATCACAGAACTGGCCTCAGCTGTGTTCTTCCCCATTGCTGCACCATTATGAATTGATATTGTTGTAGCTGCACCACCCACCTTTCAATGCAAGGGGGTGGGTGCACTGCAGTGCCATCAAACAGGGAAAACAGGGGTTGATGGTCTGTAGAAAATGTGAAAGCACAGCCACACAGGTACCGATAAAGATTTCTGCAGCCCTCACTTGATTGCCAGTGCTTCCCTTTCAATTGGGGTATATCGGGTTTCAGTGTCCTTGTGCACCTGACTGGCAAATGCAATGGGGGCCCACTGGCCTGGCTCACTTTCTTGAGTTAGTACTGCACTGAGACCCACTGGACCGGTATTCACAAGTAGTTCAGTCGCTTTCTCTGGGTCAAAGTAGGCCTTTGTGGCATTATCAAACACAGCCTGTTTGACATTCTTGAACGTAGTGGCTTCTTTGTGTCACCAGGTCCACTTTACATCCGCCTTCAACAGGGCACGTAGTGGCTCCGCCAGTGTCGCTTGGTTATGATGAAGTGGCCACAATACGTAGCCATGCCCAGGAAGCTGCTCACTTCAGTGGCATTGCGAGTGGTGGCTGCCTGCTGGATGGCTTGTGACTTCTGGGGGTCCACCTTAAGCCCATTTCAGGTGAACACATATCAAAGAATTCGATTTGTGGTTCAAAAAAGGAGCATTTTTCATGGTGGAGCATGAGGTCCTGGTCGCTGTTTGCTGTAGTGTTGATTGTAGCCGGTGCTGGTGATCCTCCAAGGTCGTCGAGTATATGAAAATATCATCACTCATATGCATGACTCCTTGCAGGTCAGACAGTGTTTCACATATGGTGTTTTGAAACACTTCTACCACCGACGATATCACAAATTTCAGCCCTTTGTGGGCCGAGGTGGGCCGAGAAGGAAGCGACGTACCTGCTTTTATTCTCCAGCAGCAGCTAATGATACCCTGCACTATGATCCAAATTAGAGAACGATTTTGCTCCATTTAAATTAACAAGGTTGTTGTCGATTGTGGAGATGATGTGCCTTTCTCGTCTGATGGCTCTGTTCGGTAGGCACATATAGATGCATAGCCTAATCGACCCTGGTCATTTGGGCTTTTCTGCAGTGAACACCAGGGACACACAGGGAGTGGGCCCAGACACCTTTTCAATGATGTCTAGTTTTTTTAGCTTCTCCATCTCCTGTTCTACTAGTGATCACAGATGAAAAGGTACACTGCGATGTTGGAGGGCTATGAGCTTTACTGATTTGTTGATGTGTGAATTCACCTGTGGCCTTTTGAGGCACCCCAGTCTTGGAAAAGCTTCAGGAATCTTCTTAGGATGTGATCAACTTGTTTGTCTTGGATGATGCGTGCAAAGAACACTAGTCCAAGATCTTCAGCCATGTGGCACCCAGGAGCATCTCTGATCCTTCTGTGGTGATGTTGAACCTGGTGGATGTTTTGCTGTCCCCGTTCCGTACTGTTGCGTCTATTATGCCTATAAGTGGGTGCGGTTCCTGGCTCCCATATATGTCGATTCTTGTCTAGGTGAGCAATAGGACTGGGCGTGGCCTGAGACAGTTGTACTGGGTGCTGCTCATGACATTCATAGTGCTCCCATGTCAATCAGTGCTTTGACCATCGTTCTGGTCACTAATGCTTAACATATAGGTTGTGGCCTCGTGAACTGTTTCTTCGGGCTGTGCACAAGATGAAGATCACATATTCATCTTCTAAAATCCCCTCTTTGCTGTTAGCACACACCCACGTGGAGCACCCTGCTGAACCGTGTTAGGCTGTATCTTCAAGTGTGAGGTTCCTCACTGACTTCCGCAGTGTTACCTTCCCTCTGTTCCCTATGCTTTTCTCTCTGCTGCAGACACTTGTGAAGTGATTGAGCTTCCTGTAGCCTGAAAACGTTTTTGTCCTGGGCTGGGCAGGTGTACAACGGGTGTTACTCCCACAGTTCCTGCAATGGCTCCCTGCATTGCAGCCAGGTGTACTGGTGCGCCTTGCTGCTGGCCAAGTTCTTATTGCATCAACTGCTTCTGCCTAGTAGGTCGGTGATTTACTTGTCTGAGCAGCAGCGTGGCCGGTCTTGACAGCCATTTCCATTTCCACCACGTGGCAAGGGAGCAGGTCATCTGAATGTGCAAGGATCAGGATGTTTTCAAGGCTCATTGGAGGTTGGCACAGGATGAGGCATCATAGAGTCACTGAACGGCACCCCTGGAGTATTTGGGCCTGTATTTATTTTGGCTGATCGTCCTCAGTGCGCATGCTGGCCAGTTCACAGGCAGGCATATAAGGCGTTGATGGACTCCCCTTCATGTTGTCACACCTGCCGCAGCTTAAAGCTTTCAAAATCTGGGTTGAGCTGGGGGTCAAAGTGGGCATTGAGGGCCAGGAGCACTGTGTTATAATCATTTCCAGCTCCGGTGCCTGGGAGGTGTTCAAAAATCTTGTATATCTCCTCCCCTGTGCAGTGGAGTAGTAAAGATCTCTTGATTGTCTCATCTGTTTCTTGTGTTGCTCTAAGCTAGTTGTTTAGTCACCCAATCCATGTCTTCCAGCAAGGTGCCTCAGTGGATGGGACCGCTAGCTCACTGAAGGGTTCTATGGGTGTTGGCAAATTGTGGACATGTGCTGTGCCCACTATTTGGGGTCTGGGGTCTGGTGCTCGGTCGTTGGCTACTTGCATGGCATTAGCTCCTCCTGGTGCAATGTTGACATCGTTTGCAATGTGAGGAGTCATGCACAGTCCCTTTCTGTGGCTACTAAGGCAGTGGGGTTCATGTGTGTGCTGCCCTGTGGTTAACCGAGGCAGTGTCCCCACCTATGAGCCATGGCTGCCAGTGGCCAATGAGCATTTGCGGTACCTCCCAAATTGTTTTTTTCGCCTGGGAACCTTTTTTCGCGGTTGCTCCCCTAGAACGCTGTGCTAGGGAAATGGGTCATGTTAAATGATTCACACCCTGCTGGTTAAAGGTGGGGGCTGGCCTTCAGGTCCTTACCTGGCGGGCACAGGTATAGGTGACTCTCATGCAGTTAGAAGTAGGAGCTGATGGCCCACAATGCATGGCGTGTGCCTTTGGAGGAGTGGGTAGCAAAGCCGGTGCAGCGGGATAGTCACCCCTCGCCGCCAGCATTGTGTTCCACGCTAGGCCGGTCAAGCAGCTTGCAGGGCCTCAGGTGTATCACGCTGACAGAAAGACACACACACAAATGCATACCGTGAAGTATGGACCACGAGCAGCCCCACTCCCTTTATTTATGACCTCAACTACGCCCGGCCTGAGGGTTGTGTGCTACACTATTGGGGGTCATTCTCTGGTGGTCCGGATGGCTCACTACAAGTAGGACTGTCAGTTACAATGTAATTGTAGTTATTAATCTCCTTGGACGCAGAGTCTTACTTTTATCTTTTGGATAAGCAATGCGAATGGTATGTAAATTCCATTCTCTGACCACAGTTCAATAACCTGCACAGGAATCATGAGGATGGAGAGGAGTATGGATGGAGGAAGCGAGGCAGGGGGAAATTGAGGGAGGGTTTCATCACACATGGATGTGTCAGTTTGAGATGGATGGATAGACGACTGGAGAGGAAGCATTAGCAGGCATGTGAGTGGGTAGCTTCAGCAGGTATATAATAGATGCATTGAACTGTAAATGGGTTGATGGGAGGAGTTGGCATGAACAACTAAATGGATAGATGGATGAAAGGAGGGAAGAACAAAGGATGGATGGACACATGGATGGATGGATAAAGAAAGCTCAAAGTTTGAGTTCACGAAGCTGAAGGGCAGAGGATGTGAAGAATTCCAGGTACATGTGTGAGAAGTTATTTGTATGTTGGTTCTTTTGATACAATGGTAACTTATTGCTCTTCATTCTTTTCCCATCAAATGCATTTAAAATGTTTGAGTCCGGTTTCTGAGAGTTACTGTGCAAAATGTCAAATACATGTATATCTGGCCAGGGAAGGACATATGGCATACCTGTCCAAACTATAGTAGGTTTCACTGAAAGTAATAGCGCTTTAGTGCTAGGGGTTTGGTTTGAGGTGCACTTCTTGAGCTATGTGTTTGTGAGAGCCATGGAGCAACATGGAAAGGCCATGGTGCAGGGGTCTGAAATAGGATGCTTTGACTGGGATTTGTATGTTTTTTAGGGTAAAGTGCTGAAAAAGTATGAGGGCTGTAGGAGACTTGCAAGTCTCTGTGTGTTCTTGGTGGCCACAGTGCTGGGATGGCAAGGGGCCCAGTAACCTGGAAGATGTGCGTAGCAATGTATTGTGTTTGCAAGGGGCAGTATAGGAAGAGCAGAGGATCACAGATGTCATTCAGGGGTCGTAAGGGGTCGCAGATGTGACCGCTGGCTTGCCCCATGAGACCTCTGCACTGCCTTTGTGACCCCTGGCCTCAGAGGTGGCAAAATTAGTGTCTGAAAGAAAGGCGGTTGGGGCTCCACTCTCCTTGTTTCTGTCAAACTGGTATTACACTAATAGTGAAAAATATTACACTATTATTCACTATTGGTGTAATAAAATGGAATACAATTAGCTGGAATATGATCTTCCCTGGCAGCTGTGGTAAGTAAAAAAAAATGCCTTTAAATGTAAGTTGTGTGCGTGCTTGCGGTTGTGGAAACAAATATATATATATATATATCCATATATATTCATATGTATTCACTACAAAGATATCATGCTTAGATATCACACTGTAACAAGCTACCAGAGCTCCAAAGGCGTTCAAATCTGACCCTCTGCCTGGACAAGCTTCAATAGCTGTGCAAAACCACCTTAGACGTCACTATGCTTGTTCTGACCTCCATGTTAGTTTACTTATCTGGTTGTTCATCTTACTTACACAGTGTAACTGTAGCATAATCGGCACAGTACTAAGCCTGCATTTCTGTGCTGCTCATGTTTAGCTGTTTATTATTGGCATGATGCAGATCTTGCATATCCCTGTTAGCCATATTTGGCACGGTGTCTTATTCTAGTTCCGCTGACGTTGCATTACAAAATGTATATAGGACCCACAAACTAGTCACTCAGGGAAGAAGCAGGCTGAGAGCACCAGTTGGTGAACTGACTTCTTCCTTGCTAATCAGCAAGCATGCATGGGTACCATTAAATACATTTCATTTTGTCTCAGAGCAAACTGCTGTGTCTGGTGAGTTTCTTTCATTTGCTCCTGGGAGGGTGCAAATAGTATTTAATTCACTAATAGTATTTATTTTCCTAACAGGGGTGGGTGTGTGTTTATGTGAGAGAGAGTGTGAATAATAATAGTAAAATTTATAAATAATAAAATGTATCAAGCGCATGGCTACTCCTCGCGGAGTGTCCCATTGCTAGGGTGCTGACACACAGTAAGAGGGGACAGCCTAGACTGATTTAGAGGTTCACTCTAAGCCAAAACGTCAGGTCTTCAACTTCATCCTAAAGAGGGGTTTGGAAGAGGCTTGCTGAATTTCCACAGGAAGAGTTTTCCAGGGTTTAAGGGCTTGAAAGCCGAATGATCTGCCTCCTGCTCTGGCCCCTTTGAATTTAGGGACAGTGGCGTGTTTAGCTACCGCTGATCTCAGATTGATTTCTAGTGGGCACGTAGGGTTTCACCATCCGCTGAAGATAGTTATGTTATGTTACAACAATTTATATAGCGCACTAATACCCATAGGTGTCTAGGCGCTTACGGTTTGCATACTGTGTTAGAGAAACTAATTTTTAAAAAGCCATGTCTTGAGGTGTTTCCTAAATTCAAACAGGGATGAGATCTACCTGAGAGAGAGCGGAAGAGAGTTCCATATCCTGATAGTGCTGTGTCTGAAACTCCTCCCCCCCAGTTCATCCTTTTGACTCTGGAGGTGGGCATCAGGAAAGCATTGGCCGAGCGTAGCGGTCTGCTCGGAGAGTACCAGCTAAAGGCATCCCAAAGAAATTGTGGACCTTCTCTGTAAAGTGCCTTATCTGCAATGCAAAGTGCCTTGAATTTTATGCGCTGGCCGACCGGCAGCCAATGCAACTTCTGTATCCCAGCCCTAATGGACTGGTATTTGGGAACATCCAGCACTAATCTGGCGGCGGCATTCTGTACCGTTTGCAATCTTCTAAGTAGATTGGACTGTAAGTTAATGTATAGGCCATTACAGTAGTCCAACTTTGATAAAACCAGGGAAGTTAGTACTGTTTTTCTGGTATTTTTAGGGATGAACTGAAGAATTTTACGCAAGGTTCTAATAGTAAAAAATGCAGAAGACACCACCTTCGAACTCTGAGACTTAAAATTAAGCTTCTCATCTATTATGACCCCCAAATTTTTAGCTTTAGCTACCGGTGTAGGAGGGGGGCCCAAGGTGTTTGGCCACCATACTGGCGACTATAGGGGAAAAAGCTTTCCAAATAACACCACCTCAGTTTTACTAGAATTAAGCTTCAAGCAGTGCCTACTCATCCAGTTGCTCAAAGAGACCATACAGTCATGAAGTTTGATGGAATAGTTAACATCCTTGTCTATAGTTGAAATGACCAACTGGGTGTCGTCGGCATACGAGGTGGAAATTTGATCAAAACTTCTGATCAAAGGTGCAAATTCAGACACATAACTAGTGCGGCACCTGGGAGGAGAGAGCCTTAAAACAGTAGCAAAGTGCTTTAAAAACGACACTATGCTTTATTTGAAGTCAATGCAGTTTCCGCAGCACGGGTCTCATAGAGGCCCGCCTAGGGAGCTTCAGCAGTACTCAAGCCATCGAGTTCTGGACCCGTTGAAGTCTGTTTAAGCTGGCCTGGGACACCCCAGATATAAGATGTTACAATAGTCAAGCCTGAATATCAACAGAGCCTGAATCACAGTTTTGTGGGTGTCGTCTGGTAGAAAGTGGAGAGCTTTCCTCAGCAACCTCAAATTTCCAAAGCACTTCCCAGTGAGGGCAGTGATTTGAGCATCAAAAGATAGTTTAGCATCAAACTAGATGCTTGGGTTTTTAACTTTGGCCTTGGTAACGGGTAGAGAGCCTAAGTTATCGGGCCACCAGGCGTTGGACCAGATGTCAATATGCTTGCCTAGGACCACTACCTCCGTCTTCCTCCCAATGAGTTTCAAACAGTTTAAGTACATCCATGTTGCTACTTCTAATAAACATTCACGGAGGGAGGAGGCCACTACGTCACTGTTCTGAGACAGGGTGCTGATGATTTGTGTGTCATCCGCATAAGAAATATTGAAGGACCCATGTGGGTCAACGACCTCCACCAATGGCCAGATATAAACATTAAAGAGGGTAGGGCTAAGTGAGGAGCCCTGTGGGACTCCCTGCTGCAGGGGGCGCACCGTAGACTTGAAAGGTTTCTCAAAGAGCTGAAAGGTGCGTCCTGAGAGGAAAGAAGACAGCCAACGCAGCACATTGCCACCAATTCCACAATTCCAAAGCCTCTTCAGCAGGATATCATGTGACACTGTATCAAAGGCGGCGCTGAGGTCCAACATCAGGATGGCTGCTGTGTCGCCCTCATCCATAATCCGACAAGCTGATTCAGAAGCCAGCAGCAAGGCAGATTCAGTGCTTTGCAAGGAGCGAAAACCCGATTGGGTCTCGTTCACTTGCTTATGATCCTCCAGATAGCTAGACAACTGCCTATTAACATGTTTCTCAGTCATTTTTGAGAATAGTGGTAACAATGATATTGGCCGGTAGTCTTCCTGTTTGGAAGGGTCGAGTAGTGTTTTTTTCAAGAGAGGTTCCACCATAGCGTGCTTCCATTGCTGGGTAAAGCACCCAGAGGACAGGGACAAATGAATAAGTTCACATAGGGCCGGCTGGATGGTTTCACAGCCCTACCCCAAGATGGTAGGAGAGATGAGGTCGGCTAGTGACCCCGATCTAACAGTGGTGCAGAGGTCCATGAGTTCCTCAATTTGGATAGAGCAGAAGTGATGGAGCTTAATACCTTCACCGATCAGATCGAACCATGTCTCCAGTTGTGGATGGTTTCTTTCTTCTGAGGAAAAAGAGTGTGTGTGTATGTGTAAGCATGTCAGTGATTGAAAATGCAGGTCAAAGGGTGTGTGTGATGCCACTTCTGCTATCCCTGGAAATTTGGTGAATTGACGTCCATGCAGAGGCTTCCAGGTGGTCTGGAAGTAGGCCCCTTGGAATCCTAGAATTTCTGGTGGAAACAGTGCTAGGAGTCTAGACTGAGATGTATTGGTGGAGTTTTGTGTTTGGAAGAGCATGGACATTAGGGGGTCTGGAATGAGGACCGTTGTTTTATGTGATTAATTACTGAAATAGTAGGGGGTGTCAGGGTCAGCATATCTGCGCTGTAGGGTCGAATCATGAAATGTAGAGGGCAGCTGCAGTGAATCAGGAACATTGGAAAAGCGTTGGGGGTGCACTTGCAGTTCCAGAAGCCATTATTTCATCATTACCCAACAGTACTGAATTCAGAGAGTTTATACATAAATAAACAGCAACCCCACAGCGCCTTTGGGGGGATGAATCGGTGGCCCACCGGGCTCGGTCAGCAAGTGCACAGGAGATACGCAGGAGCCGCGGTGGTGCTGTCTCATTCAGAGAGAAAAATCTATTTCGAGACAGGTCACTGGGCTGGTGATGGCGGCCCCATTTTTCACTGTCGAGCTTCATCGGTGCACCAAAGGAGAGTCCTACTGCCAGATTCTGCAATGCACGATGGAGCTCTGCACACGCGCTTCTTGTTGGTTTTCAGTCAGTCATTACAGCGGTCAGGGCGAGCGCGAGAATACCCTGGCCGCGGGCTCCACCGCGCCACAGAAAACAAACAAATGTGCGCCCCCTGGCTGTGCAGGGCTGGTGCCGTCATACAACCCTCCTTTCCAGTCTCGCGTGGGTGAAGAGAGACAACAGGACCGAAACGTTAATCCTTACCACACGGACAGCAGGGGACGGGGGAGGTCGCGACAGTCGAAGTCCTGCATTTTACTGTGGCTGGAGGCGTAGATTCCATTGGTGCAGAAGGTGCAGTCGCACCGGGGCTCGAGCGGCCACTGTCCCGGACAATTGCTGTATTTTCTAATTCAAGCAGCATATGGTGGGGGGTTAAAGTAAGAGGTAAATAGATAAGTGTGTATTCACTGTAACAATAACATGGGCTATTTCGGGTCAAGGCTGAACGCCACACACAACGATGTGATGGGTCACACATGGAAGTCAATTAATTTATAGGGAACCAGGTGTGGCAGCTGTGGCCCCTAGCTTGTCCTTCGACCACCCTGGCACAGCCCATGCTAGCTGTTCTCGGGGTTCATGAAGACAGTGTCACGAAACGAAAGTGAACAGGGCTTTCAGGGGCCTGCTTACCGAGCACCGTTCGCTTTCTGTCATATCCGTTCCAAGCTCTTTACTTAAAAGCAGCAACAACTAGAAGACTTGTTGAGAGGCTACGGGTGGGGCAAGAGATCAACCGTCTGATGTCATCAGGTGGCAAAAGGCGCATGATGTTAAATTTTCTACCCTGGCACCGAGTCACAACACAATAATGGAGGGGCCGGGGCGGCAGACGGGCATCTGAGATCCAGCGTGGGTAGCAGCAGGCCAGGATAAAGAGCACACTTGGGCAGTGGCATAACAGGAGTGAAGGGCAGGCCCCAATATTGAAACCCTCAACCCCAGTGAGTGGCGGTGGAAAACCGCTACAGGTGGGTGCAAATGGGCCCCACACGCGTCTGGGCCCGGTGCCACTGCACGTGCTGCATTAGTGACTGCAATCGCCTCTGACGGCTGAACCAGAGACAGAAATGTCGAGGCACGCTCGTAGGAAGGATCATCCACTGACCAGTGGCAAAAGGCGCTATTACGGTATGGGCCAAATTACTGAGGTAGCAGCACAGTTTATTTTGTCTCCACGGTTGGGGTATATAGCCCCGAGAACTGTTTGGGGGTCCTCGGGTATAATTATTATTATTTCTTCTGATGCTGTTTCGGGAATTGTGTGAAAGAAATAATCATAACAACGTTTAGCAGGGGCCACGGACTGATTTCAAATACCAGAGTCTAATTTAAAAAAAAAACAAATAATGCATACGTTTTTCTTAGGACTCAACCCTGGCGAATGCTAGGGGAACCAAACACCAAGGTTGTGAATTCACCTCATGTCTTTTGGAGTAGCGCGCTACTCGTCGAAAAAGCGCTTCGACGCCTCATCAGGGGTAGTAAGCGCTACATAAATGCAATTACAATACCTGTCCTTTTCTCTCAATATTACTCTCAAGTTCTGCGTTTAAATCCCTGCTCGCTCTTCTTGCCACTGTTCTCCTACTTTTCCCTCTTCTCGCTTCCTCCTCTTTCCCTTTTCTGGCGCTCTCTTTCTCTGGCCCTGGGTCAAAGTCTGATGGTCTCCACCAAGGAGTGTCAATGTCCATCAGCTGCCACCGGCAGCAGCAATGAAACACTTGCAGCGCAGAGAGCCGTGGGTGATCACTGGCTCGCTCGGTAGTCACTGGAAAGCCAGGTGGAGGCGAATAAACAGGAAATAATCCCCGCTCCCTCCAAATACTTATCCCTCCCCCAGACACAATATGTCAGCCTATGAACGAGACGTATTGGGAGGGAAGGGGGGCAAACCAGCACAAGACCCATTTTTTGTGTGTGAAAAAGGCCGCTTTATTGAAACAGGTGCATATCACATTTTTTACCTTGGCAACTGCCTTCCAAAACTAAACCTCACTATACATGAATTACCTGACCCCTTGTTTTCCCCCCCCACCCCTACGATCCCCACATCAAATCCCCCACCCCGCAAAATACAACATAACATTCCATAACAATCATATTACACAATCCTACACAATATATCATTTACCAATCCTAACCTCCCATGACCCAAATCCCTACCTGCCTTTTTGCAACTGTAACCAAGAAACCTCTAATCTAAACTTAGCCTACCTGGTTACCCTTTTCCTGCTCCTGTTCCCCAACTACCAACATTTAACCAAAAACTACAGCCAATCCTGGCCAACTTTTTCCAACCCCGCCAGCACCTGTTCCAAGCGACAACTATACATTTTACACAAAATTCCCTATGTACCTGTTCCAACTCCACCGCCAAAAAACCAACCCACGTGGGGGACTAAAAATGCCCCCAGAAACCTGAAAACGAGGGAGGGAGGGAGGGGACAAAAACCTACACTACAGCGCTCCCAGCCACCAGGTCACCAAACCTAAAATGGTGGCTGGAGGAGCGCGAAACAGCCCAATATACCTTGGGCTGTCTCTTCAAAAATTGGGCTACAATTGGGCTATTCCCAATGTAGCCCAACTCCCCTAACATGGCCGAGCGCCGTCTAGCCCCTCCCCCTCCCAATCTACCCGGGGGGCAGACCTCGCTGCGCTCGGCTGCCCCCCAAATCCCCCTTGGGAGGGAAGGGGGGCAAACCAGCACAAGACCCATTTTTTGTGTGTGAAAAAGGCCGCTTTATTGAAACAGGTGCATATCACATTTTTTACTTTGGCAACTGCCTTCCAAAACTAAACCTCACTATACATGAATTACCTGACCCCTTGTTTTCCCCCCCCACCCCTACGATCCCCACATCAAATCCCCCACCCCGCAAAATACAACATAACATTCCATAACAATCATATTACACAATCCTACACAATATATCATTTACCAATCCTAACCTCCCATGACCCAAATCCCTACCTGCCTTTTTGCAACTGTAACCAAGAAACCTCTAATCTAAACTTAGCCTACCTGGTTACCCTTTTCCTGCTCCTGTTCCCCAACTACCAACATTTAACCAAAAACTACAGCCAATCCTGGCCAACTTTTTCCAACCCCGCCACCCAGGAAAAGGCGGGAGTGTAGGCAGGACGCCGCCTCCCCGTTTTCCTGCCCCCCCCTAGGAAAAATTGTCTTTAACGCCTGTGGACTCCCAACAACCTGGCCAAAACTTCCCTCAGCTCCAATAAATATAAGTCCATGCCCAGCCGGGATAAATGGACCCCATCGCCTCTGAAAAAATCCGGCGTGTCATACCTGTGTCCCTGTGCGCAATCCTAAAAATTCCCATTTGGCGACAAAAACGCACCATCTCCGTGTTAAGCTTTCGCCTAGCCTTGTCCACTGCCCCCGGGTTAGCTGCCCCCCTCCAAACCCTCCTGGGAACAAACTCCGTCCATATGATGGCACAGCCGGCCCACTGACCCTTGATCACCGCCAAATCCCGCTTCATACAACGCATCAAAGCCAAACCAGTTTCCCTCACCATATCATTTTCCCCCAAATGAAGGACCAATACATCGGGGCACCTACCCGCCACCAGGATTCCGTTGAGCACCTGCAGCAACTCTTTCCAACGCATACCACCCCTGCCCCTCCAACAAACTGTAAACATTTCTTTATTGAAACCCAGGCTCTCCCCAAAATAACTGGCACGGGCCTGAACTTGCGCCCACTTCACAAAGGAATGGCCCACAATCCAAATGGACATCTCCCTGGCGAGGGGATCCATCACCGAACCTGCAACGAGAAACATGAATGAACCAAAGGAAAATGGGACTAACCGCGCTATATCCCCCCATCTGCGCTGCGCACATACCGCTGATAACAGTCAGATGACCACCTTCCCAAACGCATGATGTCCCTTCGCCCCCAACCTAGATTGTTCGCTTCCGATGCCGCCCCAATCCTAAATGAGTGCGTACCAAAATACCTCCCGTCAATTCCCAGCCTTCCCAACGCCTTCCTCAGCACCGCCAAAAGCTGCGCAGCCGTTACCCTCCTTTCATCCTTGTGCCGGAAGACTAGACCCCCTTTATCCCTAGACAAAGATCTCCACTTCAAACCCCACCGGCAAGGGCAAGCCTGCTGTACTCCTTCCATTTTTAAAACAACCCAAGTGCCCCCTCCCCTCTGATCTGTTTTAGACTTCCTAAGACATATGCTAACCCCATCCGGGCGAAAGGAAACCTCGCTCCAAAGTACCCCCTGCCCCGCTTTACTCCCTAACAGCTCAGACACCCGAAAAGCCCCAAAAAACATCCATGACATCAGAGTAGAGAAGAGGCAGTTTTCAACCTCCCCATAACATATCCCAGGCAAGATCCCAATCACCCTTTCCAACAACTCCCAGGACAGAGGCTTACGAACCCTAGATGCGCGCCCACACTCCCGCGCCCAACCTTCCAACATGCGCTTCCCCAGCTCCCCTGCGGAGGGGGCATACCCCCACAACAATTTCCCAACAAAAGCGATGCCCGCAAGCTTCCCCGCTATCGTAACCCTGGTCAAACCCCTCTCAATCAAATCCAAAATAAATTGAAGTACATCTTCCTGTCTGAGCTCAAGGGAATCCCTCCGCGTCGCGCCAGAGTGCAAAAATTCCCCCCATGCTGTCCTGTATGCTGCTTTGGTAGATTGCGCCAGAGAACCTAAAACCAACTGCAACATCCTGTGTTGCCTACGTACCATAAATGCACCGGCATTCTGGTCGGAAATCCGTCCGCATCCCTGGCGAGCCCACGGAATCTCCCCCACTGTGAACGAGACAAAGCATCCGCTATGTCATTGTCCACACCCGGCACATGCACCGCGCGGAAGGCGATATCATGCCGCAAGCAGCCTAACACAAACACCCTCAGCAATTTCAGAACCTGTTCATCCCGTCCGGATTGTCTGTTCACAATTTGGACTACCGCCATGTTATCCACTCTGAAGGTTACCCTCTTGTGCGCCAGCTGATCCCCCCATAAGGTGATCGCCACCACCAACGGAAAGAATTCCAAAAAGGCTATACTCTTGCCCCCATCTGCCCACTCCGGGGGCCATTGTTCAGCACACCACTTTCCTTGCCAATACAGGCCAAAACCTGAACTCCCAGCCGCATCAGAAAATATTTGCACTTCCCAAAGCATGTCGCCCTCCCTCCTCAAGGGGATGCCCTTGAAATCTTGTAGGAAAAACTGCCACATTCGCAAGTCCTCCCGCACCCCTGCTGACAGACGCACATGATGATGAGGTGGCCTCTGTCCCGCCAGCGCCCTGCACAGTCGTCTACAAAACGTCCTCCCTACTCTCACCACCCTACATGCAAAGTTGAGGTGCCCCAACAGCACCTGAATCTCTTTCACTGTGACTTTCAGTTTTCCCAACATTGTTGCCAGCAGCCCCAACATCTGCTGCTTTTTGTCTGCCGGAAGTCGTGCCTCCATCAAATGAGAGTCAAGTTCAATACCTAAAAAGGCCAGAGCCGTACAGGGTCCCATAGTCTTTTCCGGTGCCAACGGCACGCCCAAATCCCTCATGATCTCCTGAAAGCTGTCCAGTGCCTTCTGGCAGCCCGCTGAGCCTGAGGTGCCCACAACGAAAAAGTCATCCAGGTAGTGCGTTACTCCTTGGTGACCCGTCCGTTCCGTGAACAACCATTGTAGGAACGTGCTGAAACACTCAAAAAGTGCGCATGACATAGAGCAGCCCATCGGCAATGCTTTGTCCACGTACCAGTGACCCCCAAACTGGATACCCAAAAGGTCCCAGTCATCTGGGTGGACTGGAAGCAGCCGGAAAGCCGACTTTATGTCGCACTTTGCCATCAACGCCGTTGCGCCCGCCGTCACTACCAGTGACATGGCTACGTCAACAGATGAATATGACACCGTGGCCTCCTGTTCGTCAATAAAATCATTCACCGAAATTCCTTCCGGCCACGACAAATGCTGTATTAGGCGAAACTGTCCTTGCTCCTTTTTCGGCACCACTCCAATGGGTGACACAATCAAATTCTGAAGAGGCCAATCCTCAAAGGGTCCCGCCATGCGGCCCTCACCCACTTCTTTATCCAGTTTTTCTTGCACTACCTTGGAGTGCTCTTTTGCCGATTTCAAATTGTCCGCCCAACGTCTTACCCTCGGCCCATCGTACCCCAGCCTGAAACCCTCCAAGAACCCCACCCGCAAACACCTAGCAGCCGCCACATCTGGATATTCTTGCAACGCTGCTATCAACTTTTTTACATTAACCGGAGTATGAGCCTTTCGGCCCAGGTCCCTTAGCACCACGCCCCCCCAAGAACTGCTGCTGCTGTCCCCCTGCCTTAAACCCCCCTGTCTGCCACTGCTGTGACCCTGGCTGCTGACCCTGGCCCCCTCCCCAGCAATTGACCAATGCATGTCGTCCTCCGCACCCTGAGCAATCATGCCTGAAACGGCAGTACTCTCTGGTGCACAAACCCTTATTGTAATCCCAACACGCCCCTTTTGTACCTGGCTGTCCTCTCCCTGCTCCCCCCACCGCACCTCGGGTGGGGCCGCCCCGAAAGGGCCTGTATACGAGAGGCAGCCCGCTGGCCGTAAAAATGGTTTTTCCAGACCCGGCTAAACCCATAGTGTGTTGCCACAGATCCGTATCTAGCTCCCCCACTTTGCCTCCGCATCCCAAGCCATGCGTGCCCTGAACTCCTCATCATATTGAGCCCAGGCGTACCCATCCCCAGTAATCTGGGCTTTCCTAATCACGTCCATGTATTTGAACATGGCCACTGACCGTTCAGGGTATTTTTCGCAATAAACGCTGGCATATATAAGGAATGCTGCGGTCCAATTCTCAATTGTCAACGGCACCTTTGGCCTTTTTGCCAGTTCAAATTCTTCCTCTTTAGACCCTTCTTTCGCCCGAACCTCTCTGTGGAGGAGTTTAAGTATTTCAACATATTCCCCCTTCCATATGCGTTCCTTGGTAGACAACATCAAATGGATCCCAATGGCTTTGTAACACCCATGTATGGCAACCGTTTTATCTTCAATTCTTTGCTTTCCAATATGGTCTCCCCCTCCCCTGTCGTAGTATCTACCGTCGCCTTCTTGTCAGCCCCGCTGTCCCCCAAGCTTACAGACGCCTTACCTGCGCCCCCCACTGCCCCTTCACCCGGGGCCTCCGTTCCTACCCCTATGTCCACTACGTAGGAACCCTTGCGCAACCTGCCCCCTACCCCTTCCACCCGCTCAGGTCCACCCACCCCTACCGACACCATCACCGGCCGCAATCGCGCAGAACGCTTACCTAGCGCCAAGGACTCCGCCCGTCTCTCCACTGTACGTCCCGGCAAAGGGGCCGACCTCTCCTCCCAACGTGATGTCCGACCCGTGGGCCTCGCCTGGCGTCGTGACACCTGTAAAAAACTATCCACAGCATTACTTGACCCCCCCTGTCCCTCATCTTCCCCATCCCGCAACTCTCCTTCTTCAATACTCTCCTCATCATAATCCAACTCTTCCTGCCTAGCGCCCCCGGCTGCCCCCGCCGGGGGTGCGGAATGCACCCTCCTTGCCACACCTAAATGCGCGTTGTCGTTGTTCCGTCTTTTCCGTTGTCCCCCAGCCCGCTGAGGCCCAATGGGTGTTGGGGCCGGCGAGCCCGCCCTGGGCCTACTTGTGCCGGCCGCGACGGGATCCCCCGCTGGTACTGGGTACGCCGCCCAAGGCTCCACCCTCCCTTCTCCTTGGTGCCACCGGGCCGCTCCCAGCCCTACCAAGTCTGGCACCCCGCGATGCTCTGCCTGTTGCTCCTTCACCTGCAAAAGAAAAGTATGGTCTGGTGTGCTGGGCCTACCTCTCTTCTCTCTCCCATCCCAACCCCTCTTACTGCCTGTCCACAAAGTGCTAGCTAACCATGCCTGCCCCACCGCACTAAGGTCGACCACCTCCTCATCCTCCCCCTCCTCGTCGCTCCACACCAAACCCGATGCCCCCTGCCCACCTACCCCACTCGGCCCAGCCTCCTCCCGTATCCCACCCGCCCCCGGCTCCCCTATGACCCCCCTACTAGCGCCTGGCACCGCCAACTCCTCACCCTCCCTTACCGACTGGCCCCCCCCCCATGTACCCTCCCAACCTCCTCAGCCCAGGAAGAAAAAATGTCCAAACCCTCTCAGTCCCTCTCACTCCCTTCTGAGTCCAACAATAAAGGGGACATCCACCCCTCCCCCCCAGCTTCCCCACTGACCCCCCCTTCCCCCTCCCGGACGCCCCCATACCTGCCACCTACCCCCCTAGAAGACCCCACCCCTTCGCATGCTACCGCTCCCGACAAACCCTCCCTCCCCATACTCCTGGACCCCCCCTG
Organism: Calotriton arnoldi; assembly: GCA_963921515.1. NCBI lineage: Eukaryota > Metazoa > Chordata > Amphibia > Caudata > Salamandridae > Calotriton > Calotriton arnoldi. Next base: position 1,430,037 of record CAWUFW010001596.1, read on the forward strand.
CACGGCGCCTAAACCAGCCTGTGTGCCTCCTAGTGCCTCTCTCCCTGCACCTGAGAACACCACCCCTTCCATTTCCCCCCCCCCCACCCTCCCAGACCCAAGCCCCACTCCCAGCTCCTCAAAACACGACTGGCCTGTGCCCCCACACGCAGCCCTCCACCCAAAACCCATCTCCCCCCCTTCTACGATATCTGGGGCCGCTCTCCTGACACCGGAGCGGCCCCTCTCCCTCTGTGACCTCGGCGGGGAGGCCCGCGATGCGCGCCCTCGCCGGGGCCTCCCATCCGCCCCCAGCGCATTTCCTAGGCGCCCTCCTTGACTGCTACCGATAATGGGGGCCGCGCTCTGTCTGTCGGCGCTGCCCCCCCCTGCGCACTGCCTGAAACCATCGTGCCGCTCTCCCTGTACCCGAGCGGCCCCCAACGACTTCCACACCCGGCGGGGAGACGCGGTCCACGCTCCCTCGCCGGGCCCCTCCAGCCTTGCTGCCACATGACGCCCGTCCCCCCCGCCCCCCAACCGCATGCCCAACGCTACCTGGGGCCGCGCTCTTGACCTCCGCGCGGCCCCTTCCCCTCACCTTTGTTTTCGCCGCTCTCCGGGGGGGGGAACAAGCCGCGACGGCGGCCGCCACCCCGGCAGACGCACGCCTCACCGGGCGCGCTCCCCCCGGGGCCTCCGGCATCAACATGTCCAGCCTGCCAGCCTCGCTGAGCAGCCGGACCGCCTCCAAGACACGATAGTCTTCTCCCGACATCTTCACCCGTATCCTGCCCTGTCACTAACACGCCACTACACTAGCCGGCCTACCTCTTCCTTTGGACTAACTACCCTGACAAAAACCTACACTACAGCGCTCCCAGCCACCAGGTCACCAAACCTAAAATGGTGGCTGGAGGAGCGCGAAACAGCCCAATATACCTTGGGCTGTCTCTTCAAAAATTGGGCTACAATTGGGCTATTCCCAATGTAGCCCAACTCCCCTAACATGGCCGAGCGCCGTCTAGCCCCTCCCCCTCCCAATCTACCCGGGGGGCAGACCTCGCTGCGCTCGGCTGCCCCCCCAAATCCCCCTTGTCACAATATGAACATCTGTGGCAACAGAGGCCAGCATGCCCGTAGCCAAGAGATCTACGGGAAGCGTAGAGGGTGAAAAGGAAAAATATAGGATGTGGGGTAAAAAAGAAAACACAATGGGCCCCATATACAGCTAATTCATTCAAAGACTATCTTCGACCAAGTCCAACCAAAGCCACTCCCTCACTAAATCACAGTGCCAGCACTTACATTCCAATACTGAAGTACTTATTGGCAAATACCTCGACCATCACTGTATCTACAAACACCTGGTTTAATGATTGGAAAGTTCCATGGATTGCTCTCTGCATCTTCTGACCAGTGACTAACAAAGTACACCTTAACTATTTCCATGTTCAAACGAGGATGTAGAGCATGGAATCCGCAGTGGAACCGGCAAATGTCTGCCTTATTTTAATTCAAGGGTAAATTGAGGGGTCTTTTCATGTTGGGAAGCACCCCTCAGTCTATCCTAAAGACTTTATCAGTGGCAGTGTACCCTGGGCGTCCTTTAACACATGTTTAGTGCTCCATGACTTCCTCAATTATAATTAAGGGTCCCTGTTTTCTGTTTTTATGGGGTTTTACAGATAAATACAGACAGAAAACAATGTGTTTTCTGTCTGCATTTATTTTTAAAAGTGGATAAATACAGAAAATTGTGCTTCTCTTAAGTGACTTACTGTGCTGTTCTTCATGAATTGTAGCTCAACGGCTGAGCAGATTGACAGCATGGGAAATTTAAAAAACAGGATGAAATTTCTATAAATAATGGCATGTGTCAACATGCATTTGTGGTATAATGCTAATATTTAGTGGATGTATTGTTACGTGAAATTTTGCAGCTTAAATAGCTAAATCACGACAGACATCAAAGTATGATTCCGTGTCTATCAGTTACATAAATATGGACATGTACAGTTTTAAAACTTCATTTATACACAAAACACAAAATAAATAAGGATAAATACAGATAAAACGCCCAAAAAATAAATATGGATAAATACAGACGGAAATGTTAAAAAAATAAATACCATAAAACCGGGAGCCCTAATTATAATGAATCCAAGGGACGGAATTGGGCACACACTTGGTGTGATTCTCACCACAACTAACTCAGAGTAGGGATGTGCAAAGATTTTTCTGTCAGTGATGTTTTGCAAAGTTTCCTTCCAATTTTCACCATTAGCAAAACTTTGCAAAGGTTCCCCGTTTACATCTGTGTTTGCTCAAGCAAAGTTTTACTCAGCATTGAGAAATCATTTTTACCACAGAGAGATATCATTGACACTCTAATCGAACTCAGCCAAGACGGGAAATGTATGCAGAATGCTTCTCTTAATTTTATATTTTAGCAAATGCTTCTTTGCACAATGTCATATGTTTGTAAAAGTTCTATATTTTTAATGCACAAAAATTTTGTGTAGGAAAGAAAGCCTTACTTTTTATGCAAAGTATAGGTTACGCTTTTTTATTTTCGTAGTATTTAGAAGGGATATATCATATATGGAACATACATTGCAGCAAAATTTAAGTATTTTCACATATGTGCGAAGCAAAAACACTTTCCAGCCCCTTGCACACCCCGTATTTAAATAGTAATATAAGCATTAATCTAATGCACATCAGAAATATAATGGTGCCTTCTTACATTTTCTTCAGCTTATATATATAAATTATACATTTTAATCCATGTCACGCAGTGCATTATTATTATGCTATTATTTTATTAGGCCACATTTTGAGCCAGAATAATGTTTGCAGTACAACAGGCCCTCTCGCTAAATTCTGTGACAGTGGTGGGCAGGGCATTATTTGTATTACACAGCTGAACAATACAATACCACCACTGTTTATAGATGTAACAGTATAGTCAGCGGTCTTATGTTGAACCTATGGGGATATCTAGGAAAAGTCCACGCCCAAGAGCCCATTTAATGTTTTTTAAAGGGATGCTTGTGCCCATCAGAGTATGTTTTCACTCGCCGCACTGCAAGCGAATGGGTTAGCTTTTTTCTCCCACTATGCAGAGGGAGGGAATATACTTGCACGGAATGTGTTCTTTTTCTGCATGGGTCGGTTTTCTGCTCCATGTGTATTTATGCTTTGGTATTCTAAGAGAGTGCATAATATTTTTGTTTTGCCCAACAGAGGTTATACAGCACTCACAGGTTTTTGTTTATGCGACCGCCTTGATGTGGAGAGGGCTGGCCACTAGGAAGTATTTTTGCAGGATCAAACAGCAAGCAGTTTCCCAGGTGCAGTTGAAGCGGCCAGGATAACTGACAGCTGTTGCACAATCACAGGTATCACAGTGATGGATGTAGGGCTGCTTATTACTTCATGAGTATACTAAGCCCATCATGAACTAGTCAAAGGAATTGTGTGGGCAGTGCAATGTAAATGAATATCTTTTATGATTAAATCATTTTTATGGTATCAATAGAAAAAAATGGGACAGTATGGGAAAAACTGGAAAAATGTAAATGAAATGTTCACAATAAAAATGTACATTTTTATAATTAAAAGTGATTAAAATATTTGTTTTTATAATTGTAATAAAAGAGTATAAATAAAAGGTGTGTATTGTTTAATTTACAATTGAACTGTCATACATTATAGAAAAACCAAACATGTAAAAGTATTTAATTATATGACTGAACCCCAAAATAAATGGATCCATTCCACAAATAAATTCCCACACTCTATAACAAATTACCCAAAATTAAAATACCCCCACCCATGGCCCCTATCACCTGCCATCCTACTCCTTAAAGTTAATGTACAAAATTAGTAAAATATTTTAAAAACAAAATAAACACCCACACGCCTCCTTAAAAAATAACCCCCCCATATCTTCTTCTACCTCTAGACTTAGCCCACTCCTAAACCTTAAAACCCCATTAATACCATGAATCTCTACCCAACCCCTCATTCTTTACTTTCTATTTTGGGGTATGCACCCCCAGCCACTCATATTGCTCTTTTAACCCCCAATATCATCACCTTCTACCTCGAAACTCAACCCTCTCTAACCAAAGAAATCCATTAGCACTCCTTTTAAGTTTGAAAAGAGTTTATTTGATGAAGAAATAAAACATAATACAGTAAAAGAAAATACATTATCATAAGCATAGCACAATAATGCTAGAGCATATAAGGGAGAGGGGGAGGGGAAGGAAGAAAAGGGGGGCGGAGTGGGGAAGGAGGGGGGAAGATAATGTACTAGTACAATGAACAATAATATCTGAAAAGTTCCTAATACACTAGATTAACATACAACCATAAGATATGATTATGTAAAGCAAAACAGTATTCGTAAAGTCAGGGGGCTTGGACATTTCCTCGGTGTATGGGTTATGTGAAGGTGTCATTTTAGCTGATACAGTTAAGAAATCAGTGACAGGTAACCAAAGTAGATCTCGTTTAAAAGCAAGTGTGAGGGGATATACATAGGCTCTATCTAGTCGATGGTTATAGCAGACTCCATACCACCATGCCTGAAAAGACACAGCAGAGGTATCTTTCCATGACTTAGTAGTTTGCTAAAAAGCAACAGCGAGGAGTAAATCAATAATACGTATATCAGAAGAAAGAGATGAACAAGCTTCGGAGATGCTTCCTAGAAAAATATGGGAAAAAGATAAAGGAACATGTGTGTGGCAAATAATATTGATTTGTCGCCAAACTCGACTCCAAAAGGCATGGACAATCAAATAACATATGTTTGAAATCTGCTGATGGGGCAGGACAAGACCAACAAGTAGAGGGGATGTCAGGGTTAATAGTGTGTAATTTAGCTGGGGTGATTAGAAGTCTATTGTAAATAAAAAACAAAGTTTGGGTGGTGTTGGCTGCTCTAGAAGACCTCCTTATTTTAGTCCAGATTTTATTCCATACTGGAATAGGAAAAGATTCCCCCAAATCAGATTCCCAGCTGCATTCTACGTTTGATTTGTCACGAGTAAGGGGAATATCCATTAGGACTTTATAAATTTGAGATGCGGAAGGAGAGTTACACAAAATTAATCTTATGGGAGGAGGTGAAGGAGTAGGTGTGGAATCAGAGGAGAGAGCATGATAAGAGGCTTGAGCTACCGGAGTGAGAGAAAGATATTTGGATTGATAAGAGGAGGGAAGAGAAAAGCGTGATTGATTAATTGAAAAAGGAATACAATTACCATCTTGAAAAAGTTCATGAGTCCATTTAAGGCTGTGAGTTAACCAATCTTTCCAGAAAATAAATTTGTTATTAAGTTTGATATGTTTATTATACCAAATTGATGAATTTAAAAATTGTGTACGGTCGTCTTGAGCGGATGAGAAGAGAGGCTGGAAGATTTTACGAGCATTTTTAAGAATAGGGAGAGATAATGAGAAGGGAATATGAGAAAGGAAAATATATTCTTCAAAGGAAAATGGCTGAAAAAATAATTTTTCTACCTCCACCCATAAAGGGTAAAGTGTAGAGTCGGTCTCATGAACAGATAATAGAAAGGAAGATTGTTTAACCCTTTGTATGCTCATGACGAGCTCAGCTCGTCATGAGGAACAGTGGAGCTGTGCTCATGACGAGCTGAGCTCGTCATAACTGCCGCGGAACGCCGCGGAATGCCTGTGCGGGGCTAATTACCCTGCTGTGCTGGGCGTTCCACTGAGTGGGCGGGTTCGTGACGAGCTCAGCTCGTCATGAGCACAGCTCCACTGTGCCTCATGACGAGCTGAGCTCGTCACGAGCACCGCAGCTCCGCGCCCCCCCCGCCGCACCGCGGGGGAATTACCCCTGCAGCGAAGGGGTTAAGAAAGAATGCAGTGTGATAGGAGTGAAAATCTGGAAGGTTAACTCCTCCCATGTGTTTAGGTTTTTTAAGTTTACTAAGAGATATTCTAGCTTTTTTATTATGCCATAAAAACTTCGAGAGGATACCATATAACGTCTTGTAGAAAAGCTTAGGAATATTAATCGGAATATTGGATAGATAAAATAGTATTACAGGAACTAGCATAATTTTGATAGTGTCGAGTCTACCCCACCATGATAAAAATAAGGGGTGCCATCGTGATGTAGATGTGGTTAATAGAGATTGTAATTCCTTTAGATTGGAAGCAACAGTGTCTTTAATAGAAGCATGAAACCACAGCCCAAGATATTTAATTTTAGTTGGATTCCAGTGAAAAGAGGAAGATAAAAATCAGCATGAAAACAGAGTTTGTTCAGTGGAAGGATTTCACATTTATCAGCATTTAACTTATAACCTGAGACAAGAGCAAAATCATTTACCTCTGACAGAAACGCTGGCAAGGAAGATTGTGGATGTGAAATAAATAAGATGTCATCTGCATAGACTGATAGTTTTAAGTGATTGACACCATACGGGAATCCTTGAATAGCTGTATTTGGTCGAATTTTTATTAAGAAAGGTTCCAGAGCAAGGATAAATAATAACCGGGATAGTGGACAACCCTGATGAACTCCTCTGTGAAGGGGAAATGAAGGAGATACAAGTCCATTAGCTAAAATAAAGGATCTGGGAGAGGAATATAATAAAGAAACATAATTAATAAATTTTGGGCCAAAGCCGAACCAAGCAAGGGTTGAGAAAATAAAGGGCCAACTGACTCTATCAAACGCTTTTTCCGCGTCCAGTGAAATTGCTACTAACGATGTTTTATATGATTTAGATTTGCTTAAGACATTGAAAAACAGACGAGTATTATCAGATAAATGTCGTCCCTTAATGAAGCCACATTGTTCTTTTCCAATCAAGTGGGGTAATAAAGAATCAAGAAGAGCGAGAATTTTCGCAAAAACTTTATAATCTAAATTGATCAAAGAGATGGGTCTATAATTTTTACACAATGTGTGATCTTTGTTTTCCTTAGGAAGAAGACAAATTAAAGCTTCCTGAAAAGAACCTCCTGATTTCTGAGTTGAGATGAAATATAAAAACAATTGATGTAATTTGGGAAGAAGGATTTTGGAAAAGTGTACGTAAAATTCGATGGTGAAACCATCAGGCCCAGGCGCTTTCCCTTTTTTAATGGTGTGAATAGCAGTGAGAATGTTGTTAATTTGAATATCGTCTTCTAAGGATGAGAAATCCACATCAATAGAAGAAGGGGGAGCAATAGAGGATAAATAATGAGCAATATCATTCTGTTGAGGAGGAGAGTCAGGAGTATAAAGGTTTTGGTAAAAATTTGTAAAATCCAAAAGAATATCTTCATTTTTATGAACTATAGAAGTGGCCGAAGTTAAAATGGATTCAATTTTAGTGCGTTCTTTTTTAATTTTAAGATAATTAGCAAGAAGCTTCCTAGCTTTATTTTGAGCACCGTAATATTTAGCACTAGAACAAAGCAAATATAAGTTAGCGGAGTCAGTTGAAAGTTTATTAAATGCAAATTTGGCTTTGATAAGTTCATTCAAAGCAGATTGGGTTTTTGTAGAATAAAAGGAAAGTTCTAATTGCTTAATACATGAATTAAGTAAGTGCAGGGCCTGAGAGGAAGATTTCCTTTTTTGAGCTACAAAAGAAATAATGAAGTCTCTAGAAGCAGCCTTAAAAGTGTCCCAAATGAGTTGGGGAGAAGCATGTGGGGATTCATTTTCTATAAAAAAAGTGTCGGCAAATTTCTGAAAAGCAGGTGTAAACTTGGGATCCAAGAGAAGAGAATTGTTAAATCTCCATTGCCTAACTCCTTCAATGGGGGGAAGTAAATCTAAATCCAAGGAGAGAGGGGCATGGTCCGAAATTAAAATAGATCCTATGTCAGAATGGGAGATATGTTGTGTAAGGACTTTAGAAATAAATAAATAATCTATACGAGATTGAGAGGAATGAACAGGATAGAAATCAGTATATTCTTGAAGAGTGGGGTGACATAGTCTCCAAACATCAACGAGGGATCTTTGAGCTATAGTAGATGTGAATTGAGAGTGAATAGAAGAAGGGGTAAATTTAAAATTAGAACATCTGTCAAGAAAGGGGTCAACAACCATATTACAGTCTCCACCAACTATCAGATAATCAACAGTACATACCATTAATTTAGATAAAATCTGGGGCCAAAAAAGCTTGTCCGGAGTAGTGGGTGCATATAAATTAAAAATAGTCAAAGGAATCTTGTTAACTAATAAAGAAACTGAAACCCATCTACCTTCAGTATCTGCATCTTGATGTACAAGTTGGATATCCAAACGTTTATGACAGAGAATGGCCACACCATTTCGTTTCCCAGAACCAGGAGAGGCAAAGACATGACCCACCCATTGTCGTTGAAGTTTAGATACCTCTTTATGTGTCACATGAATTTCTTGCAATAAAACTAGATCACCTTTCAACCCAGCACAATGCGATAAAACCCGTTGACGTTTTATGGGTGAACCCAAACCTTTAACATTCCAAGATATAACTTTTAACGACATCTAAATATACAAAGCAGTTAATAAAATGTGATAAGAAAAATTGTAGTTAGCCAAATATAGGAATGCAGTGTAAATAACTTTTCGCAATAAAAGGAACATAGTAGAGTAACAGTACAGATAAATAAGATATAAACCAGGAACATAGTTACAGGAAATGAAGAGATGAGCAATAAGAGAAGGAAAAGGGGGGAGGCCAGTCAGAAGAAAAGGAAAAGAAAAAGGGAAGGGGATAGGAGTGTGAAAGAAATATGAAGAGATGGGAAAAAGAGTCCAATAAGAAGTATATGATAGAAGAAAGAAGTAGGGAAAGGATAGGACAGAGAAAAGGTGAGAGAAAACAAAAAGACATACCATAAATAGACAATGAACATAGGGGTGGTGGATCCACATAAGGAAGACGGCACACCAAGCGGGAGACTCCAGGACGAAGACGGTAAAGGGGAGACATCATTCAGGCGAAATGAGAGGACACATAGCGGGGGACCACAAAAACCGCACCTTATAGAGAAAAGAGAATACGTTAGTAGAAGGCATAACAATGCAACAGTAAAATACATCAAGGATAAGAAGAAATGCAAGCAACAACAAACATTAATGGAACAGTCAAATCATCGATGAACGAGGAACTTCCATATTTTCTTCTTTGCAGGTATCCAAGAAATGTTGTAGAAGTGCCGGATCCTCGTAATTAGTAGTTTTATTGTTATAAGTCACCTTAAAAAGGCAAGGATGGAACAAACCATATCTAGCATTCAAATTTCGAAGGGCAGGTCTCATGTCCAAAAACTTCTTCCGTCGGTCCGCTGTCGCTTTGGCATAGTCTTGAGCGAAGAAAAGATTCGATCCATTCCAGGACATTTTTCCTTTATGTCTGGCATGTAAGACCTTAAGCAAATCGGTGTATTCCAAAAAATACAAAATAACACCTCTAGGTTTAGTTGAAGAAGATAATGAACGAGGACTTTGCCCCAAGCGATGTGCTCGTTGAATATTCAATGGTGGAGACTCAGGAAAACCAAGAAGAGTCGGAAGAAAAGATTGAAAGAAGGAGAGAGAATCTGAACCTTCAAGTCCTTCCGCAAGACCATAAATGCGTAAATTGTTACGCCTATTGCGATTTTCAAGGTTTTCCACTTGCTGTTTAAGATGTGAGCTCTCCTTATGCATAGAAGGGACTTGATTGGTGACAGTTTGAACAGAGTCAACTTGTCTCTCCAAGTAGCTGACTTTTTGTTCCATATGTGACCATTTGTCCTCGAGACCTTGGAGACGAATATTTGTTTCTTCCATGTAGGGTTTGAGAGCACTTATTTCCTCAAGGAGTAACTCCATAGATATTGAGGAAAGAGGGGTAGTAGGAGAGGGTGGGTCCTTCTTGACTCGTTTACTTGACACAGAGGTTGAGGCAGAGGGTATTTTAGAAACTGGTTTGGAGGTCGTGCGAGGTGTAGTGGGTGTCGAACCACCTGTAGCAGAAAGACCAGAGTCTACATCCTCCATGTTCTCCTGTAGAATACTGAAAGGATTATAGTCCTCTACTGGGGTATAGTTAGAAGGCTGAGCACCACTGCGGGTAGAGCGCGCTTTTGCAATGAAATATGTAATAACAGAAACCCCCTCGTTGATAGCGTAAAAAGAACAGGACACACTGCTTAGAAAAGTCAAGAGCTCAGAAAATATTCCTATAGAGGGGATCTTCAGATGAAAAGTACAGAACTTGTCAGGAGAAAAATAAAAATAAAAAATAAGTTATGCCATGAAAATTAGTTTACCCAAAGTCAACAGTCAATGGGGAGCATGTAGGCTGAAAAAAGGAGAAAAAACGCTGGAAAAACGCTTGAAGAATATATATGGCATGAGGAGAGAGGTTTCTAAGGCAGCAGAGCGGTAAATATGCAAAGTGGCGGCCGCACACACGCATCAAGCAGCGGCCGATATGATGGTCTTAAAAGACGGAGCAGGAGTTCATCTTTATGCGTGAGCGGTTTGGGGTCCGTACAACAGGAATTGTCGCCTGGAGGGCACCCATCGCCTCACACCGTCACGGAGCTCCTCCGAAAGGCGGCCATCTTCGTTTGCGCCGAAGCCACGCTCCATCCATTCGCACTCCTAAAAAAACCTTTCTTCCCTTTAACCCACAGCATCCCGCTAAAAAAAACTTATAACCATGGTTGCCACCAGTGAAAATACCATGGGGCTTATTTACAAGCCCCTTGCGCCACTTTTGTGTCATTTTTAACATGGGAAAAGTGACGTACGGGTGGCGCAAGGGGCTTGTAAATCTGCCCCCTAATGCCTTACCCTATATTTACAATCAAGATGTAACATCTTCCAGTGTAAAAGTTATGGTGCAGTAAAATGTGGTACGTGTACCATGATGTAATTACTGCACAGAAATGGTAGCACACCCATCATGACTCTTGATTTCTCCCAATTTTTCCTTGATGGTGCTCACACTTCTCACCACGTGATGCTCTAGTCCCTCAAAATATTCCTCGTGATGACCTACCCTCCCTTTAAATTTTCCCAGATTGCTCTCAATTGTAGTGACTTTGCTGTTAATACTTCCTTCAGTAGTTTTGTATATTTTAGTAACTTGTGGATTAGCACATCTCCAAGAGTCAGGCCAACGGCACGAGAGTCCCCAAATCCACCATCAGGCTGAATAATTTGGGATGGTGACACTCAGCATGTGGCTAAAAAGGATTTCTTTTCATTAGCATTCTTGCTTTTAATCTCCTTGGGTGTCATGACAGCAGTATCCATCCATACTCAAATTTACCTGTACAGGACTTCAGTGATCTCAGAGTGCCAGGGAATGGGCAATTTTTAATACTTTCTATAAGCGATCAGCTCTCATCGGCTGTGGGTGTCCAATGCAGGTCTTCCAGCCTGGTCCATCTTCCAGTCAGTTCCCCCAATCTCACCCCAATCTCACTACATCGCCAAGCTGGGATAGGAGCCCCTGGCGGCATCTTCAATCTGGGTGCCTGTTCAAAGGGTGCTTTCTGTGCTCCTCGCCTCACCCCCTCCACTTTTTCTGGCTGCTGTCAGGTCATCTTGGCAGATATATCTATCTCAGTTCTGTTGTTTCGGGCAAGATGGCGGAGAAATAAACCGACCTGTTTAAGAGCAAGAGACTGCTTTATAGGACCATCTCGCCCCTTCTGGGCCTCGACTGTGCCGCTCGCCTGAAACTTCCTGGGGGTGGGCACTCTAGTAGGGGGGAGGATGTGGCCACATGGGCTACAGCTGCCGACCTTGGAGCTGGGGAACCAGGTTCGAGCCTCGTCCTCGAATGAGCATCCTGTAATTCTGGGCAAATCACTTAATCTCCCCGTGCCTACCAAGAAATTAATGTGTCCTTGTGTAATATAACCAGTGCTCATGTAAAGCACTCCAATACCTTCGGGTCGAGTTCGCGCTATATAAATCTGCAACAACAAAAAAAAGAGCCCACAAACTCCTGGCTCAGCACACAGGACATGGCGCCATCTTGGAGACTAGCTCAGCTGCAAAAGGGGAGCCCTCCATCGCTCAGATTTTCAGGGCTGGAAAATCCACTTGGAATCCCCGAACTGGATAATCCACTGCCGACTCCACTGCGAGTTTTAGGGGTCTTGAGTCTGCCCCTCTCTCGCCTGGGACACACTTACATCGCTGCAGCTGGAGAAGCCCCAGAACTCCTCAGAACGACATCAATCTGGGTGCCCGACTAGCTCTGCGCTCACCGCCAGCCTCGCGCCTTTGAATCATGCTTTTTCACCCTTTGGGTATGTGTGGCTCACTTTGCCCCCAATAGCACCAACTTAATTTTCCTCAACACATTTTGTGGGCCTAATGACGGTCCATGATATGCATATGTTTTACCTGCCTCAGGCTCTCAGACTAATAGCATTTTCATGTTTTTTTAAATTTCATTGACTTCAACAAACTTGCAGTGATTTTCCGGCCTGATAGCCATCTATTTTCTTGATAAAATTACAGAAAAAAAAACGGAATGGATTTACAGCAAGTCAGAAAAGGGACACAGAGAAAACGACGCAATTTCATCCAGCAGTTTTTAATATATATATAGTGACAAAACTCCCTTTGGGGGGCACAATGGGTAAATCACATTTAGAGATCATGGTTGTAACTTCACCTCTGCATGAACCTTCTGAGGCTCGAACGAAAGTAAATTATGTTTTTGTAAGATTTTTTGCAGATTCGCCCAAACTCCACACTTAACAGCCAAAAACGAGTTTTCCCAGTGTGAAATGAGACCAAAGCATTAATACAGAGGGTCTATCGCAAATAGAATCTACTACCTTGTTGAGAGCACAGTTATTATAATCTCATTATGTTTACAGATTTCTGCATACAATATTTATTTTCTCACGGTGTGGAAAGATGGACTACTAAAAGGAATTATCCTAAAGGCAAGAAGAAGGGTATTCATGTTGAATTTGCTCTTGCAACATACATATCTGGGCGCTCTGTCTTACTTCTGGTGTTGCCTAAACCAAACAGAAGGGAGGTACTTATTTCTGTTGCACACATACTCCGTGTTCCGCCAAGCATGCGAGTGAATGTGCATTGTTAGAAATGGGGTTTCTGGTTGGCTAGGGTATACACCTAAGCCAGGCAGAACACACCACTCTAGTCTGGGTAAGGGAGTTACTCACCCGAGATAACCCCTGCTCACCCCCTTGGTAGCTTGGCAGAGCAGTCAGGCTTATCCCAGAGGCAATGTGTAAAGCGTTTGCGCAACGCACTCACACAACAGTGACACACTAGGCACACTACAAAAGAGACTCCACACAAGGGTATATAAAAATATCCTTTGTATTACACATAAAAACACATTAGACCATAAATCACTTTGTAGTATATAAAGCACATTAGACCACATAACATAAATCACTGTGCCACTAGGCACTTGTCATGAACATAACAGTTAGACCAAATATCACTTTGCCAACCAGGCAATTGTCAAAGCACCAAATTTAGTGCAGTAAATCATATACTTAGAAGTTGCGTAAGTCCTGAGAACATTAAGGCAACATTATGCATAACATCACAAGAAACAACACCCTCATTGTACCTTATGGTGCAGTTTCTAAGCATCACAATACTTGTCATCCTCACCATGCAGGACACAATGACAGGAAAACACACCAATAGCACATAAAAATACATTAGTTCCCATAAATCAGTCCTGGATATGGTACATACATTATTTGATAGAGAATGATGTGGTATTGATAACCACTTTGAATAAAAACAAAAGTTATGAGCTATGCACACTCAGTATTAATTATCTTAAGTGGATCACATTGAAAAAGAAAATGCCCACAGCACTCGTGGTACCGAAAGATGTCCCTCCCTTTCCCAATGAGGGAAGTGGAAGTAGGCGGCGGTGCTTTCCGTGCCTACCTACAGCTGCTGGGAAGGGAAACTGCTGAGATACCTGCTGCGGGCCTAGCACCTCAGTGTTGATCTCTTCCCAGCGTTTGAGGGGAAGGACTCAGGCTGCCGCCCGTTCCGCGCTGAATCAGGGAATGCGGAAGGGCTGAGAAGTGAATAGCCCCCAGGCGAACCACACTCGCACAGCTGGGAGCCCTCCCTTAAGATCTCCGAGGCGGGAGACGTGAGGCGCCAGCTTCTTCTGGCAGAGCACGGCCTGGCGGTCCAGTGCGGCTAGAGCGGCGGTAGGAACAGTCAACCAATTGGTGAAACAGTTGGAATACACATTACGGAGAGAAGTCAATCAAAGGCTACACGCCACCACTTTAATACAATATCAAAAGGTTAAACGGATCTCCAGATGTCTCAGGATTTCACTAAAACCCATGCTTTTCAAATATAACAAACATTTCATGACCAGATGTTACGCCATCCTGAACAAAAGTTCTTTGGACCTCATTCTTTTGATCATAGAAAAACTCTCAAGTATTTTGAAGGATCTATCGGTGGAAATTCTGGATCTCAAAACTGAGTTAGAAAACAGGATGGACGCAGATCATTGGACAAAAACATTAAATGAGATCAAGGAAAAATTGGCCAATCATGCAAAGGAAGTACATGAACGTAAGCTCAGAAAATTTAAATGGGACACCATAGATTATAAACTGGATGAGGTATACACATGGGCAGAGGTATACGACCAAAGACGCATTTTGAAAAAACCAGGAGCATCGTCATCAGAGGAAAGTGTTGTCACAGACCAGGAGATGGCCATATCACGAGTTCCCATTCAACCCACCGTCTCCAATATGGACAAATCCATGGATCCCTCATCAACAGCCACTACATCCAAGGAATCTTTTTTAGAGTTGGGTCAGACTTCCAATCAAACACCAGGAGAAAGAGAAGTCCCGAAAGGAAACGAACAAGGAGGGGGCAAAAGAAAAATAACCAAACATTCCGGCACCTTGAGAAACCTGAAGAAAACTTTGTTATGAATATATGGATTAGACCCTTAACTTGTCAAGAACAAGAGGTTTTGAACAGAGGCATGTCATTCATACCTACATATCACATGAATGCACTTGAAATGGAGATATCTTTATTTAAATTTATAAGAAAATTACGGTTGAGATGTTTTTTTCATAATATACCGCTAACTGATCAAACCTTGGAACAGGAGGATACACAGAAATTCAAACCTAAAAGTACATTCATGGCTCCATTCCTACATACATTTTTGGATACTTTTGAAACTTTAGTAAAAAGACTTACATAATTTGCAATATCAAAATACCAAACATAGGAACTTGTCTCCCAAAGAATATCGCATTTTGAATCGGTTGTGCAAGGACGATAAAATAATGTCTCAACCAGCCGATAAGGGAGGAGCTCTCGTAGTGATGGACAGAACTTTCTATGAACATAAAGTATAAACACATGTGATGAACGAAGATACATACATCTGTCTCGAAACTGATCCTACCGAAGCGTTCATCCAAGTTCTTAAAACACTACTAAATAGAGCATTGGAAATGGGATGGATTAATGAGAACACTATGAAATATCTCACTCCTGAATTCCCGCCAAGATCTCACATGTACATTGTTAGAAATGGGGGTCTCTAGTTGGCAGAGGTAGGTACCTTTTTAAAATAGGGACCCTTGCTTCTAGTCAGGGTAAGGGGGATACATTTCTAAAATAACCCCTGCTCACCCCCTTGGTAGCTTGGCACAAGCAGACAGGCTTATCTCAGAGCCAGTGTGTAAAGCATTTTTGAACACATACAGTAATACAGTGAAAACACTACAAATGGACACCACACCAGTTTAGTAAAATAAGTAATCTTTATCTAAACCAAAACAAGACCAAACGACAAAAATCCACAATACAGTATCAAAAATATCCTTAAAATAGGTTATGCACTCAAATCAAGCTTCTAGCAACCCATAACTCCACCAGGAGTTATTACAACTTTGTGACAGATGAAAATCCCAAAGAACAGCACCGACCGCGAGGTGCGCGGCGTCAGGCCCGGAGTCAAGCAGACCCACAAAGAACAGTACCTTGGAATTGATGACAGCAAAGACTGTGCACGGCGTCGGGGAGGTGATACTTCGTTGGAGCCTGCGGCGTCGGTTCCTTACGACCCCAGGGGAGGTGATGCCTCTGTTCCTTACTGCAGCGCAGGGGAGGTGAGACGTCGGTTCCTTACTGTGTCGGGGAGGTGATGTCACGGATGGCGGCGAGGCGTCGGTTCCTCACGACTGTGCGATGTCGATGAATTCAGGAGTCACCCACGTCGAGGATCGACTCTGTGTTGATGAAGCACCGGCATCGGTGCTGTGGTGCGAGTCGGGACGTTGCATCGTGGACATCACGAGCGGTGTCCTCGGCTCCGGTGCAGGCACTGGCCTCGCTGATGGCTTCGGAGTCAATGCGGCACGGCATCAGCAGGCGTAGGGCCTACGGTGCAAGTCGGGGCAGTGCGTCATGCTCTTCACGTGCGGTGCCCACGGCGTCGGTGTTGCAATTTCCTTCTGTGGCAGCTGAAACAGCAGTTCCAGATGCAGAGATACAGAAGGGATGAAGTCTTTGTGTCCCTGAGACTTCAGAACAGGAGGCAAGCTCAGTTTCAAGCCCTTGGAGATCTTTTCTTCAAGCAGGTGACAAAGCAAACAGCAAAGTCCTTTTTCTCCTTTCCTTGGCAGCAAGCAGCAACTGCAGGCCAACCCCAGACAGCAAACAGCATAGGGGCAGTATTCCTCCTCAGCTTATCCAGCTCTTCTCCTTGGCAAAGGTTCCCCTTGATTTCCCAGAAGTGATCTAAAGTTCTGGGGGCTGGGCCCCAATATTTATACAACAAAATCCTTTGTTCTCTGAAGGCAGAGAGTGTCTGTACCCAGCCAAAACCAGTTCTGTCTTCACTGGTGCAGCTTCCTGGCAGGAGGTGGAGACAGCATTGTTGAAGGCAGACCAGGCCCATGCAGGTGAAAGGAAATCTCCTCCCCCTACTCTAAATGCAGCCCAGGTCTATTTCGGCCAGCCCTGACTCATCAGACTTCTGGAGCCACTGCCCCTCTCCAGCCCCTGTCATCCAAAAGCCAGACATGCAATACACATCCCTAGCAGAGGCACACTGGATAGTTAGGCAAGAAAATACCTACTTTCTAAAAGAGGTATTTTCAAACACAGAATGTAAAAATCACCCTCACTAAAAGATGCATTTTAACATTCTGAGTTCAGGCATACTAAACTTTATTTTTCTACCTTGTTCCCAGGGTCAGTTATGTTTATAAGATGTTATAAACAAACTCCCCATTCTGTCCTATGGGAACAGATAGCCTTGCAATAGTGAAAAACGAAATTGGCAGTATTTCACTATCAGGACATGCCACACACATCAGGGCATGTCCTACCTTTCACATACAATGCACCCTGCCCACAGGGGTACCTTGGGCCTACCTTAGGGGTGACTAATATGTAGAAAAGGGAAGGTTTGGGGACTGGCAAGTGTGTGCACTTGCCAAGTCGACATGGCAGTCCCAGACTGCACACAGGCTCTGCAATGGCATGCCTGAGTCACATTTTACAAGCTGCTTCTGTGGGTGGCACAATCAGTGCTGCAAGCCCACCAGCAGCATTTGATTTACAGGCCCTGGGCACACATAGTGCACTGTACTAGGGTCTGACAAGTAAATCAAATAAGCCAATAATGGGATCACTAATCCATAACAATAATTTACAAAGGGAGCACTTGCACTTTGGCACTGAACAGCAGTGGCAAAGTTCCCAAATCATCTAGACCAGCAAAAATGGAGTCCAACACACAGCAAAACACAGGGGGTAAAGGCAAAAAAATGGAAGGGAGACCCACGCCAATGGGTCTAACATACATGCTTCCAAAAATACATAAAGATCCTCAAGATCCTCCATTCAGACCCATCGTGGCAGGATGCAGTTCCATTCATGAAGCACCTGGAAGATACTTGGACCATCATTTACAACCACTGGTGAAATCGTGGACATCGAACATCCAGGATACCACACTATGCTTGAACAAACTTAATCAAATCAAACATGAAATTCCACGAGATGCATGGTTATGTACCATTGATGTGGTTTCATTATACACATCAATTCCACACGGAGAAGGTCTTGAAGCAGTGGAGTGGATTTTACTAAAAAATGATGATACACACGTGGATAGAGCCTTCGTTTTGGAACTTTTGCATTTCAGTTTATTTCACATTTTTTCTACAAAGGACTGGAACTTTGATGGGGTTCCCAGGGGCACCATCGTATGCCAATATTTTTATGGCAAAATTCGAACACACACATATTTTGCAAAATGACAACTGGATCAAGAAAATGATTACGTACATGTGATACATCGATGACATTTTCTTAATCTGGAAGGGCAGCAAACAGGAATTGGAATCACATATTCAGACCTTAAATGTACACAAACCACGCATCCAGTTCACCCATCAACAAGTCAAAATTCAATCAATTTCTTAGACATCCAATTGCATATGACAGAGGAAGGACTTCAAACACGAGTATTTAAGAAACCGACAGACAAGAACAATGCACTTCATTTCACCAGTTTTAAACCATTTTCTCTCAAGAAACACTTACTTCTATCCCAGTTCATAAGGATCAAAAGAATCTTGTCTGAACCTACACATTGCATGGAAGCCATACTTAATTCATATTTACAATACACGAGGAGAGGTTATCCCGTGGAGATATTAAATGAAGCACAAGAAAAAGTATGTAATATGGACCAAGATTGTCTATTATCACAATCACCTAAATCTTCACAAAAAAGAGAAGTATTTGTAATTAAGTTTTCCACCAAAACGGCAGCCATTAAGCGTATCATATCTCAGAGATGGGAAGTAATAGAACAAGAACCAGACTTTAAAGAAGTATTCATGATGAAACCATTGTTTGCACATTCCCGATCCAAAAACTTAAGGGAACTCCTCAAAAGCAAAACAACATCTAAAAGCGTGGCACATATAGGAATGAAGAAATGTTTTAACTGCAGTCATTGCAGTAATGTGATAGTAGGAAACACCTTCACACATCCACAAACCGGCAAAATGATTAAATTAAAACATTTGTCAGATTGCAATTCAGGGTTTGTCATCTATGCGATCAAATGCCCTTGTGGCTTAACATACGTAGGAAGAACATCACGAAAAATGAAAACCAGAATAACAGAACACAAAAGTACATTTCACACTAAGAACAGGAACTCATGTTTAGCAGCATATTGGGTTGACTTCTCACATACCAAACCACGATTACGGTTCACAATTCTAGAAAAACTCACCCTCAGATCAGATCGAGACATGCATAAACAGTTGGCGTGCAGAGAAACCTTCTGGGTCAAATTTTTACAAACATTGACACCGAAGGGGCTCAATGATAAAACAGAAATGTTATGTTTTTTGTAATGTTTTTTTGTTGTTGTTTTTTTGTCCTCATACCACCATTATATGCAAATAACAGCCTGTCAACCGATCTATTCCTTCCCAGGCTTTTGCGATATTTCAATAGCTCCTGCGCTCGTACCCTTCCAGTATCCTGGCTGCACAGACCACGCAGGTGTAATCATTGGACAGAAGGGGTTACACACTTATAAAACCATTCCAGTCCTGGAAAGCCACCCAAATCTTAGAATGTATATTGGACTCCAGATCAGTATCCATTTTTGCCGTTCTTCTTACTGCTTGTAACCAGTCCATCCCTTGTGGTGGGGCGGGTTCAATCCATTTTTTACAAATTTCCCGCCTGGCGAGTAGGATTAGATAAAATAGCAAAGCCTGTTTATCCCCAGTAATGACACTACATGGCTTATCTTCTACCCCCAGCATTATCAATAAGAGGCTAACTTTGATATTTGTGTCAAAAATGTCGTTAATAATCTTTTCCACCTCAGACCAGTACTCCTCTAACTGAGAACATTCAAAAAACATATGCTTATCATTAGCACTCAATACTCCGCACCTGCGACATTTGGGGGGGTATCAGTAACAAACTTTGCTAGTTTTTGTGGAGTCCAGTAAAGTCTATTTGCCGTAAAGAAGTGGTTCCTCTTCAAGTTCGATGGTTTAACCGTTTTGTAAAGCAACTTGAAAGAAAGCTGCCATAATTTTTGTGGCTCAGGAATCTGCATCACCTCGTCCCATATTTCATAGGGAGCTTTGATTTTTTCCTCCTCGGAAGTCAGTAGTGCGTGGTACCATCCGCTTATTTCCTTCTTCGCTATAGTTTCGTTCTTTAATTTTTTTTCGAACTCCCAAAGACTCTTAGTCTCATACCTATTCGTCTCCAGCCAGGACTTTAACTGAAGAAATTTAAACCGAGACAGAGATCCCCCTGTCTTACTCCATAATACTTCCCATGGGACCACTTCATCCATCACTATCAGGTCCCCCCAGACCTCTATTCCTGCCCTCCTAAGTGGGACGCTCAGTTGATCCTGCAAACATTCAGGCGTACCAGGTGAGTCCCATATTGGAGCCTCTCCTGAATAATAACCGATTCCTAATATATTCCTGATCTTTACCCACAAAATCAAAGCTGCCTTCAACATCTTTAGTTTTACTTTTTTGAAAAACTTCTTTGCACCAAACTTAAACAAAAATCCCTTCCCACCCCACTCTTTAATCATCTCCTCACACAAACCCCCCCACACCCTGTGCCCTGGTGTACATAGTAAAACCCTGCAGTTTTTAAACTGGAATGCCATACAGTATAATTTTACGTCTGGTAGTGCAAGCCCTCCTTCTGCCAATTTACGCCTAAGTTTCTTCCAGGACATATGTGCTCCCCTATCTGCCCAAACAAAACTGCCCAATTTACCCTGTATTTTATCCATTAGCCTACTCGGGAACGTTAGAGGTATGCAATTAAAAAGAAATGTAAGCTTCTGCAGAATCACCATTTTAATCAAATTGACCCTTCCATATACCGTTAACGGGAGATTCTTCCACCTAGTTAATGTTCTCTCTATTTCCTTTGTGATTCTCTCAAGATTATGCTGTGGAACATCCTGCACTCTATTGAGAATGTTAATTCCTAAATACCTAATCTCTTTCTGTACACTCCCCCTCCAGTCTGGGATGTTCCAGCACATGACCCCGGTTTTTTCTCTGTTTACTAAGTATCCAGACAAGGCCCCAAATTCGTCCGCCAATTGCTCTATCCTTGGGATTGTTGTAACCGGGTCTGCTGTATAAATGATTAGATCATCCGCGTATAAAGAGATTTTTTTTCCAAACATACCTATACGGAAAGCCTTCACCTGGTTATCCTGACGAAGCGCCTGAGCAAATGGCTCGATATATAAATTAAATAACAGGGGTGAAATTGGACAGCCCTGTCGTGTCCCTCTCGTGATCATAAAACTCTTAGTAAGGACTCCATTTAAAAGAATCCTAGCTGTAGAACAATTATATAATGTTTTTAGTGTGATTATAAAGTCTGGCCCAAATCCCATATGTTCTAAGACTACCCATAAATATTCCCAGCAAACTCGATAAAACGCCTTAGCGGCGTCCAATGTGACAACCGCCAAGGGAACAGATCTTTCTGTAGCTATGTCAATGCATCCTATTAATTGTTGAGTCAACTCACACATTTGCCTTCCGGGGATAAACCCCTTCTGGTCCTCATGTATTAGTTGAGGTATTACTCTGGATAACCTCCCTGCTAAAATGCTGACAAAGATCTTATAGTCAGCATTTAGCAGGGATATTGGCCGGTATGATTCAGCCTTAGCCGGGTCCTTAGCAGGTTTCAATATTAAAACTATAGAGGCTTCACGCCATGATTCTGGGGCCTGCACTCCCCTCTATATATCGAGTTGAACAACTTCTCCCAGGTAGGTAAAATTTCTTCAACTATGTTTTTATATACTTCGGCCGGGAGAGCATCAAGCCCTGCCGCCTTCCCATTTTTAGACTTTTTTATTGCTCCTTTTATCTCTTCTTTTGTAATTGGTGCTTCCAATATTTCTTTCCCTTCTTCGCTCAATAACGGAAGATCAAGCGAGCTAAGCCAACATCTGATCTTTGTGGTATCAGAGATACTATTTTCCGTGTAAAGCTGTGAAAATAATGCAACTATGTGCTCCTACATGGAATCCCAGCTAACCAACTTTCCTCCTGTTTCACTTTTAAGTTCTTTTATATCGTTCCTTGACCTTTCCACTCTCGCCTTCCAGGCAAGCAGAGCACCTGCTTTTTCACCATATTCGAATTCCTTTATATTTGCTGCTTGCCATCTAGCTTTACACTTTTGCTCTATTTTTATTTTAAATTCCAATTGTGCTTCATTTAACCTCTCTTCCATCCTCGTTTTTTCTTTCCCCATACTCATGGAATATAGAGCCTCCTCTAAAATCCCAATCTCCTTTTCCATATTCTCTAGTTCTATACGTGCTTTCCGGTTTTCTAATGAAGTTAGGCTTTTTAGGATTCCCCGGATATATGCCTTAAAGGCATCCCATACAATACCCAAGGGAGCAGTGTCTTGATTATTAACAAAGTATTCAGTTGTTGCGTCCTTCAGAGCTATCTCAACCCCCTTTTCTAGGAGCAGTGCACGTCTTAAAGTCCATCTCCTAGGTGGTTGTGGCCCCAAAGCTTGTATGGTTACCATTACAGGTGAGTGGTCTGAGATGTGGGCAGGGAAATGCTTGATCTCCTTAATATTTGCTGCAAAAGATCTATCAGCTAAAAAATAGTCAAGTCTCGAAAAGTGGTGATGTTTTTTGCTATGGTACGTGTACCCCCTTGTCTTGCCCTTCAAGTGTCTCCAAACATCCACTAAATTAAAATCACGTATCATGCTTTTCAGGGCGTTTCTCATTCTGGGGACATATACACTCTCTCTTCTTGTAGACCGATCTAGCACAGGGTCCAACAGGACATTGAAGTCCCCACCTACAATTACGGGAACAGACATTGCTACCATCCTCAATTCTAGATCTACAATATATTGAGGGTTATCCTCATTGGGTCCATAGTATCCCATACATAAAAACTCCCTGTCTGCCCACTTTAAATGGGCTGAAACCCAACTACCCGACCTATCTGTGCTAGACTCTTTCATTTGTATTCCGCAACCACTCCTAATCAGAATAGCCACTCCCTTACTGCAACATAGTTGATCTGAGACAATAAAGTTTTGGACCCAACCGCACCTCCCAAACAACTCCCTACTCTCATTTGCCAAAAGGTGCGTTTCCTGTAGCAGCATTACTTGTGCCTGACTATTTTTTAAATATTCCAATATTTTCCTCTGCCTAGGTTTGGACCTCAGACTATTCACATTCCAAGTGAGAATTTTGATGCTCGGAATGTTAATCGAAACCATCTTTCTTAATAGATTCCCTTCCTGTTTTCAATCCTGAGCTGAAGAAATATTCCTGCATAAAAGGTGTTGAGGATTTTTTTTGTTTTTTTCCCCCACTGCTCCCCACCCGTGCTCCCCCACCACCTCCCCCTTCCCCTGCTGCGCCCACCCTGAGGAACCCTCCCTATGTTATTAGGCATAATAATGCCTATAGGCGTACCATCGGGGGGAATTTACTGACACACTACTAATGTATACATTACTAGAGAGCTGGAGAGCTAGAGAGCTATTTTTTACTTTGCAGTATTCTCGTTGCTCATTCTGTTTATTAACGCTTCGACGTCATCAACTGAGCGGTAGTTGTACATTTTATTATTCCACATTATGCGGAGCGTAGCAGGGAATTTTAACTGGACTTTCGCTCCTAACCTTCGAAGCTCCTCCATCTTTCCGCCTAGCTCTCACAGCTTTTGTTCTGTAACCTTACATACATCAGATCTAACCAGAAAGGAATAACCATTAACCACGTATGGGCCATTTTTTTAAAGCACTGCTAAGTATCTCCTCCTTGATATTGTAGGAAAGGAAGTTTACCAAGATCTTTCTAGGTTTGGTTCTCTGTGGGTTACGTCGAAACGGCTCTCTGTGTGCCCTCTGTATTTCACTCTCGAGATTTATCTCTTCCTTATCCTTCAGGATCGTTTTTCGGAGAAGGGAGATTATAAAAGCCTTCATCTCTGGCCCTTCCTCACTTTCAGGAATATTTAAGAATCTTATATTATTCCTGCGAGAGTGATTCTCAATTCTCTCTATATCATCTCTTAGCATTTGGTTTTGTTTGCCAAGATTAGAAATCTCGATTGCGTTCTTCTCAACGTCCTGTTTTACAGCACCAACTTCTTCCTCCAAAATTTTTGTGCGGGAGGTAACCTCATCTAGCTTCTGGGCTAATTCAGAGCAAGATACTTGTATGCCTAGTTGGTTAGCCTCTGATACCTCAAAACGCTCTTTTATATCATTTTTCAGCTCCAATAGCATACTAGCCAGTGAGATCTCTGCCTCTACGTTTATTGCAGGTGCACTTTCTCCTGAACTGGTTATGCGATTCTGGTTATCCCCGTTTATTTCTGATGGTGGTGCTTCCAGCTCCTCGGCTGATGTCAGAGCCGAATATCTATTGCTTACTGGGACTGTTATTATATCCTGCTGCGGGGCCCTGCTCTGACCTCTCAACGTGCTCGAATTACTCGAATTATTCGAAGTACTCATTCCAGCAGTGTCTTCAGTATCGTTGTCTTTTCCCATGTTGCTAGCACAGACCATTAAATTTTCAGGAATATGCTCTTCAGGGCTAGAACTTGTGCTTGCTGCATTATCTTTCTGCATGCTTGGCAACACGCGAAAAAAGGATTTGAGTGAAGGAGTTACTTTAACTCTCGCGGTTGGGAGGCAAGATTTCTTTATATTCTTTCCCTCACTGTTTTTCTTTAGGGACCCCCCAGTCCCTCTACCTTGTGAGGACACCCTTTGTCGCCCCCTTTTTGCCTTAATTATGGTCTTCACCCCTTGTGGTAAGTCAGGCAGGGCGCCTGGTGAGAAGGAAAGAAGACTTGCCTTACCTCCAGTATTCCTATTCCTCAGCGTATACCTGGAGGGGACCTCGCCTTCCCTGAGGATCCCTGTCTCCATATGCGAGAGTCTTCCTCCCCACTCTCTTGGTCCTCGCGTCTGCTGTTTCTCAGCTCCAGGCAGGCCTCTCCCCTCAGCCCCCACCTCTTCCACCTGATGCAGACAAGCCCTGCTTGTTCTGCCTCTGCCCCCGATTCCAGCCCGCCAGATCCGTTGGAGGCTTCCGGCTGCCTCTCTCCAGCGCGTCAGCTGTACTCCACGCTGTGCTCCCCAGCGTCTTCCTGGCGTGAAACCGGGCTCCGTGAACATTGCCCAGCACCCTGGATTGCTATAGGTACGTACTTCAGTCCACTTTGAACTCTCCGAAAATAGAAAGCTGAGTATTTTCCCTGCCGTGTTCCGCTCCTTTCCGCTTCACCGTTCTCCCGCTCCTCCGCTCTCCAGCTCTTACAGTGATATACCCCCCGGACTGACGCCCGCATCCGCTAGCGTCTAGCTAGTGGCCGCCATGTTCCTCGACCGTAATGTTTTTTGTAATGTTAAACTGTCATTGGGTTAAGATTTCATTATAGTAATGTGGCATTGTCCATTTCACTTTTTACCAATCATGGGGCAAAATCTCCAGCATAGATTTGAAATAATCAAGTGGCACATGCGTAAAAATGAACACCTTGGGCACAATGATCATTTTCTCCCTTTTCATCGCATTTACATGCGGAATTTATATTTTTCTTTGGCACAATTTATATTTCTCTTTGGCAAATTTTTTTGGGGGGTTGTGGTATACAGATTTGGTATTCCCCCAGTTGGGTGATGGATGCCACAATACAAGGGCTTAAATAAAGGGACCTAACATGAGGTTGTAACAGACAATTATGTGACATCAGGTTAACGGTCTAGTTGTTTGGAT
The DNA here is from genome assembly GCA_963921515.1 of Calotriton arnoldi. Lineage (NCBI taxonomy): Eukaryota > Metazoa > Chordata > Amphibia > Caudata > Salamandridae > Calotriton > Calotriton arnoldi. Next base: position 1,455,905 of record CAWUFW010001596.1, read on the forward strand.
ACATGAAGTTGTTTATCACTGGTACGTATGCTTATTGACGCCACATTCGTGTTAGAGAGCCGTTGATGAACACAGAACGCACTGACTGATTCGAACACTAAGGACGCGCATCGAGAGCATTTAACACATCACATTAGTTAAACAGTAAGTTCTTGCGGCATGGTTGGCGGGTAATTCAATCAATGTGAGGCGACGATTCAGTCTAAGGACAGATTTCAACACAATTTTTTTTAGAAATTTTGGACCCTTTGGGCAAGAGAATACGGAGACCAAGGTGGCTTCAAAAAATCTTTTGTAAGTAGCAATTTTGAGGAAGCCCCGTCATACATTGAGAAAGACGGGAATGTTTCATCGGGAACATATAAATTATGTTTTGCAGCGGTCGAGCTGATATTGATTTCCCATGTTCTGAGATCACAGTATTGGTATTAAGCTTCAGGTACGTATCGGTATGTTGTATGGGGACATTAGAAAATCGGCTTGCAGTGATCTTGCACTGGCTATCGGGTATACAGGAATCCAGTTACGCTTTCACTTCATGGGTCACTGTGATAGAAGGACATAACTCCTTTTTATGATAGTTGCACGGAGGAATGTCTAGAAGGTCCGTTGGTAATCATTTTGCAATAGCTTTCCGACATACGTGCATTGAGTTTTGCTTTCACCCCACAGGTCACCAAGATGACGGGATATAGCTTATTTTTCCACAGCTACATGGAGGAATTATTCACAGCATGCATAGTTGCACAAGAGCACTATGGATTCAGATGTGCACTGGAGATTACCTCTTTATTAGAAAATAGGGCACAGAGCCACACTTTTTAACATGTTCCTGTAGGTTACGAATCAGATTATTTACTGAAATGTTTTTCTTACAGTTCCCCTGACGAAGGGTTAAGGTAACCCGAAATGCATTGGGAAAAGAAGGAACTTTCATTCTAAAAAAACACTATTACATATTTCGCAATGTGATGTAACACTGTTAAAGAGATAACATTGACTCGTGTAAACTCCACAGAATTGCTTGATTATATTTGTTGATACTATTGTTTAAACAAAACTGTTAAATACAGAAATGAATTAGCAATCAAAAGAAATGGTTTAATTTTTTATCTTCGGTCAAGTATGTTTACTATTGTTTGAACCTGAAAGGTCTATGAGTAGTACGCCTTGTGTACTGTGTACATTCTTTGTACACCAATAAGGTTAAATAAGAAAATGCCCACTGTCTAAAAGTCGAGAAAAGGGACAAGGGAACCCTACTCACTAAGGAACCAGGGTAGTTAAATTATTGTCAGAAACAGTGGTTCCAGTGGAAAGATAAGGCCTATCTTGATAATAGGATGTACAATTGCAATGGGAAGGGTTAGAGTAATGTCAGAGGGAGAAGAGACCACATACACCTTTGGTTCAGTTTAATACAGTTAAGTTTTATGATTCACAAAAAATTATATATATACAATGCTAAAAAAGGGAATGGAGAATAATTGTGCGTAGTGTCCCCAGTGAAAGCAGGAACCTAAGGAAATGGTGACAAATTTGTGACAGTTTTTACAAGGTTTCATTTGGCCTTCCAGCAGGCAGACTAACGCTGCCGTGCTGTCCGCGTGTTGGATCGCCACGCGCTGCAGGAACTCCATTATCTAAACAAAGGATTCTTTTCTAATCCAGACCGTTGCAGACTGATCAACGTAGACGGCTGCAGTCACACTAATACTGAAAGTGTGCGGAAACCGGGTAATTAGGTTACGCTTCACGAACTACTACTTTGCCCGCATCAGCAGATTATTTAAGCGACGCAGGGCGACGCGAATTCTTGTCCGCAGCAACCTCATTCAGAGTTCCGATTTACACTATCAGCCTACACATGGTGTAGTGTGTCATCGCTTTAATCTCTGCGCTGTGCTACCCTTGACTGCCAGCCTTCCCCCACCCTCACTTGGGTACCTGGCTGGGTTCCCTTGTGAGTATCCTTTTTTCTCCTGCTATCACTCACTTGTGGCACACACTCTTCACGTGGCTGCGCAGTTCACCTACCAGATGCCCCTACATCCTTAGGTCCTGATGAGACCCTACACTACACAGAGGGTCGAAACGTCGTTGACATAAAGATAAAGGGCGTATCACTGTATATAGTCGCTGTTTACTCTGTATATATTTGACAATGGTCGACTTTTATGGAAATTTGGAAACCTTGTAAAAACTGTCACAAATTTGTCACCATTTCCTTAGGTTCCTGCTTTCACTGGGGACACTACCCACAATTGTTCTCCATTCCCTTTTTTTGCATTATATATATATAATTTTTTGTGAATCATAAAACTTAACTGTGTTAAACTGAACCAAAGGTGTATGTGGTCTCTTCTCCCTCTGACATTACTCTAACCCTTCCCATTGCGATTGTACATCCTATTATCAAGTTAGGCCTTATCTTTCCACAGGAACCACTGTTTCTGACAACACTTTCTAAAAGTGGCATTTTCAAACATAGGATTTAAAAACCACCTTCACCAAAAGGTGCGTTAATAAATTCTGAGTTGAGAGTCTAAACTTAATTTTCCTATCTTGTCCCTATTGCAAGTTACACATGAAAAAATGTTACAGTGCAACTCCAATGTTAAGTCTATGGGACAGATAGCCTTTCAATAGTGAAAAACGAATTACACAGTATTTCACTATCAGGACATGTCACACACACTAGTACATGTCCTACCTTCCACATACACTGCACCTTGCCCATGGGGGTACCTTGGGCCTACCTTAGGGGTACCTTACATGTAAGGAAAGGGAAGGTTTGGGCCTGGCAAGTGCGTGCACTTGCCAGGACAACATGGCAGTACGCAACTGTGCACGCAGACACTACAGTGGTAGGTCTGAGGTACATTTACAGGGCTACTCATGTGGGTGGCACAACCAGTGCTGCAAGCCCACTAGTAGCATTTGATATACAGGCCCTGGCACACACTGTGCACTTTACTAGGGACTTACCTGTAAATCACATATGCCAATCATGGATAACCAATCATTGTCACAATTTATACAGATAGCATATGCACTTTAGCACTGGTCAGCAGTGGTAAAGTGCCTAGAATCCTATAGCCAACGAAAACAGGGTCAGAAAAATAGGAGGCAAAATGCAAAAAGTTTGGGTGTATACCTGTCAAAAGGGCCAGGTCTAACATGCATCGTCTGTAAAATCATGATGGCACCACCCTCTGTGAGGCAGCATTTAATCTCCCAGCCATCCTCTGCAAAGAGGCAGCCCGAAGGGATGCACACATGCAACACAGCTCCTTATGAGCCAGAGTGGCTCTTCCTTGCACTATGTGATCATAGTAGCCTGTGACTGCTTGCCTGAAGCATGCACTGCCTCCCTCACCTGGCCACGAAACCCACTACACTATGCATTCATTTGTACCTCAACGTGCTAAGCAACCTACAACAGTCAAAAACACTGTTCAGATCACACTCATGCATCAGGGTTATCAATATAGGGGCAGATTTACAAGCCGCTTGCGCCACTTTTGCGTCACTTTTCCCATGTTAAAAGTGACGCAAAAGTGGTGCAAGGGGCTTGTAAATCTGCCCCATAGTACCTCACATTCACTGCTTGGTGATGTGAAACAAGATAACACATTGTTATCGTTTGACCTTCTTTTATTTCTCCTGTTGCGCACATGGGCCTAATTTAGGGGTAACTATTGGTTGTACCTGCGCCCCCTAATTGCCAAGTATTGCTAGCCCTGCACTGCTCATTCGAACAGTGGCCTCAGGTGTCTCGGGATCAGCACCCCACTAAGGAAAAGTAAACAGGGTTATTTGGACCCTCTTCAATTTGTGCAGCTCTGACACCTTGTCTCTCACTTAGACCCTCAGTGAATCCACCGCTTGGTGTTGTGGGGTAAGAGGAAGGGGCAAAAGATTGTAGCTTATCCCACTTTTGAGAGATTCAGATGGAGAACATTGTCAAAAAAGGTGCAGCCAGCATAAATAATGGTTGTGCAGTTCCAAAAGACAGGATTTCATTTAATTCCTAGCATTGAACAATGCTTTGAAAGAGATTGTTCCTAACTTCACAGAGGGAATATGGGAGGAGATGGTGCTCGGGCCCTACTATCATTGTGGCCCTCATCATCCTGGTCTTCGGGCAGTAAACCTCGACACAGCAGTAGTGAGTCTGCAATGGGCATTTGAGGCATTCCTGCATGTGGATAAGTTGCACTAGACCTTGGAGGACATCTGTGGTGAGATTGTACTGTGCATCTATGGCAATATCTGGATGTGGGTAGTCTGTACTATACATTTGAAGCAAACAACAGGGGTGTGAAAACATTTTTTTTTCATCAGTGAAGTTTTGTGAAGTCCAGGTTTTCTTCCTTCACAAACTTTGCAAAGTTTTTAAGTTTACCTCCGCTTGAGAATAGGATATTTTTACACTTGTTTTTAACACCTTTCACTGCCTACCCACAGCAACACCCATGGAACGCCCCTTTCACGCAAAGTGCTGCGTGTAAAGGGGCCATATTTACAAGGACAGGAAAATCCACGCAGGGTGTCTTTTCCTGTCCTTGTAAATATGGAGCAATAAAACATGCCACCAGTACATCACAAAAAGTGACGTACTGGTGGCGCAGGGGGCTTGTAAATCTGCCCCTCGGTAGTGCGCTCTTAAATATAACTTAGGGCCTGATTACAAGTACGGCGGTCCACAGGACCACCGTACTCGTAGTGTCGGTCCGATCACCACCACACTGCGGGTCCGCCACGAGACCGCCGGCTCCGCCGGGATCAAGGATCCGCTGGGCTGGCTGTCTGCAACCGGCATAAATATGTTTGCGGTGCCGCTGCTGGCACCGCGAAGCATATTCTGTTTTGCCTTTTCACCGCCTTTTTAATGGCGGTGAGCCCGCTATGAAAAGAGTGGTGGTGAGGCACCTAAGGGGGCCCTAACAGAGCCCCCTGCCGGATCTGGGCCTGGGGATGCATGCGGGGAGGCACATGTTGTGCCCCCCTTTATTTGCACCCCCTTTCCTGCATGGTGTGGCATGCATGCCACACCATGAAGTAATGTGCTGCAGGCGCTGTCACGGTGGTTAGGTTCTCCTATGAGCCTAACAGCCCACTGCCATGAGACCGCCACAGCACTGCCCGCCCAACCTGGATTCAACTCTGAATCCGGCAGGCGGGCTTTCCACGGCTTTGGCAGACCTTCTGGGGATGGAGCGATGGCAGTGCCGCAGGAGCACCGCCAAAGTTGAAATAAGGCCCTTAATCTTTTGTATGTCAGGATGAGAAGTCAATACCTGCTTTAGTTTGAAGACATTTGCTTGTTGCTCTTAGTAAAAGTGTATGCTGTGCGTATGTCATTTGCATGAATTGCTATTTGCACAAGTTGTCGCTCCTGATGTCCTCGCACCGTGTCTCTGGCATCAAGGTTTTAGCTAGCTGGGAAACATTAATTTGTACATAGATCTTGAATGTTGTGCGCCTATCGACGGTGGTAAATTACATCTTCACCCGGGGCAGCAAAATCCTTTCATTGACCTGGTAGGAAAGAACCTGCTCCATTGTCACTGTATTCCTGGATGTCAAATAGGCCTGTGTGGAAAAATGGATTCTTGGGGGATGACTTAGAAGTCCATCACTCGATTTCAGTCTTTTATCCAGTTCATGCAAATTTAGGGAGCTTTTCGTGAGAAAGTGGTGGAATTCTCTAGTTATATTAATTTGAAAGATTCTGAAAATATTTTTACAACAATATAAGTTTAATAAAGTACTCTGTAAAGATAACAAACCGAATTATATCCAGAAGTTTGAGAAATCTAAGTAATTTGAGACGGAGTTATGCATAAAACTGATAAGAACTTACAAGGATCATAATATCCAGCAGAATGTAATAGGCTAGTGAGAGAGAGTGGAGTCATCCAGCCAGATACTGCTCGTCAGAAGCCTTCATTACACACATTATTTAGATACTATTATCTATATGATGCCGCAAAGGCAGCCCTTGTCTATACAATGCTGGCTATCATGAGCGATTTCTGAGAGCTGGCAGCTTGAGGGATGAGAACGGCCAGAGTACTGCCCTCCTCCAGTAGCACACAGGACCCTACTGTAAACACCCAACTCAGCATCAAACTGTTTAAAGAAGTGAGGGGGGTTAGGGGTCTGTGGGAAGAGATTACTGTTCCACTGCACATCCATCATAAAAAATAACATACCTTTCCTGTTAGACTGCAATCACTGGCTACACATCCTCTGATATAGTGAATCTCCGCATAGTCTCTGACATTGAGGGTGATTGCCTGTATACCTTGTGGTGGCGAGGGTCACTGCCTGCACAGCCCCTGACAGAGTGGTTGTCTTGAGCGTGTCTGCCTGCACATTCAGTGATAACAAGGGTCAATCCATGCACATCCTCTGATATGTCACCTCCACAGTGCTTTTTAATCTGTCCCGTTCCATCTTTCACGCACAGTCATTCCTCCCTGCAGGGTGAGTTCTACGAGAAGTGCTGTGACTAGGTCACTGGAGTTAATGGCATTATGAAGTGGTGAACAACCTGTGTACATACTCCTGTTAATCACTCACCCCGGTGACCTGCAATATCTTTCCACCCAGTATTTTCTTTTAAAAATTATAGGGAATAAGCGGTCTCTTCTCTCGCATTGACAGAGCCCTGGAATATAAGGCTCCATCCAAGATTCCCGAGGGTTAGGGCCTGCCTTGATAGTGGTTTTATGAGTAATGACCAAAGCTCGATACCTCAGTCGGTGGGTGAGGGGTTTTCATCCTAAAAGACAGATACCTGGTCCTGTGGCAAGAGAGACAGTACTCTGCTTTTCGAGTTGGCACAACTTTGCCATATTAGCGGATAGACCTGCGTATTCTTGGTTTTTGATGTAGTTTGTAGCAATATATTTTATAAACAAATATGGATGTTGTTTCATATTGATGTGAAGTTTCCATTAGCCTCAAATATACCTGCTACATTTTATGGTTCTAGTAGGTCCAGAAGCCATTTGTTGCCATTTGCACATTTCTGCAGACCGTAACCTTGTTTCCAGTCCTGGCAACTGGAATTAGGATTTTGGGAGAATAATGATCTCGCTATTGAAGTCATGAATAATATTTTCTCCTCAAGGAAGATCATGCTAACTGCTCATGAGATATATTTTTGCTGAAAGTAATGATTTTCTCCCATGTGATTAGGTTCCAAAGGCCTGTATTCATTGATGTTGATTCACCCAAATGCCAGGGGTAGTGGAGGAGCATCCTACATCTTTTGAACTCTATGACTTCATAGGAAGTGACATCATAGGATCCGATGTCTTCTCAGGAAATGATGTCATATGCCCATTGACCCTGATAACTTAATATGAATTACATTACTAAAGTAAACAAACCTGCAATAATTGCATGATGAATGAAATGCCAGATGACTTACTAAAGCAGATATGTCTGACTGACATGAAATGTCAGTGGTGTATTCATTACCTTTACTGTGCAGCTATTAAATACCAAAAACTTGAGGTACAGACGCGGGCTATAAGTACTTCAGAACAGACTCTGAGCTGTAGTCATGCTTTGTTAATTTTACCTCAATCCTAACATACCATATCTTTTTCTCTCACCATTGTAACCTCTGACAGCTGTGCCTCAGAGTCTCTCGCTAACCTCCACAGTGGTCATTTCGATCTCCTTTCTTCTCTGTCTTCCTCTCACTACCACCCTTCCTCTGTCATACTCATGTTTATCTTGCCCAGCTTTTGTCCTTCATGCGCCCTGTTCTCTCCTCTTAATAGTATCTCTACAATCTAGTTACATCTAACTCTTCTAGTTTCCCATTTACTTTAAAATCTACATCTATTATCACACCTATGTCCCATGTCCCATGTCCCTCCAAATGCCACCACTCATCTCTCACACTTATTATACTCACCTTTCCAAATATACCTACCTTTTTAAACATTTTCTCTCCTCTCTATCCGGCAGCCTTACTATTCCCTCTATTTTCTTTGAGTATCTTTGCACCTCAGCCTCGCTCGTTTGCTATCTTTCTTTTTCCCAATATTATAGACATCCTCTATGATGAAGCATGACACAATATTGTGTGTGAGACATCCTCTTCCATTAAGGATGGCCTTCTAGACCTCCTTCTTAGTCTCAGAAAAGACATTTTCTTTGGATCTTGGGTGGGAATCGTTTTTCTCTCTCCCCTTTTCTTTAGATTCTTGGCTACCTACTCTTATTGTGTTTACTGATTTTCGAGTGGGGTTAGTAGGCTGGCCATTAATCCCCCTGACTCTCTCCTTTTTGTGGTTTTACACATGTTAATATAGTTTGCAATTTTAAGTGATTTAGAATTGTAAATTTAATTGTTAATAATAATGTATAGTTTTGCAGCAGGATGTTAGGTTTGTAGGGGGATAGGGTGGGAAGTTAATTAAATTATAATTAATTAATAATTTTACATTAATTATGTGATTGATATTATTATGTAAATTATGCAATATAGATTTATTTTAGTTATATTTTAGGTATGGGTTGCTCAGTTTGTACTGGTATAGGGAGGACATTTAATGAGGTAATAATTATTTAAAAATAAATTATTAATTTAGAATTAATTATTTTATCAATCAATCAATCAGGGTTTATAAAGCACTGCTACTCACCCGTGAGGGTCTCAAGGTGCTGTGGGGGAGAGAGGGGGTGCTGCTGATCCATCTGAGCACTGGCGTTTAGTCAAAGAGCCAGGTCTTGAGGTCCTTCCAGGAGTGGGTCAGCGATGGGGATTGTCTGAGCTGGAGAGGCAGGGTGTTCCAGGTCTTGGTGGAGAGGTAGGAGAAGGATCTTCCTCCGGTTCTAGACTTGTGGATCCGAGGGACGGTGGCTAAGGCCAGCTGGGTGGAACAGAGGCGTCTGGTAGGTACATGGAATGAGAGGCGGTAGTTCAGGTATGCTGGTCCTGCATCATGGAGGGCTTTGTAGGTGAATATAGGACGTTTTTTCGCATGCGTTTACAACGCATGCCATAACAACGCAGTCGTTACAACGACCGCGTTGTTATTTCGCATACCGTTACAACGCAAGACGGAACAACGACTTGCTTTTAGGGGGCGCTGGATGTTGGAATAGTATAATTTACTATTCCAACTCCAGTCTGTGCGGACACTAGGGAAGGTGTTGGATTTTAAATCCAACACCTTCTGCCCCTAACGCAAGTCGTTCTTCCGACTTGCGTTGTAACGGTATGCGAAATAACAACGCGGTCGTTGTAACGACCGCGTTGTTATGGCATGCGTTGTTTAACATGCAAACTAAACGCTGTTTACCTTTGTAGGTGTGTGTGAGGAGCTTGAAAGTGATTCTTTTGTTGACTGGGAGCCAGTGGAGTTCCCTGAGGTGTTTGGTGATATGGCTGAGGCGGGGGATGTCGAGAACCAGTCAGGCTACGGCATTTTGGATGTTCTGTCGTTTCCTGAGGAGTTTTTGGGTGACGCCGGCGTAGAGTGCGTTGCCGTAGTCGAGTCTGCTGCTGATGAGTGCATGGGTGACCGCTTCTCTGGATTCGGTGGGAATCCATTTGAATGCCTTTCGAAGCAGGCGGAGTGTGTGTAAGCATGATGAGGAGATGACGTTGAGCTGATGGTTCATTGTGAGCGAGGAGTCCAGTATGATACTGAGGTTTTGTGCGTGGTCCGCGGGGATGGGTGGGGTTCCCAGTGCAGAGGGCCACCAGGAGTCGTCCCAAGCTGAGGGGGTGAGGGCTTCGGACTTGTCCGAGTTGAGTTTGAGGCAAATGTTTTTCATCCAGGTGGCGATGGCCTTCATCCCGCTGTGGAAGTTGTTTCTGGTGGTTGTGGGTTCGTTGGTGTGGGAGAGGATCAGTTGGGTGTTGTCGGCATAGCAGATGATGTTGAGTCCATAGTCCTTGACGATGGCTGCGACAAGGGCCATGTAGACGTTAAAGAGGGTGGGGCTCAGGGAGGAGTCCTGGAGAACTCCTCAGCTGATCTCAGTGGGTTCGGAGATGAACAGAGTTAGTCTGACTTGCTGTGTTCCACCAATGAGGAAGGAGTGGATCCAGTCCAGGGCCTTGTCGGATGCCGGTGTAGTGGAGTCTCCTGATGAGGGTACGGTGGGAGATGGTGTCAATGGTGACTGAGAGGTCCAAAAGGATGAGGGCTGTGGTTTCGCCCCGGTCAAGAAGGGAGTGGATGTTGTCGGTGGCAGCGAGAAGTGCGGTCTCGGTGCTATGGTTGCTTCTCAAGCAGAATTGGGAGATGTCCAGGACGTGGTTTGATTTGATGAACTCGGAGAGTTGGGCGTTGATGGCCTTCTCGTAGACCTTGGCTGGGAAGGGCAGCAGGGAGATGGGTCTGAAGTTCTTGAGGTCTGTCAGGTTGGCGGATGGTTTCTTGAGAAGAGGGTTGATCTCAGAATGTTTCCAGTCGTCGGGGAAGGTGGCGGTCTCGATGGACGAGTTCATGGTGCAACGAAGCTCGGGGCGATGGCGGTGGCTGCTCTATGAAAGATGTGGTGCAGGCATGGGTCCAAGGAGGCTCCAGAGTGAATGCTTTTCATGGTCTTGAGAGTGTCGTCTGTGGTGAGTGGGGTCCAATTGAGCAGGATCTGTTGGGGTGTGGCATGGTTCGGTGCGGTGGTGTCGGACTTAGTGGGAGGGTCTTGGGTATCAAAGCTGTTGTAGATCTGCCTGATCTTGTGGTGGAAAAAGGCACTGAGTTTGTCACAAAGGTCTTGGGAGGGTGGGACGTCCGTGGTTTCGCTGTTGGGCCTGGCAAACTCCTTTATGATAGCAAAGAGTTCTTTGCTGTTGTGTGCGTTGGCTTTCATTCTGTCCTTAAGGGCTGTTTTCTTTGTGGTTTTGAGGAGGAGGTGGTGTGCTGTGATTCAGGTTTCGAATGTTGTGTGGGTTTCCAAGGTTTTGTTGTTCCTCCATATCTTCTCTAGTCATCTGCAGGTGCGTCTCGACTCATGGAGGGCGGGAGTGAACCAGCTGGCTTTCTTGGGGTGTTGCTTGTCGGGTGCCTTCTTGAGGGGTGCCAGAGTGTCGGAGCAGTTGGAGATCCATCGGTGGAGGTTGCGTGCAGCGGTATTGGCGTCGGCGGATGTCGGCTGTGTGGTAGTGCTGAAGGAGGCAGTGAGCTGTTCATCGATGACCTTGTTCCAGCTATGGCTGAGGGGGTGGTGAGGGCATTGGTGTACGGTGGGTTTAGTGAAGGCGAAGCACATGCAGTGGTGGTCAGTCCAGAGGAGTTCAGTAGTGTGGCTGTAGGTGACGTGTCGGCTGGCAGAGAAGACAGGGTAGTGCGTATGTCCTGCTGCGTGGGTTGGAGCAGTGACTAGCTGCTTGAGTCCTACGTTTGCAAAGTTCTCCAGAAAATATGCAGTGTTCTGGTCGTTGGGGTTGTCCAGGTGAAAGTTGAGGTCACCAAGTAGGATGTAGTTGGTGGATGAGAGAGCCTGGGGGGCAATTAAGTCGACGATGGTTTCGGTGAAGGACAGGCGGGTGCCAGGTTGTCTGTCGACAAGGATGCACAGAGGGATGCATTGGGGTTGGTCTGGATCAGGAAATGGAGGTGTTCCATTGTTGTCATTAGGTCGTCCGAGTGGGTGGTCAGGCAGAGGGTATTTTTGTGGACGATGGCAATGCCTCCTTCTGGTCGGTTGGCATGGTCCTTGTGGGTGATCTTGTAGCTGCTGGGGATTGCGATGGCGATGTCCGGGCCAGAGCTGGGATTTGTCCAGGTTTCCATGAGGAAGGTGATGTTGAGTGAGGCAGAGTCGAGGAGGTCCCAGTTTTCTGTGGCGTGTTTGTGGAGGGAGCGCATGTTGAGGAGGATGCAGCTGAGCCGGTCGGGCCCACTGTAGGTCGGTTGGGCGGCGGGGGGAGCTGGAGTGCAGAGGTGGGACAAGGTGCAGCTGCAGTTACAGCAGGAGAAAGGTCCTTGGGTGTCCTTCGGTGATGCAGGTGATGCAGGTGATGCAGGTGGCAGGCGGCCTGGTGTCAGGTGTTGAGGGTGAGAAGGGTGCTGGCGTCGTATCAGTGAACGGTCAGGGAACCAGGGTCCGTGGCACTGGGCGCGTTCTAGGCGCGATTAAATACTAGTTATGTAAATTGCGTAATACTTATATATTTTAGGTGTGGGTTGCTAGGTTTGTAGGGGTTTAGTGTGGGGAGTTAGTTAATAATTAATTAACAATTAATTATTATTTAATTTTTTAATTGATTAATAATTATGTGAATTGTGTAATACTTATATATTTCAGTTATATTGTAATTGTAATTGCATTTATATAGCACTTACTACCCCGATGAGGTGTCAAAGTGTTTTTTCAGCGAGTAACACGGTACTCCGGAGCCCATAAAGGATTAGTGGTGAATTAGTAAGGTGAAATATGAAATTATTTTGAGTGGTTGATGTTAGTCTGTTATTTGGACTGAGAAGGATCATGAAGGGATAAAAGAGGGAAAAGATTTCCATTTGTATAGCGCTTGCTACCCCTGATGGGGTGTTGAAATGATTTTCAGCGAGTAGCACGCTACACCGGAACCAAAAAGGGATTAGTGGTGAATTATTCTAGGGAAATATGAAGTTTATTTGAGCGGTGGACATGTTAGTCTGTTATTTCAATTGAAAAGGATAGAGGAGGGATGGAAGAGGGAAGGGTTTGCATTTATATTGTGCTTGCTACCCCTGATGAGGTGTTGAAGTGCTTTTTGGCGGGTAGCATGCTACTCTGAAACCCAAACAGGATTAGTGGAGAATTAGTATAGCGAAACTTGAAATAAATTTGAGTGGTGGACATGTTAGTCTGGTATTTGAATTGAAAAGGAATAGAAGAGGGAAGGGTCTAGAAAGTTTTTTTTTCATTTCTTTTTTGGAGTTCATAGCAGTAGGAGGGGGTTGGGATGAGTAAAGGGGAGGCGGAAGGGGAAAAGTCAGAGTGAAGGGTTTAGAAAGGTTTGTTTGGGAGATCTGAATAGTAAAAGAGGAATGAGATGATGCAAGGAGGTGTAGAGGAGGGAAAAGTCTAGAAAGGATTATTTTGGGAATCATAGTAGTGGTATGGTGTTTGGGATGAATATGAGAGTGGAGGTAGAGGATATATTGAAAGAGAGGTATAGGGCGAGAAATAGGGTAATGCATTGGAAAGAGTAGTAGAATGAGGTTTGAGATGAGTCAGAGAGTTGAGGTAGAGGATATTTTGAGAGCGTTATATGGTGAGAAATAAGGTAGTGCTTTGGAGAGAGTAGTAGAATGAAGTTTGAGATGAGTCAGAGTGGAGGTAGAGGATATATTGCAAGAGATATAGGGTGATATACAGGGTGGTGCATTGGATGTGCTGGATTAGAAGCAAAGCAATAAATATAAAAATACATAAGTACATCAAACGTATATCCATGCCTAAGGAAGGTAATATATGTAGATTAAAGTTGCATTTAATAAACTCAGACTTGTAAGTGTTGTTGTACTTTAAATTAATTTATTTGTTTTTATTTTTGTAATTCAATAGTGAAGCAATTGTAAATAAATGGTTATGATAAAAGATTTACTTATTTATGCAGTCACTTATATACATGTTAAAGATAGAATAATGTAACTATAAGTAATATATACACTTTTTAAGCAGAGCTAACGAATATTTATATCTTTAAAAATGTAATTATTATACACGTTTATAAAAAGCAAGACACATATGTAGGTACACATCTATAGTCCAAATAAATGCTTATATACAGAGGGATATGCTGTACATTTATGTTTGAGTATGGTGGTTATGTGGGGAAGAGCCAATTCTTGAGTAGTCTTCTGAATATATGGTGGTTATCTGTGGATCTTATGTTCGGGAGTAAAGAGTGTCATAGTTTGGCTGCTTGAACAGAGAAGGATGTGCCACTCATGGTTTTTTTCTTGTAGGGTGAGATTTTGAGGCGAGGTGGCACTCTAGAGAGAAGGTTCCTTTGTTGAATGTATTTTGTGATTTTATTCCTGATGAAAAGTGGTCCCGTTCCATGTATCGCTTTGTTGGTGATACAAAGTAGCTTAAATGTGGATCTTCTGGCAACCGGTAACCAATGTAGGGCTTTCAAGGCAGGGGAGATGTGGGCTTGTGGCTTTATATGTAAGAGTAGTCTGGCAGCAGAGTTCTGAATCCGTCGTAGTCTTTTCATAGTTGTTAAAGGTGATCCGTGGCAGAGACTATTGGTGTAATGGAGTTTGGACAGAACAAGAGAGATGGTACCATGGTACCCTGGTACCCTGGACCTTGTGTGGAAAACCCAGGTGGGGGAAGATGCGTGGGCATTCAGTGATAGCTTGGATTCCATGGTAATTCCGAGGTTTCTTACTTCTTTTGATACTTTAGGTGGTGTGCCCAGATCATCAGCACAGGCCGCAAGTGGGTCATAATTTTTTCAATCGCCATACATGACTATTTCCATTTTGGAAGCATTCAACTGGAGATGGCTCCATGTCATCCACTGATCCACCGCTCTGAGACAACCGAAAAATGGTGACATTCCAATGTCTTTGGGGCGTTCCCGTTAAAGTATTTGGGTGTCATCTGCATAGTTATACCACGTGAGGTGAAATTAATTGCTCAGTGCTGGTAATGACTTTCTATAGATGTTGAAAAGCATGGGTGAGATGATGGAGCCTTGAGGGACTCCTGCTTTTGTGAAGTACGGTCTGGAAGAGAAAAGGTGGGTATATATATATATATATATATATATATATATATATATATATATATATATATATATATATATATATATATATATATATATATATATATATATATATGATTTTCATAGTAGTAAATGAAAAATAATTAACAAAATATATTTAATATAATGTAAAATATATATTTTTAATATTTGTATTACATCTATAAACACAAATACGCATATATATGTGTGTGTGTGTGAATATAAGTATATAGTTATATATAGTCTTAAGTATTAGTAGAATTTATGTAACTTACATTATATTGATAATATATACTGAAATATTTAAGATTTACTACTTTAAACTATATATGTATATTAAAAAAACAATATTTTTGTTTAGTTTTTCGACAATATTAGTGTAAAACGATATTTTAGTTCTGATGTTTTTGTACTTACCTGAATAAGTATATGGACACAATACTTTGGTAAACAATATTTTTGACACAATATTTGTGTCAAACGATATTGTTTACCTTAATATTGTGTCAGTGATTCGTCCTGTGAATGGGGACATGAGGCAACTGAACTTGAGCTAGTACCTTCAATTTAGTCGTACATTCAGGAGCCTCTATGTGTCAGGTGCCTCCCAGGTTAGACTTCCAAAACAAATCCTCTAACATAGCAGTTCTTAACCTTTTGACTTCTTTGGACTCACACTTAATCATTACTGGAACACAGGGGCGGGTCCCCACCGAATCATTATTCGTCTCTGGGGACCCACACTGAGTCATTTTTGGAAGGGAAGGACCCCAGCTGAACATTTTTGACGGTTTGAATCACAAAGTAATGTACAAAAAGTATCATTAAACAAATACACAAATGATGAAATATTGCATTTAATTAACAAACAAATGTAAAACAAATCAACATTTTAAGGGGAAGGTTGGAACTTTTCTTAATTTAGGCCACTCAGTGTCCGTACTACATTATGTTTGTTGCATTTGCACTGCTCTCACAAATCTATCTGAGGATACTAGCTTAACAGTTAGCCTCCAATTTCTAATACTTTACATTAACAGAGCGTTTTAAATTATTTTAATTTTAATTTTACATTTTACTTCTTGTCTATATATTCTTCATGTCATTTTTTTTAAGCTATCGCGAATTCCCTAAGAAAGTTTTGTGGACCCCAGGTGTTCCCATACCGCAGATTAAGAACCACTGCTTAACACTATCACATGCGTGTCAAAAAGGGTTCAGGCAATATACTAGGACATGTGTTGGAGGTGGGACTGTGGCTAAGGAGGAGCGTGCTAGATGGCTACATGGGGCATGGCCTAGTGCAAGCATTGGAGTATTTGGAATAGTGGAGGATACAGTATTTATGTAGGGCAGTGGTGGAAGCAGAAGAGTAAAAGGTGTGGACACTGGAAGATCTAAAAAGGGGAAATGTGAGGGATAGGGTGCAAAGGATGCAGACTGCCCAGGAAGAGAAGTTGAGGATGCTGGACACATAGGGATGCGAAGCAGTGGACATTGTACAAAAGGGTGAGAACCTGACCCAACTAGGTAAAACATCTTTGCTAGGCCTTGACGCTGCTAAGTACATTCTGCTGCACATGGGTGAACATCTGCGCCAACTAAGTAAAAACTCTAAAACTGGGTCCTGCATGCAGCGGTCACAATCTGCTGCAACATGGCTGCCTTTGCATCAATGCTTCATCATCATGAATCTGCTGAACCCTTTTATAGCATTCCACAGGGATGATTTTAGTGCAGCGTTGCATGCCTCATAATAGCTGTTTGCAACATTTCACAAATGTTATGACTAATATTTTTAATACAAATTCATCACAAATTCTTCAGATATTGCACTGCTTGCTCTGTAGCAAAGCGTTACCAAAGGAAAATGGAAGCACAGTAACCTTTGAAAAACATATATCGCGTCAATAATCAACTACTGCATTTGCACCCTCCTTTCAATGGTTATTCCAGTTAGGGTGAGGCACAGGGAGTGGTGCAAATGTGCTTACATGTGCACAGCCATGCTAGTCTAGTACTGCATGAGAGTGGACTGATGGCATGGCATTTGTAATTGCAAGTATACCTGATCAAGGATGGAGAAAGTGACATTGGCGAAATGGGGGAATGCTACTTTCTCCAGTATTGGGGTATCTTTCATAGATTCACATGCCTGAATCATTCCCCGTCGTCGGAGTGGGAGTCCCACGGTACATAAAAAAGCAATAATTATGCACCTAATAACCATAATATAGGTAATATAGAACCAGGAAGTAAAGTAGATAGAAACTTCAAGGGAAGAAAACTTCCACATTTATGACTTGTCCAAGTCATTATATACAGTCCAAACTGCAGCCAATCAGGCGACAGCACCCTCCAGAATGTTCTCCCCAGAGGCTCAGGCTCTCAGATTTTCTACCGCACGTCGTGTGAAGGGAGTCTCCCTGAGCTCTGCTCAGTACTTTTCTATTTCTTCAGAAATTTTTTCATTCAGGATGTCTTCATCTAAAAGATCTCTCTTCGACCTTGTGAGTCTTGTGGGAAGCTCCGGCTGTTTTCAGACGACCCCCACAGGAAATGCATTTATTGCCTGTATCCTGATCACCAGGTGAGAGACTGCAAGATCTGTAGGACCTTCCCTCAAAAAACTCTCAGAGACAGAGAAGGACGTCTACTTCTGTGGCTACAGAAGATTAAAGATCAAGACAACCCCTTATCTGATGTGGGGAGTATTGCCTCGGGCTCAACTGCGTCCTCTAGGAAGAGGATTGCTGAGGAGGTCTTGTCTTCTCCTGGGGCTAAGGTGTCGAGAAAACAGCAAACCTCTAAAGGTGCTGAATTGCCTTCCTCCTCAAAAAAGGCTCCTCCACCTTCTAAAAGTAAGCCTCTGCCTACTACCCCCCCGAGAAAATCTGCGAAGTCTCTGGCTTCAAAACGACTTCCTGAGAAGGATTTACCTCAGAAAAAAGTACCGTCGTCGACGGCATCGACGACGACTTCGTCGACGAAACTCACCGTCGACGCTACAACAACGTCGACTGCCACCTTCTCGTCGCCGAGACCACAGATGATCATGTCGTCGGCGTCATCACCGTCGACGCTGGTTTCTGTCTCCGTGAAGCCAATCTCGTCGATGACAGAAATTAGATCTACCGTCGACGTCCCTTCGACAGCGAAGATTAGGAAACTCTCGTCGACGATTGCCTCATCGACGAACGCCTCATCGACGACCGCCTCGTCGTCGAAGACTACCTCGCCGTCGAAGACTACCTCGTCGTCGAAGACTGCCTCGTCGTCGAAGACTGTCTCGTCGTCGTCGACTGCCTCGTCGACGGTTACCTCATTTACACCAGCTCCATCGACGACGACTCCGTCGACGGCTCCCTCGTCGACGCTACAATTATCTTCTTGCACAGAATTGCAGGTTTGGTCAGCGACTGCGGCCACGGCACCCTCTGCACCGTCTACGACACCTGTGCAATTACCACCATTGACAACAGCATCTTCCTTGCTGCACAGACGTGGTTCTTCATTGGAGGTCCTCTCTCCACTGCATATTTCCCCTACTAAGGTACCTCTAGAGTTACCTGAACAATTACTAGATTATGGGGAGGATGATGAGGAATCCGAAGACGATGACAGATTTCGCACTGCCAGGAACCCTTCAGAATTATTCATTAAATATCAGGAGGACGATCAGGATGACAATCCTTCCCCAGAGACTGTTAGTCCAGCTCCAGATGAGATCCCGACGGTGCAAATGCCGTTGGCTCTATTAAACAATCTACAATTTATGTTGGATGACTATTATCGCCGTTTCCCTCCATCTGAATCGGCTTCATCCATTCCGCCGACACCTGTGCCTCAAACTTCCTTTTCTGTGTTGAGGTCACCCTGACCACCTTCTCCAGTGCCTTCTCATTATTCCCATGATGCTCACACCTCGGACAACGATAGGGAGGAAGGAGAATTGGATGACAGATCGCTTCTTACGGAGTGGGACGATTACCAGCTGCAAACTCCGTCTCCTTCAACTCCAGCTCCCATCGATTCTCCTCCAGTTGACATCGGAGGGTTTCATCTTCTTATGGAAAGGGCAACACAAAGGTTCCTCCTGCCTATGGAAACAAAAAAGGATGAGTGTTTCCTATATGACTTTAAAGATCAGCCGATGATGCAGGTACGGACCATCCCAATAATTGACTTCATTTGGAAAGAGGGATTGAAGGTCATGAAAGCTCCTGCTTCTGTTCCTGTTGTCCTACCTCGCCTCGACAAAAAGTATAAGGCGCCAGATAACTCGCCTGCATATCTCATAGGTCAACCAAAAGCTGACTCTGTTATTGCCCAAGCGGCGCAACGACGAGCTAGAAACCCCTCTTCTCCAATCACAGCTCCTCCAGATCGGGATGGCAGACGATTGGACACTATTGGAAAAAAGGTTTCCACCATGGCAACGACGACCGTCCGTGCTGCTAATTCACTGGCCATATTAGGCCGGTACGACAGACAGATGTGGTCGGACATCTCTCCCTACATCGACATGTTGCCAGAACCATCCAAATCGGAGGCTTTAAAAATCCTACAAGAAGGAGAGCGTATCTCTGCGGAAATCATAGATTTGGCCGTGGATGTCGCATCTACAGGATTTAGACAACTAGCAGGTGCCGCAGTACTACGACGGCAAGGCTGGCTCAAATCGACATCTTTTCGCCAGGAGGTTCAGGCAAAGATAATTGATATGCCGTTTGATGGTGAGTCACTGTTTGGCCAACATGTGGATGAGGCTCTTCAAGCCATTAAAAAGGATACCGAGACAGCAAGATCTCTCGGTACTCTCCAGTTTCGGAAGCCGCCCTTTCGTGGCGCTAAGGGCCGTGGATCCTTTTCTAGTCGAGGAGGATATAACCAACAAAGGTCATACCAGTCCTTCCAAAATAACCAACGATACCAATCTCAACGCCAACAGTCTTACGGACAACGAAATACCTCCTATTCACAGAATAAGAGAAAGCCTTCCTATCGCGGACGCGACACATCTAAAAAACAGTGACAACCGCCACCTGCCACCTATTCTACCGCCTACCCCTTTAAAACTTGGAGGGAGAATCTCCCAATTTTACTTGAACTGGTCCGCTATAACATCAGACAAGTGGGTCCTGGACATTGTGGCCAGAGGCCATGTTCTAGAGTTCATAAAGATTCCTCCAAACTCTCCTCCCAAAGGCCCACCTCCAGCTCATCTCAAGGAGCTTTTTTCCCAGATAAATTTGATGCTAAGAAAGGGAGCGATCGAGATGGTCCCTCAATTGCAAAGAGGAACCGGGTTTTATTCAAGATTTTTCCTGATCAAGAAAAAATCGGGAGAATGGCGTCCCATTCTGGATCTTCGCTCCCTCAACAAATATTTAAAAAAGTTATCCTTCCGGATGTTAACGCTTCAAGAAATCCTTCACCTCCTTTCTGCGGGGGATCACATGGCCACCCTCGACCTCCAGGACGCATATTTCCATGTACCGATTCTTCCCAGACACAGAAAATTCTTGCGGTTCAGAGTGGTTGGCAGGGACTTCCAGTTCAAGGTCCTTCCTTTCGGACTACGTTCCGTACCACGTGTGTTTACCAAGGTTCTAGCACCGGTGGCCGCACACCTTCGTCTGGAAGGGATCCAAATCTTTCCGTATCTAGACGACTGCCTTATCAAGGCGAATTCTTTCACGGTCGCATGCGCCCACATTCAGAGATGTTTGTCCCTCTTCCAATATCTGGGCCTCTCCATCAATCTCGACAAGTCTCATCTCGTCCCATCGCAAATACAGACGTTCTTGGGAGCCACGTTAGACACTCAACTGACACAAGCATTCGTCTCAACCGAAAGGCAACGAAAAATTTGCAGACTTGCCCACCTGTTGCGCTCAAAAAGGTGCGTTTCAGTCCGGCAGTTAAAGTCATTTCTGGGGATGATTTCTTCATGCATTCCTTTACTCCCCAAATGCCATCTCAGAATAAGACCCCTACAAG
This sequence comes from Calotriton arnoldi, assembly GCA_963921515.1. NCBI lineage: Eukaryota > Metazoa > Chordata > Amphibia > Caudata > Salamandridae > Calotriton > Calotriton arnoldi. Next base: position 1,476,645 of record CAWUFW010001596.1, read on the forward strand.
AAGAGCTCAACCACCAATGGTTGCAGGTTTCAGGGTCCTTCGACGATCTCATTCGCATCACTCCCCGGATGCGAGAAACCTTACTCTGGTGGACTCGCAAAAGGAACGTGGAAAAAGGGTGCGCATTCCTAGTGGAAGCTCCAAGTTTCACCATCACTACAGATGCATCCCTCGAGGGGTGGGGAGCGCACCTTCAAGGGCTCACAGTCAGCGGCAAGTGGAACGTCCAGCAACGGACTTGGCATATCTACCTTCTAGAATTGCTAGCCATCTTCCTCGCCCTAAAATCCTTTCGCACCATCATTCTGTGGGCATCAGTATTAATCCGGACGGACAACACAACAAGTATGCACTACTTGAACAAACAAGGAGGAACAAAGTCTGCCCGGCTCTCTCAACAAGCCCAACAAATTTGGGACTGGGCGATATGACACAGGATCAGCTTGTCAGCGATACATGTTCCGGGAGTTTCCAATGTCGTGGCAGATTCCCTCAGCAGATCAACAGTATCCAATCACGAGTGGGAGCTACATCAACCAACGTTGGATCGAATTTTCCAGGAGTGGGGTCGTCCCGATCTAGACCTGTTTGTGACCAGTCAGAACCGCAAATGCCCATTCTTTGCAAGTTGGCTTCCCCACAAGTGGTCACGCGGGAATGCGTTTTCGATGAATTTGTCGCAGATCTATGCTTATGCCTTTCCTCCGATACCGTTGGTTCCCAGGGTTCTCCGGAAAATGAAGAGAGAACCTTGTCGCCTAATTCTCATTGCTCCCAGGTGGCCTCGCCAGTTCTGGTTTACCGAACTCCTCCTTCTCTCAGAATGCGATCCCATTCAGTTTCAACCAATACCGAACCTTCTGTCCATCCAGAACGGACAGATCTGTCATCCGGACCCTGCATCTCTGAGATCAGCGGCCTGGCGCCTGAGCACCTTGAATTTGCTCATTTAAATATTCCTGCAGACTGTAAGGAAGTCTTAGCCAATGCTCGAGCGCCTTCCACTATTAAGACGTACAGGCTTAAATGGAAGAGGTTTTGCTTGTGGTGTCAAACTGCCGCTATTCATCCGATCCATGCAAAACCGGAGCAGATCCTACCATTCTTTTTGCACTTGGCAAGATCAGGCCTTTCCCATTCTACTCTGAAGGTATTTTTAGCGGCTATTTCAAGATATCGGCAAGATGGATCCAACTCTCTTTATTCAGCTAGGATCATTCAGCAGTTCTTCAAAGGATTGTTTCGGATGTTTCCTCCTATCCGCCGCCCATCTCCATCCTGGCATCTTAATGTGGTGCTTGCACAACTTATGCGACACCCCTTTGAACCTATTCATAGAGTGGATTTGAAGTTTCTCTCCTGGAAGGTGTCTCTGCTGTTAGCTTTAACATCAGCTAGGAGGGTTAGTGACATTCAAGCCTTCACTATTAATCCGCCTTTTCTTCAATTCACTTCGAACTCGGTAGTGCTCCGCACTAACCCCAGTTTTATGCCTAAAGTACCTTCGGACTTCCATTTAAACGAACCAATAATTTAAAAAACTTTCTTCCCTAATCCTCAATCACCTGCGGAAAGGACTTTGCATACCCTTGACATCAAGAGATGTCTCAAATTCTATTTACAACGGACTTCTTCAATCCGTAAATCTGACCAGTTATTTGTGGCCTATGGAAAGATACGCCAGGGACACCCAATATCCAAACAGACCATAGCTCGTTGGATTTCTGCTGCGATTTGTTTCTGTCATTAGCAAGCAGGAAAACCATTACAAACAATTCCAAGAGCACATTCTACTAGAGCAATGTCCTCTTCTACTGCTTTTTTTGCTGGTGTGCCTCTTCATCAAATCTGCAGAGCTGCAACATGGTCCAGCAAGCACACTTTTACCAAGCACTACTGTTTGGAAGCTGCCAGTAATGCAGATACGTCTGTGGGACAAGCGGTTCTCCGTAATCTTTTTAAATAAGGTGAGCCTCTGTTCTTCCCTCCTCCTCTTTACTGTTTCTCAGACAGATATCAGCTATGTTTATTATTTATATAACATTGCCCTATATTTATTTATATACAAATATATATATATATGCCTATTATGGAACTTCTATGTATGTTATTGCATAATGTCTCTTGTACATATGATTATGTTACAAGTAGAATCTTACGAGCATTATTATGGATGTACTGCTTTCTACTCTGATTCAGGCATGTGAATCTATGAAGATACCCCAATACTGGAGAAGAACAATAGTTACTTACCTGTAATCTGTGGTTCTCCAGTATTGGTATCTTTCATAGATTCACATGCAACCCACCCACCTCCCCTCAGAGGCTCGTTTATGCTCTTTTCACTTTGGTACACTCTTGTGCGAGAAAATCTGAGAGCCTGAGCCTCTGGGGAGAACATTCTGGAGGGTGCTGTCGCCTGATTGGCTGCAGTTTGGACTGTATATAATGACTTGGACAAGTCATAAATGTGGAAGTTTTCTTCCCTTGAAGTTTCTATCTACTTTACTTCCTGGTTCTATATTACCTATATTATGGTTATTAGGTGCATAATTATTGCTTTTTTATGTACCGTGGGACTCCCACTCCGACGACGGGGAATGATTCAGGCATGTGAATCTATGAAAGATACCAATACTGGAGAACCACAGATTACAGGTAAGTAACTATTGTTCTTACATGTGGTAACCCGGATGTACAGAGGCACTGGGCTGCTGTTTATCGACAGAGCACTTACTCTCAGAAAACTGTTAAATGGGTGAGCATTTATTTACACATTAACTCAATTAAAAGAAAAGAAGCATAGAAGGTTCCCTGTAGAGCAGTAACTTTAGGAACACCATCTTTAAGGATGTTGTGCAACAAGTATGTAATAATATGACAGAATCTCTTCAAAATTAAAAAGTGTATTTCATTAACATGCATAAGCATCAGTAAATCAGATGATATCATTGCATTAGGAGGCATTCATTAAAACAGAGTTTTCAAACAAGGACTTAGAAACATTTATGCCTCTTCCCACCTTGACAACAATGTCATTAGTAAACCAAGAGGCAAAACACATTTACTCTGTGGGTGGTTTAGGTTATTATATTACATGAAACAACATTAAACTTTATTAAATCAAACACATGAGAATGATTTGTACAACACACATCCTGAACTCATGTATTTCAAGGTGCTCTCATATGTGATAAAAAGGAGGCAAAGTGAAATAAAACAATTGCCTAGGATCACACTATTTGGTCAAGTGGGGAAGCTGAGATTGATCTCTGTTTTTCTGGTTTCACATTATGCAGGTCAGCCACTAGATGGGTATCTCCTATTTTGCATAAAAAGTAATTGCTTTGTCTTTAATACTTGGTGCATGAGGTTAGAGTGTGGGTGGCAGACAGAAGCCAAGTGAAGGATCCACACATTTTGGGCTCGAGGATCTGAGAGAAAATTCAGCTGAGCCAGAGCCAGGCACTTGGCTTGAGTTTGACTTAAGCCTTCACCTGCTCACCCACTTCTATTGCATAATGGCAATAAGGTATAGGAAGGATATGATTTAAGTACAATCAAGCAATTTGATGAAGCAGGAGTACTAACATCACAGGCCAGGAAGCCTTGCTTCAAGATTAATAACTTTCTCACTGCACCATATTTTAGTGGGTTGTCTATGAGACTGTGTGCTCTCTCCCCATGGGTACAATCAAATTATTGTTGGATTACAGTCCTATTTTCCTATCACATACTTATTACCAGTATTCAGATTAAGTTTATCTATCTCAATGAAAAAAACAAAAAGAAGCTGGGAAATATTTTCAGAAAGTGATTACCCAAGAGACACAATATGTCACAAGGGGAGGCTGGGATTATTATAGACCATGTCTTCCTGTTCCATAGTTTCCATATTGCTTATTCTTATTCAACAACTGAGGTATGAATGGTCCTAATGGTGAGATGCAGGGTCTACTCTCACCAGAGAAATAACACTGTGCCGTGGAATGTGCCCAGATTTTAAAATTAGAGTTCACAACCAGCAAATATTGGCAAAGTGGTGAAGCCAAGATTAAACATCAAGTCTCTCATATTGCCATGGCTACAACGTCCCCACTGTCCTGTGCCTAGCGGTGGAGGTTGGGTGTTTGTGTCTGCCCACCCAAGTAAACTCCATATCCTTCTCAAGGTTTTTTAGAGCACTCACAATCTTAACAGAGCCTGTTTCTAAGCAGTCCTGATGTTTACAGATAAGAGAATAAAACCTGAGCAGATTATTAGGCCTAAGATTTTATTTTATTCCAATTCAATAATCAAGTTACTTCCTTTGTACACTTGACTCACCAAAGGCAAGCAGAGAAGCCTAACCCCAAGGTGCGGTGGAGGGACATTGACTCAAAGGCAGCATAACATGTCAATTCTAGAGACTCGTGGTTTAATTTAGGCGGTGGTAGGCTTAATTTAGAGGGCGGTATAGAATGAAACCCCCAGAATAACCGCACGTCTCACTGTTCACTCCATGAGCATGTTTTGCGTGCCCTACACCCAATTTACAAACCCCTCCCAGCTTGCATCCTGCTGCCATCCATGTCGCACACAGTCACACCACAGACCATACTTTTTGGCCCCTGGGAAAATATTTGAAGGTACCAGTGATCTAGCACTTACTGCCCCTGGCGAGGCTTTGAAGCACTTAGCAACTGGCCACACGCCACTCCGGAATCCAGTCCAAAATCTGGTAGCTTGAAATACTTTAGAAACAAACTCAAGACTCTACTCTTGTAAACCTGAAATAAGTCCGAAAGAAACCTAAGACTCTTTTCTTCTAAGCCCTTTTCCCGCTTAAAGACAAAATCTCGGATTCTCGGTGCTCACATGTTAGAAATGGGGGTCTCTAGTTGGCAATGGCTGGCCACTGTCCAAGTAGGGACCCTTCTTCCTAAGTCAGAGTGAGAGGGCTACCCTCTTTAATACCCCTGCTCAACCCTGTGGTAACGTAGCACGAGCAGGTATGCTTATCTCAGAGGCAGGGTGTGAAGCATTTATGGCCATACACATTAACACAGTGAGGAACACTACAAAGGGACACCACACAAGTAGTTATAAAAATAAGTATCTTTATATAAAGGCAGATTTATCACAAGACCAATAACTGTAAAAGCCACAATACTGTCAAAAATAGGATAGCTGTTGAAGGGCTGTCAAAAATAGTTCAAAGGTTGCAAAAATAAGGTTCAAGTTCAAAGCAGTGGTCTCTGCGACCCTTTCTTTCACAAAGTACCTGGGTTTAGTAGCAAAACCAACAAAATGTCGCAAATAAGCTGTAGCGATGATTCTCGGCACGCGAGGCCGGCGATGCGTTGAAATCCTTGCCGCAAGGGAGGATGATGCGCCGATCTGCGTGATGCGTGCGGAGACGATGCGACAAACTTCTGCACGCTGGACCGCCGATGCGATGACTTTCTTGCCGCGTGGGAGAAGTCGATGCGGCGATCCTGTTGCGCTGTGCGATCGTGTTGCGATGCGAAGACAAGACGCTCCGCGAGGGAGCGACGAAATTCGGTGCGATGCGATCAAAGTGGCGGACGCACGGCGTCTGCAATGCGATGTCTCGAAGCGATGATTTCTTTAAGGGTTGCGAGTGCACGGCGACAGCAGCGCAATGATCTTTCCAGCGCATCTCGGCTGCAGCGGCTCGCAAAGGGGCGTCAGCGATGGTTTCGTGTTGCGGGCCCTCGGCGGCAGTAGCGCGATGATTTTCCCAGCGCTCTCGACTGCAGCGGCCCGCAAAGATGCGTTAGCGTCGATTTCCCACAGTCTCTTCTCTGATGCCAACTAGAGGCCCTGGAACTCACAGGAGCCTCATCAGCAGATAGCAGTCCTCGCAGGGAGGAAGCAGGAGGTTGGTGGTAGAGTCTGATGTGCCTGAGACTCCAGCAGGAGGCTAGCTCTTTTCCTAGCCCTTGGGTAATTGCTTGTAACAAAAATAAGAGTTCTCTCAAGAGTTCCTTTTCCTCTTCTTCAAGGTCCAGTGGTCACTGCTGCAGGCCAGTGCAAGAAACAACACACAAGCACAAGGACAGTCACTTCCTGCAGATTCCTCCAGTGGCACGGACAGAGTTTCCTCTCCAGATCCAAAAGCAATACAAAATGTAGGGGTTTGAGCACAGATATTTATACCCCAAAAGCCTTTGTTCTTAGAAGCTAATAGTCACTGAACCTAGCCAGAACCAGTTCTGCTCAGGCCTGGAGCACTTTGTTTACCAGGCTGCATCCTTCCTTTCAGAAAGAGGGGGTCTGCTAGCAGACACACAGTGGGAGGTGGAGCCAGCATTCACCTTGCCAGGCACAGCCCTATTCAGGTCAAGGAGCCACCCCTCCCCACACTCTAAATGCAGATCTCTATTCAACCCAGGTCTGACTCAGCCTGTCCTGCCCCTCTAAAACCAGACAGCCAATACACATAACGGCAGAGCACACTGGAAGGCTTAGGCAAGAAAATACCTACTTTCTAAAAGTGGTATTTTCAAACACAGAATATAAAAATAAACTTCACTAAAAGATGTATTTTAATATTCTGAGCTCAGGCATACTAAATTCGTTTTTCTACCATGTCCCTGTGGTCAGCTAGGACTATAGAATGTAATAGTCAAACTGCCCATTCTAGCCTATGAGGAACAGGTAGCCTTACAGTAGTGAAAAACGAAATGGGGTGTAATTCACTACCAGGACATGCTACATACACCAAGGCATGTCCTACCTTACACATACAATGCACCCTACCATAGGGGTGACTTACAGGCTGCCAAAGGAAGGTTCAGGGGCTGGGAAGTGAGTGCACTTCACAGCCAAGATGGCAGTTCTGGACTGCACACAGACACTGCAGTGGCAGGTCTGAGACACACTTTACAAGCTGCTTCTGTGGGTGGCACACATCAGTGCTGCAGGCCCACCAGCAGCATTTGGTTTACCAGCCCTGGGCACACATAGGCCACACTACTAGAGACTAACAGGTAAACCAAATAAGCCAATCAGGGATATACCAATTCACATAGACATATTTACACAGGGAGCATTCGCGCTGTGACACTGAATGGCAGTGGCACAGCGCCCAGAGCATCTAACACCAGTAAAACAGATTAGACAACAGCGAAAAATGGAAGGGAGACCCACGCCAATGGTGCCAGGTCTAACACACGTCCCCTCCAGCTGAAATGTGGGGAGAACTACCCATCCCCTTGGAAGTTCTCATCGCTACGGCGGAAAAATCTGGACAGACCATCAGCATTGGCGTGTTCTGTACCAGGGCGGTGTTCCACCATGAAGTCCATACCCTGTAGGGAAATGGACCACCTCAACAACTTGGGATTCTCACCCCTCATCTGCATCAACCATCTGAGGGGCCTGTGGTCTGTCTGAACCCGGAAGTGAGTCCCAAACAGGTATGGTCTCAGCTTCTTCAGTGCCCAGACCACAGCAAATGCCTCACGCTCAATTGCACTCCACCTCTGTTCCCGTGGAAGTAACCTCCTACTGATGAAGGCTACAGGTTGGTCTAGTCCCTCCTCATTTATCTGTGACAGAACGGCCCCCACCCAATGCTCTGAAGCGTCTGTCTGGACAACAAATTCCTTAGCAAAATTGGGCGCCTGGAGTACGGGTGCTGTACACATAGCAGTTTTGAGGGCATCAAAGGCTTTCTGACAGGTGTCAGTCCAGTTCACAATCTTTGGCCGCTTCTTGGAAGTCAGCTCAGTCAAGGGTGCAACAATGTTGCCATACCCCTTGACAAACCTCCTGTAATAACCTGTGAGTCCTAAGAAGTCCCTCACCTGGGTCTGGGTCCTTGGGGGCTCCCAAGCCAGGATGGTTTCAATCTTGGGCTGCAGGGGCGCCACCTGGCCGCTCCCCACCTGGTGTCCCAAGTACACCACAGAACCCTGCCCAATCTGGCACTTACTGGCCTTGATTGTGAGGCCTGCTCTGCGCAGCGCCATCAACACTTCCCAGAGGTGGCGCAAGTGGTCCTCCCAGGAGGAACTAAACACTGCAATGTCATCCAGGTAGGCGGCACTGAAAGCCTCCAGCCCAACCAACACCTGGTTGACCAATCTCTGAAAGGTGGCAGGGGCATTCTTCATCCCAAAGGGCATCACACGGAACTGGTAGTGCCCATCTGGTGTGGAGAATGCTGACCTCTCCTTTGCCCCATCAGTTAAGGCGATCTGCCAGTACCCAGACGTCAGATCAAACGTGCTGAGGTACCGGGCAGCCCCTAACCGGTCTATGAGCTCATCAGCTCTGGGGATGGGGTGCGCGTCGGTCTTGGTGACCGTATTGAGACCTCGGTAGTCCACACAGAACCTAAGTTCAGGAGTGGCACCAGGCGTCGCAGCTTTTGGTACCAAGACCACGGGGCTGGACCAGGGGCTGCTAGAGGACTCAACCACCCCTAGGGCGAACATTTTGGAGACCTCCTCCTAATGCAAGCCCTGACCCTGTCAGTCACCCTGTAAGCCTTGTGCTTGACAGGAGAACTGTCCCCGGTATCCACCTCATGGACGCACCAATCAGTGACACCAGGTACCAGGGAGAACAAATCAGAAAATTGCCCCAACAGGTGGTGACAATCTCTCTGCTGCTCAGGGGTCAGTGTGGTGGAGAGGATCACACCCTCCACTGACCCATCCTTCTCTTCTGCACACAGGAGGTCAGGGAGAGGCTCACTCTCCTCCTCAACCCCATCATCTGTGGCAAGAAGCATGCCCACTTCAGACCTCTCAAAGTGGGGCTTTAGGCGGTTCACATGCAGGACCCGCAAGGGGTTCCTGGGAGACTGAAAGTCCACCAAGTAGGTAACTGGACTTTTGCGCTCCACCACCTCAAATGGACCGGTCCACTTATCTTGGAGCGCACAAGGCTCCACTGGGGCCAGTACCCAAACCTTCTGACCAGGTTGAAATTCGACCAGAGTGGCATTCTGGTCGTGCCAACGTTTCATTTCTTCCTGGCTGGCTTCCAGATTTGCCTCAGCAATCTTTCTGAAACGCCGAGTCTGGTTTCTGAAGGCCAACATGTAGCTAAATACATCTTGGGGAGGTTTCCTGGGAGATTGCTCCCAGCCTTCCTTGACCAGACTCAGAGGTCCTCTAACCGGGTGGCCATAGAGGAGTTCAAAGGGACTGAACCCTAAGGACTTCTGTGGCACCTCACGGTAGGCAAACAACAGGCATGGCAAGAGGACGTCCCACTTACGCCTCAGGGGCTCTTCTAGGCCCATGATCATGTCCTTCAAGGTCCGGTTGAACCTTTCAACCAGACCATTACCTTGGGGGTGGTAAGGAGTGGTGAACTTATACGTTACCCCACACTCCTTCCACAGAGACTTCATGTACTGGGAGATGAATTTGGTCTCCCTGTCAGACACCACCTCTCTGGGGAATCCCACACGGGAGAAAATCCCCATCAGTGCACGTCCCACCACGGGGGCCGTCACTGTCCTGAGCGGGATGGCTTCAGGGTACCGGGTGGCATGGTCCACCAAGACCAGGATGAACCTGTTGCACATGGCTGTCTTGGGGTCCAGAGGCCCCACAATGTCAATGCCCACTCGCTCGAATGGGGTACTCACAACTGGAAAGGGCTGGAGTGGGGCCTTGATCTTCCCCCCACTCTTCCCACTTGCCTGGCAAGTCTCACAGGTCCTGCAATGAGTGTCTGAACTCTTGTGCATCTGGGGCCAATCAAAGTGGGCGGCCAGCCTCTCAAAGGTCTTGGTCTGCCCCAGATGTCCTGCCAATGGAATGTCATGAGCCAACCCCAGTAGGAAGGTTCTGAAGCACTCGGGTACCACCAGCACACGGGCTGACCCTGGCTCAGCAACCTTAGGCTCGCTATACAGGAGACTGTTCTCCCAATAAATCAGATGTGAACCAGACATGTCACCTTCTGCCTGGGCTGCAGCCTGTCGCTGCATACCCTCAAGAGAGGGGCAAACTCTCTGCTGCTCACAAAATTCCTCCCTGGTGGGTCCCCCTTCCTGCTGCCAATGGGTCAGCTCAGGCAGGACCCCCAGTTCTGTGATCTGCTCCCCGGTAGGCTCCAGGGCATCCCCTTCAGGGTCTGCTCCTTCCTGGGCCGTGGGAACCAAGGGGGCCGGCTTCCCACGCCCCCTGCCCCTTCTCTCTAAGGCAGGGATCTGGGCCATACTCTCAGGCTCCAGATCCTTCTCAACACCCTCCTTGGCTGCCATGGACCGAGTGGTAGCACACGCCCACTCAGGCAGACCCAACATCTCTAAGTGAGCCTTCCTCTCCACCGTAGCCCACGGGGAGTCCTCTAAATCATTGCCCAGCAGACAGTCTACAGGCATGGCGGGCCTCATAGCTACCTGAAGAGTTCCTGAGACCCCCCACTCAAAGGGAACCTGAGCCACCTCACATTGGCTCTCTGAGTTGTCTGCGGACACTACTGGGTAGAATGCATGGGGGACAACCTGCTCTTTGGACACCAACCGGGAGCTGACAGCAGTTACACTGGCCCCTGTGTCTCTTAGAGCCTCCACCCTATGGCCATTGATGGTCACCCACTGCCTGTATTTTTTAGTGTTAGCAGGCAGTGCAGGCTTGGGGACCATCTCAAAGTCCCCTAATGAGACAAGGGTCAACTCTACGGGATCCCACCCCTCTTGGGCACCCATCTCCTCCTCTCCCAGGGCTACACTAGCAATCTGGCGGGGTGGTGCACTGGCCCCCCTTTGGGGGCACTGGGGATCAAAATATCTGTGGCCCACTTGACCACAGTTGTAACAAGTGGGGGCCCCCTGGGAACAGGCCTACCTGTTGGGGGCCCTGTCCTCCTTTCTTGGGGGGCTGGGACACCACTGCTTGGTTCCCTGGGGGATTACTTTGGGGCCCTCGGTGGAACTCCCTCTGTTGACTCTTGTCCCCCCCACTCCTCTGCTGGGGACCCTGCCCACCTTTGGCGACGTCTCCCACTGGACCCTTGCGGACCCGGGTGCTCACCCAGCGGTCCGCCTCCTCAGCAAGCTTTCTAGGGTTAGTCAGCTTGCAATCAATTAGGTGCTGGCGTTGCTCAGGAAAACAATTACTAGATAAATGCTCCCATGCAATCAAATCATAAAACTGCGCAAAAGTTTCTACTTTGCTACCTTTTACCCAGCGTTCCATGGCTCTGCAAAAAAAGACACATATTCAACCCACGTGGTACCCTCTAGCTTCTTGCAGACCCTAAACCTCTGCCTATACATCTCAGGGGTCAAACCATAGCGGGTCATCAACGCTTCCTTCATGTGGGCATAAACCATCCTACTTTCTGGGGGCAGGTCCAACAAGGTATCCCTCCCCTCACTCACAAAGCGTCCCCACAACCCCGCTCCCCAATCCTTCTCAGGGACCCGGTGGGACACCATGGCTAATTCATAAGCGGCAAACCATTGCCCAATATCTTCACTTTTGTGGAAATCCTTAATAACCTCCTTGGGTATATACACCCTACTCTCAGGGTGCACTACAGGTACGCTGCCACCAGAGGGGGAGATTTCCATGCTCTTAGCTTTAATCTCCAACTCCCTCAATACTCTCTCATGCTCAAGCTTCATTCTCATAATCTCAATTTCTAACTTCTTGTTCTCTAGGTCCCGGTGACCATCCATTTTAAGCTTAGCCATCTCCATATTATGCCGCCTATCTCTCTCCCTGTCCTCCAGCTCTTCTGGGGACAGACCCTTAGCGGACACACTAGAGCCCGGGTTGGAAAGGGCTGGATCTCCTACTAAGTCTACTACATCGCCCTGCTGCTCTCCTGCATTCTCTCCCACCTCCACAAGCTCTCCTATATCCTTAGGGGCATCCCTGGCTTCTAGCCAGGCCTTCAGCGCCTTGTAATACTCCTCCCTTCTAGTGAGACCTGTGATAGGGACTGTGAATTGCTTGCAAAAATATTTGAGCTGCTTGGCATTGTAGGTTTCTATTTTCTCTTCTTCCCAGGAGAGATCCTCTGAGGCATTGGATCTGGGCTTGCCCATTGTAGAAATAACTGGCAATATCAATAAGGGACAGAAGAAAACTTCTCAAAAAAATGTAAGCGGATGAAAAATCACCGGCAATATCAATCACAATATAGGATCCAAAAACTCTCAGAAATGTGCGCCGGTGAAAAATCACCGGCAATATCAATTACAATAGGGGATCCAAAACCTTCAAAATGGGCGCGGGTGAAAAATCACCGGCAATATCAATCACAATATAGGATCCCAAAAACTCTCAGAAATGTGCGCGGGTGAAAAATCACCGGCAATATCAATTACAATAGGGGATCCAACTTTCAAAAATGGGCGCGGGTGAAAAATCACCGGCAATATCAATCACAATATAGGGTCCCAAAAACTCTCAGAAAATGTGTGCGGGTGAAAAATCACCGGCAATATCAATTACAATATAGGATCCAAAAAAACTCTCAAAAATGTATGCGGTACGTTATGGTCTGCACTCACTAGTAGTGTACACTATAATTACTGTATGCGATCATAAATGCAAGTCCAGATCCTCACCGCTGACCACCAATGTTAGAAATGGGGGTCTCTAGTTGGCAATGGCTGGCCACTGTCCAAGTAGGGACCCTTCTTCCTAAGTCAGAGTGAGAGGGCTACCCTCTTTAATACCCCTGCTCAACCCTGTGGTAACGTAGCACGAGCAGGTAGGCTTATCTCAGAGGCAGGGTGTGAAGCATTTATGGCCATACACAGTAACACAGTGAGGAACACTACAAAGGGACACCACACAAGTAGTTATAAAAATAAGTATCTTTATATAAAGGCAGATTTATCACAAGACCAATAACTGTAAAAGCCACAATACTGTCAAAAATAGGATAGCTGTTGAAGGGCTGTCAAAAATAGTTCAAAGGTTGCAAAAATAAGGTTCAAGTTCAAAGCAGTGGTCTCTGCGACCCTTTCTTTCACAAAGTACCTGGGTTTAGTAGCAAAACCAACAAAATGTCGCAAATAAGCTGTAGCAATGATTCTCGGCACGCGAGGCCGGCGATGCGTTGAAATCCTTGCCGCAAGGGAGGATGATGCGCCGATCTGCGTGATGCGTGCGGAGACGATGCGACAAACTTCTGCACGCTGGACCGCCAATGCGATGACTTTCTTGCCGCGTGGGAGAAGTCGATGCAGCGATCCTGTTGCGCTGTGCGATCGTGTTGCGATGCGAAGACAAGACGCTCCTCGAGGGAGCGACGAAATTCGGTGCGATGCGATCAAAGTGGTGGACGCACGGCGTCCGCAATGCGATGTCTCGAAGCGATGATTTCTTTAAGGGTTGCGAGTGCGCGGAGACAGCAGCGCGATGATCTTTCCAGCGCGTCTCGGCTGCAGCGGCTCGCAAAGGGGCGTCAGCGATGGTTTCGTGTTGCGGGCCCTCAGCGGCAGTAGCGCGATGATTTTCCCAGCGCTCTCGACTGCGGCGGCCCGCAAAGATGCGTTAGCGTCGATTTCCCACACTCTCTTCTCTGATGCCAACTAGAGGCCCTGGAACTCACAGGAGCCTCATCAGCAGATAGCAGTCCTCGCAGGGAGGAAGCAGGAGGTTGGTGGTGGAGTCTGATGTGCCTGAGACTCCAGCAGGAGGCTAGCTCTTTTCCTAGCCCTTGGGTAATTGCTTGTAACAAAAATAAGAGTTCTCTCAAGAGTTCCTTTTCCTCTTCTTCAAGGTCCAGTGGTCACTGCTGCAGGCCAGTGCAAGAAACAACACACAAGCACAAGGACAGTCACTTCCTGCAGATTCCTCCAGTGGCACGGACAGAGTTTCCTCTCCAGATCCAAAAGCAATACAAAATGTAGGGGTTTGAGCACAGATATTTATACCCCAAAAGCCTTTGTTCTTAGAAGCTACCAGTCACTGAACCTAGCCAGAACCAGTTCTGCTCAGGCCTGGAGCACTTTGTTTACCAGGCTGCATCCTTCCTTTCAGAAAGAGGGGGTCTGCTAGCAGACACACAGTGGGAGGTGGAGCCAGCATTCACCTTGCCAGGCACAGCCCTATTCAGGTCAAGGAGCCACCCCTCCCCACACTCTAAATGCAGATCTCTCTATTCAACCCAGGTCTGACTCAGCCTGTCCTGCCCCTCTAAATCCAGACAGCCAATACACATAACGGCAGAGCACACTGGAAGGCTTAGGCAAGAAAATACCTACTTTCTAAAAGTGGCATTTTCAAACACAGAATATAAAAATAAACTTCACTAAAAGATGTATTTTAATATTCTGAGCTCAGGCATACTAAATTCGTTTTTCTACCATGTCCCTGGGGTCAGCTAGGACTATAGAATGTAATAGTCAAACTGCCCATTCTAGCCTATGAGGAACAGGTAGCCTTACAGTAGTGAAAAACGAAATGGGGTGTAATTCACTACCAGGACATGCTACATACACCAAGGCATGTCCTACCTTACACATACAATGCACCCTACCATAGGGGTGACTTACAGGCTGCCAAGGGAAGGTTCAGGGGCTGGGAAGTGAGTGCACTTCACAGCCAAGATGGCAGTTCTGGACTGCACACAGACACTGCAGTGGCAGGTCCGAGACACACTTTACAAGCTGCTTCTGTGGGTGGCACACATCAGTGCTGCAGGCCCACCAGCAGCATTTGGTTTACCAGCCCTGGGCACACATAGGCCACACTACTAGGGACTAACAGGTAAACCAAATAAGCCAATCAGGGATATACCAATTCCCATAGACATATTTACACAGGGAGCATTCGCGCTGTGACACTGAATGGCAGTGGCAGCTAACACCAGTAAAACAGAGGAGACAACAGCGAAAAATGGAAGGGAGACCCACGCCAATGGTGCCAGGTCTAACATCACATAAAGTGCTTTTAATGGCCTCTTCCTTACAATGTGCTACAAAATTGTGGTTATTGACTTGCACACTCATTGGCTGTACATTTGCTGAGACAGGCACTCATTGCAATACATATTTACCAGGAGCATACAAAGCTGGGACTTTTTTTTACCTTCTGCAACATTTGCAAACTTCTTTTGCCAAGACTTTTTATGTATGTTCTCATTAAGGTCTTACCATGAGCAGACAACTAAATTAATGGCTCAGATGATCTAATTAAGAATTGGGGGGTCAGATGATGGTACACAACATTCTTATAAAATGCTAAAAACCGTTCTCTAATGGAAAAGATGGGTGTAAAGGTATCTTACAGTAGTTTTATAGAAGAAAGTAATCTACAAAAACTACTTTTAGCAGGATGATTCTTGTAGAAAATTAGGGTCAAATTTAAGAGGGTTTGCGTTGCCCTTGCATCACGCAAAACAATGCAAGACAGCACAGGCCCTTAAATGGGATTTTAATAAGCCACGTAAAGCCACCTTGTCTAGCCCTTCATGGTTTAGTAAATCTAAGGTAATGCAAGGCAGCGCATTTTTCTGTCTTGAGTTACCTTGCGTTTCAGTCCCACGCACCCACCCATGGATTTTGGCACATTCCCAGATTTATAAAGAGTTGTAAACCTGGGAATGTGTCAAAATGGTACACCTCCCTGACCAGGTGTAATAAGGAGAAATATCTTTTTTTTTCCTTATTGCTTCCTTTTTCTATATGTGATGCATTCAGCATCACACATAGAAAAAGGAAAATGCCTTAAAGCATTGTTTTTGTGCAGGATGTTGTCCCTTCCCGCACAAAAAAACTCTTGCCTGTAATGCAGGCACCCATCTTTGCACCCTGGCGCAAGGGTGAATGCGTTGGCACTAGGCTGCACAAAGTCTGCCAGCACAGGGAGGCAGCAGAAATGCGCAGTGCCGGACTGGCCTAGCGGGCACCGGGCGTTTCCCCGGTGCGCCGCCAGGGTGGGGGCCGGTTTTGGGGCTCTGGGGGCCGTTTTTGTTACCGGGGGCCGGCAATATCGGCCCCCTGTAACAAAATCATCCGAAACCGGACCTTTCAAACAGCTCGGCCGCACCCCCCTCCCCTATCCCAGGGGAGCCGGCCGAGCAGTTTGCCAGGGCTGATTTCGGTTCCCAGTCCGGCCCTGGAAATGCGCCATACCTTTGTAAATAGGGCACTTTCCTGCTGTCTCCCTTTCACGCTGCGCAGCAACTTGTCTTGCTGTGCCGCGTTGCATTGCATGACATGTTAGCAAATCTGACCCCTAGTTTCAGAGGAACAATTTACTGCAAGCCTTCTTATTGCTGGAATCTTCACCCACAGAAAACGGTGATGAAATGCAACGCCTCAAAAGGTAAAATAGGTCACCTTTACACAAGGTGGCTGTCGTAATTTGATACCCTCCCATTTATCCATCGTTGTAAGCAGCACGCACCTTTTAAACTTCTCATGAGCAACCCTGTACCATTTTTGCCCGAACGAGTGCCAATGTGCTGAAAAAGGAATTCAAATGTGATGAATGTTGTCGTTTTTTACCACGATCACACCGTGTTTCAGGGTTATAACTAGGACTCCCAGTCATTGGCTTAAAGCAAAATAAAGGGACTTTCAAAGTGAAATTTCGAAGGCAGTCACTTATATTTCAGCCGTGCCTTTTACTTCTCTCAGGCACGCCTTCTTAAACTAAATTTCATCTTTTTTTCGGGAGGAGCCGTTGAGGCAGGAGACACGTCCTATTTAAGCCATTTTTAACACTGGACGGCTGTAATGGGACACAGTATCGAAATGGAACAGAAAATAATCCCAGCACAAAAAGTAGCCCCCAATTAGTGAATTAGAAAGCTGAAAAGTGACCGTGTTTTCAAATTGGGTCAGTTTTTAACATTATATACGTGTTTTCTAAGGTATGGAATACTGCGTGGATTTGCGCTTTCTGCAGTCAATGTTTGTTTTAACATCAGAGAAATCAACAATAAAAACCGACTCATCAGACAATAAAACAGGTCCACAAACACCTAGAGGCCAGTCCGACCCTGAGAGGGCACGGGAGGGGTGCAGCACCCAATAGGTGCTGCCTCTGCCCCCAATAGTGCCAGCCAGTGTTACAAAAATTGTGTCTGAGTCACGCACTTTTTTTTTCTGCGCAAAGCGTGTAGTTTTGGTATTTTGTCCCCTTTCCACCATTCTGTGAGTGCGCATTATTTGCTGTGTCAATTGAGATGTACCAACTATACGTTTTTTAAGGTTTTTTTCCAGGTATTACTCTTAAGTGTACACCTTCTCAAAAGAGTCATATTTGTGAATAACATATATTAATCATACACTAAATAGCACATCATCTTACAAACCAAACACCGACAAATTTGTAGTGAAGTATACTACAATTTTTCGATGTTTCATTTTTTAAAAGTTATATATTTTGGCATAATAATTAATTGTTTATTGAAGTTCGGCTATTTTAACAAATTAGAAACTATAAAATTGCAATATAATACACAGACAGTTTTGCAAAGTATTACTGCTGCACTAAATCATGTTGATCACAATTATTGACACTCTGTGTAATAAATTTGTCGAAGAATATCAGTTTTCTGTTTTTACTCGTTTCGCCAGATAAATACAGACCGAAATCCACGTATTTCTCTTTATGTATTTTCAAATAGTGAACACATTGGAATAGGTTTCCTTTTGCAACTTCTAAATTCTATCAGTCATTACTGGCAGGCTAATATTCGTGCTCTCTGGTAAGAAGGGGGGCTTAAAATACAATTGGCTAGGCTTCCTAATAAAGCTTAAACAGCTGCCTGCGGTTGTACTTCAGTGGTAATGTTTTCATATGAGGGCTTTGCACATTAGGGATGCGTTTTATAAGGCTTCTTATAGCACTAAGCCCACCAGCTTAGAGCTGTGAGTGAGCCTTTATTGGTTAAATAAATGCAGACATATACTAGTGGCAGCTTCATTATTTCCACAAAACTCGAAGAAAAACGAGTAAATACAGATCAAATGAGCAAAAAAGAAAAGTGGATAAATGCGCACGTGAATGTCTAAAACAGGGGTCTCCAACCAGTAGTTCGTGAGCTTCTGGTAGCTCTCCAGCTACCTCTGAGGAGCTCACCTATGTGCAGCCCAGATTATTAAATTAGAACGCTTTTATTAATTTAAAAATTGAGATTATGTAACACTAGTAATATTAGTAGCTCTCAATGCGTTTCATTGAACATAAGTAGCTCTCAGTACAAAAAAGGTTGGAGACCCCTGGTCTAAAACACGCCGTTAATTCAAGCTCTCTAAATGTGTGTAATCCGACCCCAAAGGGACCTGCACTGCAGGAGAGCAGCCGAGTGACAGACTGAAAGCAGCAGTTCTCCTGCTGCTGCAGCCTCCCGCCATGGCCCGGCATAGTTTTCGAAGGCTGCGGTCTCCTCTGTAGCCCAGCATGGAATGCAAATGGAGAGAAGTGGAATAGAGAGCTCCAATGGGCGTAACAGACATAAGAGAAAGTGTTAGGTTAGTGGGAGAAGAAGGAAAAGGAATAGAAGAAGAAATGCCGAGGCTCGTGGGAGTGATATAAATTCAATAGGAGAGGATGTAAAAAGATAAAGAAAGGAGCTTAAGGGTTAGAGAGAAGAGACAGAGGGAGAGAAAAAACAAAAAAAAACAAGTGACGGAGAAAATAACTATATGATAAAGAGGAAGGGAATACTTAGGGAGAGTTGTTAACAGAGACCTATCTACCATTGGTGCAGAAGGTGCAGTAGCACCGGACCTTGATTATTGCTGTATTGTGCTACCCCAATAGGAGTCAAAGGGGCCATTTCCCTTTCTTGCCCTAGGGTCCACTGTATCTTTGCTATGCTATGGGTTGTTAATAGGAAGATAAACAAAGAAAGAACAAGGCAAGAGAGTTAAATAAAATGGCGCAGATTATAAAAAAGTCATGTCACTGAAAGACAGAAAATGAGGAAGAGGTCGAGACGGCGAGAAAGAGGCAAGCTTACAATGAAAGAGAAGGAGAGAGTGAATCATAGTGTGGAAAGAATCTAACTGAGCTGAGTAAGTAAATTATTGAAAAGGGGAGAGAAGCTCAGGAAAAGATAGACTAGGTGAAAAAAATAACATGATATGAAGGAAAAAAAAAGAAAGTGATAAAGAGTTTCTGAAATCCCATCGTTCCCTAGAATGATAGAAATATGACCCTTGGAGTCAGATGTACTTAGAACTGGTCGCCAAATACTGGTAGTAATTTCCAAACAACATTTTTTGCGACCAGTGTGGTAATTTGTGAACCAACCTATGTACTATTTGGTCGGGTCATAAATTACTGATTCCTAGAGGGTTGCAATTTGACTTACCACATGAATATTAATGAGGTAATTTGTAAATTACAACCCACTAGTAATCACAGCCATCACAGAGATGGTGGCCTTCTGAGGGCAGCAGATTACCATGTCTGTGATTGTTTTTAAATAAAGCATTTTTTTTAAATGCAACCATTTTCGTTAAAGGAAAACAGGATGCATTTAAAACAAAGCTGAAAATTGTAAGTTTTATTATTTAAGAGCAGGAAATGGTCTATGGGATCACTCCGTAATATTAAAACAATTTTTTGTCAACATTCGCAATGGGGAAAGGCCCCTTGGGGACCTGTAACCGTTTGCGAATTGCTTACCACCTCCTTTGAGGAGGTGGTAAAAGATTAATGTTTACAACCGGAATTTGGTTGCAAAACATTAATGCATACCAATCTGATTCGGCATGTGGGAGGGGCGCCCTAAAAATGCCCCTTCCAAATACAAACCTAAATGGAAATTCAGTAACATTGCAATTTAGTTTTGTACATAAGAAAAGCTTTTTTTGCAGTCGCAAATGGCCAGATTCTCTGAATCTGTCCTTCTTAGACCACAAAAAGACTTTATACATCTGGCCCTTGAAGCCCACTTTATTGAGTACAATGAGTGTGCGACTGAAATCCTCCTTAACATCTGATGAAAACTATCAGACAAGTGACAGCCAGTCTTAAATCTACTCCTCTCCCTTTGGGAACTGGACACACTTTTTAATGTCACGGTAAAATGACGATGATCTCTTCACTGCAAAAATCGAATGTAAGGTCGCGGCTTAGTACTCGTATCCAGATCTGCTGGACGTCCTGCTCTGAGTTTGAGGGGAAGACAGGTATTTCAACCAGTGTCATTTACATATCTGCCAACTCACATGGGGCCACCGTGTGACACACAATATCAGCTTCCATCACACGGTCTCCCGGTGAGAAGCCAATATCACACAGTGGCAGGGAAAACAAGATGAAAACCACTGTAAGTTGTAGTTTTCCAGCTCGTTTTCCAAGGCTTTGAACATCTATTAAGCAAGTTCTTTTTTTTTTTTTTGGGATGATGGAGCTTGGGGCAGGGTGGAGTTCAAAAGTGCCTCAAAGGTACTTTTTGACACGAGGCCCGCTTCTTTCAAGGACCCGCACCCTTCTCACAAGGTGAGATTGTTATTCAAGTTGATAGGTATGCATTTGTAGAGACACCCAAACTTTTGGCCTAACATGTAAAGCAAGTGTCATCTTTCAGCTAAGATTCCCCTTTAATTGCTGTGGGCACAGTGTGTCCTTCCACTGCATCAAAGTCAGCAAAAGGCCACTCCAATTGTAAAGTGTGAAGCTCCTGTCCGGGCCCTCTACTGTGATTGGAGATTCATCATCTTAGGTGTCAACCTATTCTCCCACCTGTGTTACACAAACTTTGTTTTCCATTGATAAAGCGCTTTAGCAGCCACCTATTTGCTGGCTCACCCACGGGTTACAAGAATAACCCTCTCTTCAATAGAGGAAGAAGAACTGAGGCTTCCCTCACATTAGTTAATACATTGAGGCAGACAAGAGGGAACTGGAGCATTCATGGCTGTCACCACCTACCTCGACCATGCCATTCACATTCTAAACAGAAAATAGGTTCAACGAGGGGCTTCTTCTTATGCTCTGCAGCTTCCCTCATTCCATCCATCATATGAGCATTGGGAAAACGTTTTGTGCCTCAACTGCTTATAAAAGAGGTGTAAATCTTCCACGGACAGACCCTGATCTCTCAGGGGTGAGGCCGACACCTGCACGCTCCATCAATGCACTTTTAATTAAAGCGAGGCAGGGAGCTAAGCAGACCATTCCCAGAAGCCATCACTCAGGTTTGGGCTGCGGTCTTCACTTAGCCTGACTCAAATGGGCCATATATCAGGCACGATAAAAAAAACACTGCTCTCTGGTTTGTCTCAAACGCAAATAAAACTTCACTTTGATTGCTTGGGAAAGCCACTTAATGGAAAATAGGAAATTATGCCAAAAAAGAGGCAGGAGAGCTAAGGTTAATCCGGGCTTCTAAACTCAGGGGCACTGCTCCAAAGCTTGCAGTATGTTCTGTTTTACTGTACATGAGCAGAGAGATGCTCCAGCCTAGAGGATGAAGAGAAGGCCTCTCTCCCAGGGACTGTGCTTTCTTCCAAAGCTCACAGCGCTAAGCCTGCCCAGGCCAATTATCCATCTATTTGTTTGACACCATTAGTAATACTCGGGCTACTTCAGCCATAACTCCTGCTCTGATGTTCTAGGCTTTAGGAGAGAGGTAGGAGAAGGCATGGCCGCCAGATATGGTTCTGCGTATGTGGGAGTGTTTTCGAGCTGTGTCCAGCTGAGTGAAGATGTCTTATGTTTGTGAAAGTTTATGCGCTTGTCAAGGTATGTGGGGCCAAAGTTGTTTGTGTTTGTGGGTGAGGATTTTGAGAAGTGTTTGTTTGCGCATTGGGAGCCAGTGGAGCTTTTGTAGGTTCAGGGTGATGTGTGTGCGGAGTGGGAGGTTGAGGGTGAGCCTGGCCACTGAGTGTCGTATGGTCTGGAATCTTCTGTTCAGTTAAGCTTTGATTCCAGCATAGAGTTGGGTGATGGTTCTACTAGTGTTGACAGAGATCCAATGCAAAATCTTCTTGAGCATCTTCAGTGTGTGGAAGCAAGAGATGGAGACTGCATTCACTTGACTAGTCATGGTGAGTTGGTTGTCGATTACTATTCAGAGGTTCTTTGTGGTTTGCCAGGTGGTGGGGTCTGAGTTCGGCAGGCCACGGGGTGATGTCCCAGAGCAAGACCACTACTTCTGTCTTGTCTGTGTTGACCAGACTATTTCTGACAGTGATCGATGCAAGAGGGCTATTCATAGACCATTGATTCCCCATGATGATCAGTGTGTATGGAGGCTGGTTATTCTTCATAGTGTCCAACTTGCAGTCTATTCACACACTATATATTCCTTATAAAGGTCAATGTAAAGAGGATTTTCCCTCGCTATTTATTTGACACAGAGCTAAGCGCACTAAGGGTATTTTTTGACTATTTACTCAAGTAATCCATTTATCAAGCCTTATTCCAGACCCTTATTCGCTGCTGTGTTTGATACACATAGTCTCACCCTATCCCTGCTGAACACTCCTTTCATTTTTTGCTATGTTCATACTATATAGTTCCCACATACATGCAATTAAAGTCTATGCAAAGAGCGTTTATCCCCACAGCGAGAGATGTATGGAGTCTACTACATGACCATGTGTTCCTCATGATGATCAAAGTTTGCAGGCTAGTTAGTCTGGGGTGCATAAATTAGCTAAAGCGCAATGTGCGCCATCAACAGTTTTTACATCTAGGAGTAGAGACATCATTTGCACACCATGCCACATGTTATAGTGTGCATGTTGGGATGAAAAAGTCCTCTGCATGACAATAGACATGCACCCCTGCCCTGAGTGTCCAACAGTACTGATGTCTGGATCCCTAATGCTGATTTTGTTGTCATAGGCAAACACAGATCATGTGTTTGTGCCATGACATAGGCCTGTCTCAAAGACTGACGTCTTATAGGACCAGAAAGGGCACACCAAGCACATCCCGCATAGTGGGGGAAAGTTATTGCCTTTGTCAGGAGTTAAGGAGCGCGGTGGTGGCAGCATACCATCCAGTGGTCAGTAAGAGTGAGTAAATCCTTTTTAACATGGGTCACTGGAGTAAGGCCTAAAAACTCACTTTCAAAGTTCCACTGCTGTGTGCTTACTCACCCTTGGCCTACATCCCATGGATGTGAAGTGCTGTTCAGCGCAGAGGGGGTGGATCTGAGCTGGGTGCATGTGTGCCTGGGAAGGGTAAAATACAGGAATAATGAAGTACTGATAATGCATGTGTTGATGTGCATATGCCTATGAATGGTACAGTACCTAAAGGTGGAAGTTCTGTGCAGTGCATGTGGGACAAATGGTGAAACATGGAGAAGAGGTATAAAGATTACCCAGAAAGATTTGTGTATTGCTACATTCCTGTTAGCTGTGTGGGACACACACTGAGGAGTGGAAGACCAGACTTTTCCTGTACACTTCAAAGAGTGCACTTTGTTTCAATGAGAGATCATAAGGAAGGGGCCTGGTCACATGTCAGAAAGGAGATGTGGCTGATAAAAGTATCGTACAGAGTAGGGCTGGGGGCCCTGGGATAATTCGTTGATGCACATATCACTGTGGCTGATATCCAGGTGTGAACTCTAGTCACTCATATTTTCTTTGTTGTGGGACTATCAGCTTTGGAGACACTCCTGCTGTGACAGACTGCTTTTCAAGAGGAAAAGGGGGCAGAGGACTAGACACTTCAAAAGTAACAGAACCCCAACATAAAACTTCAAAGACTCAGACCCTAAATCGCATTTGGTGTCTGAAAATCGACTACAAAGGTGAGTTTGTGACCCCAAATTTTGTCATCTGCCAATTAGTCAGACGGGCCGTGTGAGGAGGCGATGCTCTACAAGTCTTCTGCCTATGACCAGGACTAAGGACCAAGGCCTGCTAGTCTTCCTGCTAGGTGAAGGGACATCACCAAGGGAGTCCAAGACCACCTGCTCTGGAGCACCAGTACTTTACTGCTTGGCAAGACCAGAGTACCCTGCGAGGAAAAGGAGAGCGTTGGAGGGAGCAAGGTCCAGTGGGAAGCCAGGTTGAGTGGACTCCCTGAGCGAGGTGTGAGGAAATAGCTGCTGCACTCATTGGGTCGTTGCCTGGTTGCAGGACAGAGCTGAAGAGGCCAGTATGCCAGAAGAGGGCCACCATGAAATTAGCAGTGTGTCATGCTGATCACGCCGGAGCCCTGTGTAGTAGTGAGGCAGTGACCCCAAATGCCAGGAGGGGCCTCCGTGGAAAAGACTGTCATGTGGTAAGGGCTGCAGCCATGTGCAGTAGGGGGGCAGCGACCCCATATGCCTGTAAGGGCCTCCGTGGGAAAGACTGCTGCGTGGTAAGGACTGTAGCCCTGTGCTGTAGTGAGGTGGCAATTCTGTGTGCAAAGAGGTGCCGCTGTGGAGAACTTCACCGTGCTGAGCGGGCTGGAGGCCATGGACAGTGACTCGCAGTGACATCGTATGTAGGAGGGAGTCACCGGGACCTTCCTGCCGGACAAGTGAGGATGCTGTGGGAGTAACTTCATCCAGGCTAGGACCCAAGACATAAACATCGTCGCCCTTCCCCATCAGGAGCTGAGTGAACACTTACCCCGCAGAAAGACCTCCAGAAAGCCTGTGGTCGCTTCATGAGCACGATCACGAGTGAGAGACTCTGCACCCGCTGAGTGCAGCCACCTGTGCCGCATGCAGCTGGCTTACCTGAACTTGGCTGCAGTCACTGTAAGCGCCCGCGGACTTAGGAACTCCAAACACTTCACACCTGCTGGTGTGGGTAAGACTGGTTTCAGACCTGTCAGCCCCTGGGGAACTTGCTGCTAATTTAGTCCGATAGTGCTGGAACACTATTGACTTAAAGTCAGAGTCATAGTGGACTCTTGAGACTCGGACTACTGGTAGGGGATACCCTGTATGTTATCAATAGTGAAGGAGGAATAACCACGATCACTAATGCAAGGAATGAGTGGGACAGGGAACCGCCTAAGAAATACTAGAGCCCCAACTTCAGGAGAGGGCTGTGTCATTGTTTGTGGATGTCGTATCTGTCCTTTGTGTAGTTAGCAGTAAAAACAAAATACTTCTCTTTTGTCATAAAAGTGATAATTTGCCTAGATATTGATTTATTGCAGCGGCTGCACACATATTGAGTTGTGAGCTCGTGTTCACTATCCTGTGTCCACACTTGACCCCGAGGGAGCCTGGCACTGCTTATACCACACTATTCTCAGAGCAGGGGCGGCTCCTCCTAAATGGCGGAGTATCGCTGCCCTGCCTACTGCGAGCGCTTCAGGCAAAGACTAATAAATAAAATGGCATAATAATGCCATTTTATTTTGCCACCATCTCCTGCTGTGTACAGCGCAAGCGTGAGGCAGGGGGGAGGGGCTGGATCCTGCTATTGTAGGATTACTGCTGCACCTTTCAGTGCACATGCGGGTTGGCTGGCTGGCTAACTACGGCCAGCCTGACATGCGCACTATACACCCAGCAATCCCCGGGCTGTGAAACAGCCGGGGTATAGCTGGCACAGGCCCTCAGCCTCAAAATAAGCACTGGGTTAGCATGCTCTGAACAATCCTGGGGCTGCTCTCATGATGAGAGCAGCTCCAGGATCGGTCAGGAGTCGCGTTCCACTGGCAGGAAGCGAAGTTCTTCCCTTTCCTGCTCGTGAACGTCACGTCACACCCCCATCACCGGGAGTGCTGCACCGGGAGGGAGAATCATTGAGGTGAGTTGGGAGCATAGCACCCGCCCACCCCATATTTTTATATTGCCAGCCGCTGCTGCCTGAGAGTAAGCGCAAAAGGGGTACTTGGCCCAGTTGTTCAGAGTCCAAAGTAAGACAGGCCCCAGGAAATCAGGAGTGAAAGGCCTCAATCCCCACGGCTAAGCCCGGTAGCCTCTGGTTGCCCCAGGGCCCTATGAAAGGGGTTCTGGCAGTGCAAAAAATTACATTTTGCTCCTATGATTACAGTGGGCTCTTCCTGCTGCAAACTGTGAGAGCAAACACCCACAATTTGCAACCAGATTGAAATCCTGTTGGGGAGGACTAAAGGGAGTTTGACAAAAAAGGGATTGATCGCCCGGATATTATCAGGTTTTTTATACGTCTTTTAGTGAATGATGTAAGAAATCTAGAGGCAGATTTACTAACATTTTCCATTGTAGATGCACCACTTTTTTAGCGCAGCCGTAATGCAAAATGTTACTCGTGGTTTATAAAGCCATGCAATTCAGATGTGCATAGCTTTGCATGAGATTTTTCCCAAAAAGTAACGCAAGACAGCGCATAGCCTATTAGTTGATATGCCGCATTTCTGTTGTCTCCCTTCCATGCAACGCAGCAACTTTGCTTGCTGCCCTTCATTGCGTGAAAAATTATTAAATCTCCCCCCTACTACCAGATTGTATATTCCCCATGGTGAATGATGTATGGAATCTGTAAACAGACTATGTATTCCTCAAAGAGCTTGTTGTTGTAAGCATATTCCAAGACTTTTTTTTCCCCATGCTGATAAACGATTGGAGGCTTTTTTTCAAACTGTTCTTTCACGATAATCAACTTATGGAGGCTATTTCCGACCATTCCCGACAGAAATCTCCACACGGAAGTTACCACTAGACTATTTTTCCCCGTGGTGATCAATGTACAGCAGCAATTCCCACACTATTTATTCCCACCGTGATCAATGTTGAGAATCTATTTTCAGTTCTTCCCTTTTTTATCTCTTGCTGATGCCAAAATATTTTCTATTTTTGACTAAAATAATTTCTCGCCTATATGCAGAAAACATATTTGGATATTGACCTAGTAAGATAAAAAAAAGAAATTCATGGGAATAACTGTTGCTGTCGGGACCCTCACACTCTCAAGGACGCCGGGGCCCTGTATCCTTTCCTGAAGGTCAGCCCAAGGGTGGACGTGAGCTCGATGCTGGGCCCAGGCCCATGTTGTCTCAGGGAAGCTGGATGAGGTGGAAAAGGACGGAAGCAGGCACGGTACATTCCTCTGGAAGGCGTCCAGGCGACCACTCTGGGAAGCTCAGATTGATTATAAGCCATGGCTTTCTTCACAATGTATTTCTTCTAAAATGACGTTGAAAGAAACAAAAATTAAACATCAAGGGGCAGATTTACAAGCCCCCTGCGCCACCAGTACGTCACTTTTTGTGACGTACTGGTGGCACAGGTGGCTGCTCCATATTTACAAGGAGAGGAAAAGCCACCCTGCGTGACTTTTCCTCTCCTTGTAAATACGGCCCCTTCACACGCAGCACTTTGCGGTGAAGGGGCGTTCCATGGGTGTTGCTGTGGGTGTTCCCACGCAGCACTCATGGAACAAGACACATCTCCAGAATTACGAGAAATCGTAACTCTGGAGATGCGTCTGAAAGCTACGCCACCCTAGAGGTGGCGTAGCGAGGCGCACCGAGGAGAAATGTTTTCATTTCTCCTCGTTTTTTCTCTTTCAATGCGTGCTGCATTCTGCAGCACGCATTGAAAGAGGAAAATGGTTGTAGTGATTGTTTTGTGCAGGAAGGTTCCCCTTCCTGCACAAAAACAATCTCCCCACGACGCAGGCATCCTTGCACCATGGTGCAAGGGTGCCTGCGCCGACGCATGGCTGCAGTTTGTGCGCC
Source organism: Calotriton arnoldi (assembly GCA_963921515.1). Lineage (NCBI taxonomy): Eukaryota > Metazoa > Chordata > Amphibia > Caudata > Salamandridae > Calotriton > Calotriton arnoldi. Next base: position 1,504,178 of record CAWUFW010001596.1, read on the forward strand.
AGCGCAGGGGGAAGCACAAGGATGCGACATATTCTTGTAAATATGTCGCATCCCTGTGCTTTCCAAACTAACGCAGCATGGCGCAGCAAAATGACTTGCTGCGCCGTCCTGCGTTAGTTAATTGTAAATCTGCCCCCAAAGACTTACCAGGGCACAAACGTACCTTGCAATTCAGCAATTTAATTTTATTATGATATGGAACTCCGATGGAGGTCCACATAACACAATATCAAACATACAGAATACAAAAATACATAAAATATATTAAATTCAACACAATAATCTACAACTCATTGATGTAACGTAAAACATCTAAAAAATTAGAAGATCTAAGCGCAAACCATTACAATAGGTGGAAGCATTGAACACTTATCTAGCAATAAAGTGCCAATCTATGAAGGAGTCCAATGGGTGGTATTCTTGTGAATATCAGTAGTTTAAGGTGCCTACTTCTATTCCTCCAGGTGCTGTGTAGTGCCATAGCATGGCAGTGTATGCAGGGCCGAATGCTCATCCTGTGGCTGTTGATCATGGTAGCTGTGAAAATGTGATGATGCCCTGGGTGTTTTAATGTCTGTTTTAGAGAAAACAGCAATTCCTGTAGGCTCTTGAAGCTGTTTGGGCCTGCTGTGCTTTAGGGCATTGATACTCAAAGAAAAGAAACAGAACGAGCTATGGTGTTGTAATGTTTTAAAAAGGATAGTAGGGAATGAATCGGAGGGCTCCGTAATGATAGATTTCTCATTTCATCACTATGCTTATGAGTTGGATTTTTTGTTTTACTGTTGTGGTTAAGTTTGTAGGATTTTTTATTTATTTATTTTCAATGCTTCACAAAAGGTCATGGGGCATATTATCAAAGATTTGCGATAATTATCGCAAAGCGCGCTTAGCGCTGTTTTTTATCGCTGGATTTCCTCGCCGTGATAGCGCGCTATTAGCAACGCGTATCGCAAAGGCGATAGGAAATCCAGCGATAGCGTGTAAAACCAGCAATAGCGTGAGAATTCCCGCAATAAATTAACTGCGTAAATGAAAAGCTTGCTAATAGGCAAGTGTGTACTTAACCTAACAATCCACCTCCCATTGACAAGATGGTTAAGTCAAGTTTTTTTCAGGTGTTAAATTCCAGCGATAAGCGCGGTTAGCGCAACTTTTTTTATCGCTTCGCGGGCATTGATAATAGAGGGAAGTTGTGTTTGCGACTGTTTCCATGTAGTTTTAGTGAGGAACGCCTACTTTGCATGTCATTAGCGATAAATATCGCTGACATGCTTTGAGATAAAAAAACGGGCCGCTATCGCCCAAAAACTCACGCTAAGGCCCGTTAGCTGCATCTTGCTAATAGGGCGATAAAATTATCGCCGCTTTACCGGCAAAAAAGTGCCGCTAAAGCGGCGATAAGCCCTTGATAATATGCCCCCATGAGTTTAAACTGATTTGAAAATGAGATGGAAGATGGAAAACTTACGCAGAATGTTTGTAATGTTATTGTTGCTAAGTATAGATTTTTGTTTCCTTTTGTATTTTTTTGGGTTCAGGCGTGCAGTCCTGAAGATTTTAGATTTGTGTTGTAGTTGGGGAAAAAGGGAGAGCACCCTCCTGCATGTTGTGTTGGGTATGAAGTGTGGGTGTGTGTTTTCACTCAGTGTGGTGAATGCTGAGCCTGCAGGTTTCATTGCCACTTTGGCAAGGTGGAGTTTAGTATTTTTATGTGTGGTTTTCGGCCACATGCTGTATGAGTGTGTTATTGGTGTTGCAAGTGTGGAGAAGTCGAGTCTTTTACCTCTGGTGTCCTGTGGATCAACTTTACAATTGAGCCTCAAACTGAGCACTAAGTGTATCCCTTTATCACTTGAACCTTAAGGAGGCGAAGTTAAGTAGCCCATCGTTTAAACTAAAAGTCATAAAAATATAGAATTTATTGGGCACCAGAGGACAGCAAATGAAATTGGCACAATTAAAAGTGACCTTTACTGGTTCATCCAAACTTACCTCAGGACACCCCTTCTATCATCTTAAACAGAAAACATTGAGCACATGGCATAACTACAGCAGGGCCTTCTTCTGCCCAGGAAGATGTCACCAGCATTTCTGGTTATTGACTCAAAGTGTTAAACTTAAATATTCTACATATCTACATATCAGCCATAGGGTCATAGGGGTTCCTGCACATGTTGAATATGTTAAAACGGAGCATAATCAGTGACAAAGTCTTGAGAAAGAATCAGAATACAGTTTTGCGACATGTTTCAGTAACACTGATGTTGCGGAAGAAAAAATATGTGCTTCCAGATGGAATAAGTTGAAGTGATTTATTCAGGAAAGAGTGCACATGAGCAGTGAGATTTGGGCAGTAGCGTGAAGGAGCTGAACTGAGCAAATAGGAACCAAGGGGCTTATTTACAAGAGGCCTGCGCGGCCAGAGCGTTACCTTTTTTGGCCTTTTTTAGGCCTCTCAATCATATCTATGCGGAGATGCAAATCCACCCTTGCCTAGCTTTGCATGGCCTCATAGATATAGAGTAAGGCAAGGCAGCGCAATTAGGGTAGTTGGCATAGGGCAGTGCAGCAAAAAGATTTGCAGCGCTATCCTACGCCAATATTTTGTAACTGAGGACCCAAAGGTTCAAGTGAGCAGACAACCAGTATGCTGCTCTACTGTCATCAAGCAGATTTCTGATATGGCAACATAATTAAATCTGCTTTGAGCTCCATCTGGAATGATATGGAGAGGCAGCTGAAAAAAATTCTATTAAAACAGCTTTTCACACAAATGACACCTAATAAACCCCACCTAGCACCACAAAACAAAGAAACCTGACAAAACATAGGGGCATATTTATGAGAGAAGTGGAGGAACGTGGCGTTAGCCGACACGCTCCGCCACTTCTGAAATGCAGGTGCTAATTTAGCTGCCTAGCGCCAATGCAGGCACCCTTGCACCATAGTGCAAGGATGTCTGTGTTGCAGGGGAATGATTGCTTATGTGCAGGAAGGTGTCTCTTCCTGCACATAAACAATCAGTAATGGTGCTTTGTAACTTCGGTGTGTGCTGCTTAATGCAGCACACATAGAAGTTGCAAAAGTTCATTTTTTTTCGATGATTGAACACCTTCCTGCACATAAACAATCAATGGCGTTTTGCTGTTTCTATGTGTGCTGCCCAACGCAGCACACATGGAAACAGCAAAAACAAGGAGAAATAAAGCATTTCTCCTCGTTTCCCCTGTTTAAGTCCAGGTTTTCCCTGGTCTTAATTTTGGCTCTACCTCCTATTTACGCCACCCTTGTAAATAGGGGGCAGCATCAAAATCAATGGGTGTTGCGGTGGAACGCCCACCGCAACACCCATTGCCCTCCCCTTTCATACTAAGTGTAGAGTGAAAAGGTGCCTTATTTACAAGGCAGCGTTAAGCCACATCAAGTGGCTTAACGCTGCCTTGTAAATATGGCAAAGCCCCTATCGCCACCACAACATCTGAAAAAGTGACGTTGTGGTGGCAATAGGGGCTTGTAAATATGCCCCATAATTGTAAGAAAATGCAAAGCACATCTCTTACTCCTCTTCACTGATGTATGAGCACAGGTCCAAATTTGTTCTGCCATGATCAAAGCACCCAGACGAACCCTCAACCAATGCACCAAACTCTTCCTTCACTGGCACCCTAAAACCAAACACTGCCAAGCAGCACAATGAACAGAGCAGCCTGTTACTCGTTCACCTAAAGTGCTTTAGGGCCTACTCAGAGGAATGAGGCTCTATACAAATGCTACAATTCAATAATTGGCAGTTCGGGCTGGACTGTTCCCATGAGGCACAGGGTCAAGACTGATTTGCATATGGCCAGGTCTAAACTGGGGTGGCATGGTGAGCAAAAGAATGATGGATTTAACCCAGATCTCTTGACTGGGGGTGAATGTTTTGATTTGTTCTGCATTCCGTCCATCAATTGTGTGTCTTTTACAATTCAATATGCAGCAGTGCTGGGAGCCTGCCATAATTGTTGAAGTGTTCAGACTTCACAGACATTAGGGGAAAGTGGGTGAAGGTGACAAAGCTTGAGGAGCACAGTGGGCTGAAGCAGTGATTAGTTGTATAGTTATACATGTTGAAGCAGGGCACCTGATAAACTACTACTAGGCTGTATGTACTTTGCAATGAATAGAAAAGTGACATCCATAAAGGACAGTGTCCATTATATTGCCTATCATGCATGTTACTTCAGATATATGAGTGGTAGAACAGAAGCTGTTCTAAAAAGCATTTCAAGTTCTGAAAGATGGGAAGCAGATACTGGAGAGCTGCCATTTGAAGCATATGTGATGCCTAGGGGCCTTGAGCATTGATTGGGTAGTTGCAGGTGTTGTGAGATCACAATGAGTTCGGGATGCGCTCACGTGGATAAAAAGCAGCTAGCATCGGGGTAACGAAGATCCATTGTTAAGCTGTTTTATAGAAGCAGAGAATACCACATGAGAATTGATCCTAGAACCCAAGGAACTGGTATCACTGTACCTCGTTGTGAGAAAGTGGATTATTAACTGGGGTGGTTGTGAGACCTCACCAATAATGTCACTATTCTGTATCAGGTCCAGTTAGGTTTCTTTTAATCAAACCCTATCTCAGTACTGGGTGGCTGTAGCACAGAGCAGTCAGGCTAAACTCAAAGGAAAACAAGTGTAAAGCATTTATCAGTACCAACACAGTAATGGAGATGAGAGACACAACACAATAAAAATCCCACTTCAATATATATAAATAGTATATTTGTTTATCTTTAAATAGATATTGAAACAACAAAAATCTGATGAAGGGAACTCGAGTTATGATTTTTGCAAGGATTTCATAAATAACTACAATTCACTCAAAAATGTAAAAAATCATTGCTTTTTACTTGTAGCATCGGTCTGTGAGCCTCGAATGCAAGGGTGCAGGCCAAAGTCAAAGTTTCAGGATGACCACGGTGGAGCATAGGTGTGATGCAGGGGCCAGGTTGGTCTTGGTCAGACTTTTACCTTCACACATACAAACTTTACTGGTTCTTTTTCTTGTCCACCAGTCTGCCGGTGGGGTCCTCTGCAGCTCGTATCCAGCACTGGGTTTGAAATTGGCAGAAAAGTGAAGTCCAGCAGTCCGATGGAAGCCTTGGTTCTCAACAGCATTCAACGATACCTACAAACTGGCACTTGGACTTGAAGTCCAAACACTGGTCCTCTGCACAAGTGGGAGCAGATCCAGCCCTTGGGGTCTCTCTCTAAGAAGTCAACAGCAGGAGCAGCCCTTCTCCTTCTGAAGTACTGTCTTGGTTCAGCAGGTGCAGTCTTTCTTGGTGCAGCCTTTCTCTTGAGTTTGTGGGTGGGGAGGACTCCCTAGCCAATGGGGGTAAAATTCTCATGAGGCAATCCTAGCCACTCAAACATTCTTCCTGGGAATTGGCACTAAACAATCCAATAGTGTATCTCTCTGCCCAAATCCAAGGTGTCAGAGCCCTTCTTCCCTGGATTAGAGCTATGGCACACATCTGATGTGAGTCCGGTATAATGAGCAACTCCCCTTGGAAAACTGGTTCTGCAACCAGTTTTCCACCCACTGGAAGAGATGCCAGCCTATCTACCTATACAAAGGAGAGGACAAGTTAGAGTGTGACTTGAATTTTCCTGTCAGAGCCAGGTGCCTCTTTGAAGCTGGGCTATCTGCAGCCACAGCCCTCTGACCAACCTGTTAGGAGGAGATTACACCTCCTCCCATCAACCGGCTTTTGTTCCCCTTTCCTGGGAGAGCTTCACACCTTCTGACAGGTGGGCAGCCAGCTGCTGTTGGTGACAATTGCTGTAGTGAATCAGAAATGGCTATTAGAACTTTGTGGCAAGAAAGTGGTGACTTTCTGAAGTCAGCGTTAAAATAAAAGTTAATTTAAATTCGACTTTAACAATAAGTTGGGTTTATTACAACAATTAATTTGATACCTTGGAGTACTATATTTGGTGGTCCCAGCTGAATGTTAGCGCTTAGCATTTGAGCTAGTGTAACCGAATGTTAGCCAATGGGACTATCAGTCTTGCTACAGTGTATACGCCAATGACGAGTTTTCACTGTCAGGGCATGTAAAGCATAAAAGAAACATGTCCTTTTTAATATTTAGCACTCTTCCACATGGGCTAATAAGGCCTTCCCTAGGGGTGGCTTATAAATATTAAAAAGGAAGGTTTGGGCGTGGCAAAATGTTTTCTTTTGCCATGTCAGCTTGACAGTTTAAAAGCTGCTCGACTAGACTGCATTGGCAGACCTAGAGTCATGTTTTCACTTTGTCACTGCAATGGTGGCACTATTAAGTAGGCCTGGGCAGGTTCATGGAGTCGCGCTACATGGAGCTCTGCGAAGTACCTAAAAAACTCTGCTGTGCTATGAGGAGTTCCTTGGGCGTCAGAGTCCGGTACGTCGCTTTGTTCGCGCTGAATTTTTGCACCAGGAGTTTCTTCCACGCTGTAAAATCAGCACGAACAGCATCATACGGAGCGCCGGAGGGCGCTGCTTCTTTCTGCTGCTCAAGTAGATTTTCAACTCGAGTGGCAGCTTTCTCAATGTGAGTGGCAGCTTTCTCAACGCGAGTGGTAGCAACCGCCGTGACCGCTCGCATTCAGAAATCTCGACAGGGGGTGGTCTAGCCCACGATTACTCTCACTCGCACTTACCAACATAATGTTGGCGAGCCATGCAATGGTAAAAACTCCGCTCCGTGTGGCTTTGCAGAGTTTTCCAGAACTGCGCGTGGAGTGCTAAGTGGACATAATTCCACGAACTCCACCGGCAGAGTAGAATTTTTCACCCATCCCCACTATTAAGTGCTGCAGCCCATTAGTGACATTTAAATTACTAGTTCTGGGTACACTTTGTACCATATACTAGGAACTTATAGGTATGTTACTTATGCCAAACAGGTGTTGGGCAATTGCACATTCACTTTGAAGGGTCAGAGCACATGCACTGGGGCCTGGTCAGCAGGGCTCAGTGCACTTCAGAGTCGAAAACCTAGCGACATAATTCCACATTTTGATGGGGGTAATCATACAAAAAGATTTCTTTCCAAATACTCACACTGCCAGCATCAGCTGCCTCTACAGATCTCTGTAACAACCTTCTGTTACCCTTCAGTCATACAATATGGATTGTACGAGCTAAAATGACATCTGCTCCTTCACCATTACTCACATTATAAAACCCCGTATTCAACACCTTTGTGCATGTATGTGTGTCACCCGTACAAGTCATCTGTAATGATACTACTACAAGTTTTCATGCAGTTATACCTTCCCACATGTTTACAAGCCCCTTTGGTAGAAATGATTTCACATGCTGTAATACTGGGGGAAGCAGTCGGGTGTCATTGCCTGTGGAAATAGGAGTTTACCACCTTACAAATTGCTGAGCAATATCCATCCACAGGAATTGCACCAAAGTTCTCCTCCTTCTCATGATAAGTTTTAAATGTTACAAATGTCTCTAAAACCAATACCTATCAATCTTAAAAGGTGCCAACAAACACAAAAGATATTTGAAGAATACCTCTGGGACATGGCCAAAGTGGAGACCCAATAGCACATGTCTCCCTTAAGGCTCCAACAGCCGAACCTCCTCGCCAAATACATCTCCATCAACTTTGGGTTGAAGACAGCAGTGGTATGTTGCTACGCAAAGAGGAACTGGTGGAAATGGTAGATGGTTTGCGACCTCAAGAAAAACGGAAATAATCTGGTGAAAGAGATACACCTCCCCCCACATGACCTGAGTGATGAGAGCCTTGGATGTCCAAGATGGTGGTTGCTAAGTGAGGAGAGCAGTGAAAGCCGGCAGATGGGGAGTTACTACCTGAAAACTTCAGGGAAGGAGATAAGGAAGCATAAAAGAGGAAATAGCTGTTCAGGCCCAGCTCACGCCACCTTGGGGCTCGGAAGAAGGGGCATTGGTGGTGCTAGGTAGTTGCTGAGAAGTGATCCAGCTAATCAGTAAAACCCAGCACCCCCGACTGCACCAAACAACTGACTTTGTACCAGAACTATCCACTGTGCCCACACATTTGGTTGTATGCATGTGCTAAGGCTTTTAGTGAGACCCAAAAGCCTTTTGTTGGATGGTCCTCTTCCAGACTACCAGGGGGTGAGCAATGTGAGAACAGACATGTCCTTCCAAGAAGTTGCCTCCAGGGGCCACGAATAGTGTAAACCAAGAATACCAAAGTCTGCCAGGCTGGATATGCAATGTGAAATGGCCTCCAACAAGATCAAAGGTCAGATGGGGGTGACCATAAAGGACATTCTTCAGATTTTTAATTCAGGGGACAGAGATGACCGCAAAACTCCTCAACCGTCACAGTACTAGAGGGACCAAGCTGATGCCTGGATTAACCTTCTGGCCCCATCTACCAAGCGAGATATTCAATACCTGATCTCTGAGATTAAGTAGGACCTCTCATTCCTAAAACTGGGCTTTTCTAATACTTTGGCGGATCTGAACAACTTGTTGCATAATGTAGAAACCTGGATAGACAACCCTAAAGCAAATTTTGCAAACAAACAAATGAACAAGACAAGCTCAATGTCAGGCATCTGAACTTGAACAGCGATGCAACACACTCTGGGATTAACAAGGACTTCCAAATATTGCAACTTCCAGATACTATGAGGTCATGTTGGACAGAAGTCATTGGGTATATTTGACATTCCTGCAAAGGAAAACATCTGACTCTGAAATACTAATGAGGATTCACTTCTTCCAAATGAAAGAGTAGCTGCACAATGCAGCATGGAAATGGAGCACCATCCTGTATAAGGGGAGCATAACATTAATGCTTCAAGATGCATCTGCAATGACCATGACAAGGAGACTCAAAGGAATAGAGGCCAGAACCAAACTTTGAGCAAAAAAACACCTGTAAATGGGAATTCCCTTTCAAGTTGTTATTCACAACCAACTAGACACAACACTCAGAGTCATCTATGGCAGAAGTGCTCAAAATGTGGATTCTGTGGGCTAGAAATGCAGCAAAGGAACAACAGAAATCCCACTCGGATGGACCACAGGAATGGTAAACCCAGTGTTCGAGTGGCTGCAACCAAATATTAGAAAATTGAAATGGAGAAATCAAAAGACTGACCAGAAATGGAGTGATCACTGACCTGACCACCTTGGGAAGGACACTGATGTTACATTCTATAAAATGCCACATCTGCTTTGAGACACTAACTGAGGTGTGTCAGCAGCTGCCCTCTTTCACCATGGATTATTTGCCCATTGTTGAGCATCGATTTACTGATCTCAGACTGTTAAGCTTCCCTCCTTTTAAAAGTATTGAGATACCCACCATATAGACATACTGACAAAATTATGCTAGGACGAGAAGTGGGGATGGATCACCCCAAGTCTTCGCAGCTATGTCCCTCTTACTTATTACTAACTTAGGTGATGCCTTTAAGGTTTAGGAATATGTCCTAAATGAATTTCCGTGACAGTTATTCAATCTTTTGTTCTTCCCCTCTTCCTTCTTCCTTGTCCCACTCATGGTATTTTCCTTTATTTGTTCACTTTGTTAACAATGTTGTGCACAAGGACAACATGATGCCCCATGGTGCCAAGTGTTTATCACAGATAACTTTTATTCACTCTCCCAGGTGCTTGCTGTCAAGCTTTTATAACACACAGGTCCTTAACTCACCAATGAAATGATAAGCCCTGCTGCTGTGGTTCCACTGTAAGACTATTGATATAGCCATCCTTCAAGACACCCATCTATTGTAGCTCACAATAAATGACTGAACTCCAACCGTTTTTCAATACCGTTTCACTCAAATGCTGATTTCAAAACAAGAGAGGTCTCGAATCTGCTCAGACAACGCCCAGGGCCTTATTTATGAGGCCTTGTGACACTTTTGTGCCGCCGGTGCGTCACTTTTTCTGACGCACCAGCGGCGTAAAAATGCGACATGTTGCGCCCTATTTACAAAGTGACGCATCTAGGCAGATGCGTCACTTTGTAAACCCCTGGGCTACATTATACCTGCGTCAGGTATAATGTATGGAGGGTGGGCGTTCCCCCACATCCAAGCCTCGTTGGAGTGGCGCATTGAAATCTATAAGATTTCAGTGCGCCACTTCTAGGACGCCATTGCGTCAAATCCTTACGCCTGCCTCATAGCAGGCATAAGGGTGATGCAGTGCTATATTCATAGTTCTCCCCCCTGCATTGCTGGAGTTGCATCACGCTTCTGACACAACTCCAGCAATGTGTCAGTTTTGCACCAACAGATACGTCAGTAATACTGAGGAATCTGTCATTCCTTGCGACATGATGCGTCATACAGTAAATATGACGCATCCATCATGTCGCAAGGAGGGTGCACTGAGAAGTGATGCATCGCTGTTTTCACGCAGCGATGCGTCACTTCTCATAAATAAGGCCCCCAGTGATTAAACAAGAAGCCAAGTACAATGACACAGTAAACAGAGCAGTGGGGATAATAGGCTCACTGGGCGATAATCAAGGTGCACTTTTTTCATTCTATGGACCCGACAGGAGGGAGGGATCCTTTTTGGACTTTACAGATTTCAATACTGCAGTAAACTTGAAACAAGACTGCAACTCTGCCCATCAAAGTGGTCTGAAACCCCCTCTGCCCTTCATGGCTCGTATAGGAGTTGCCACTGTGTAGTTATAGTTAGGTTAGACCTTCCATAGGAAGAGTGTTTTTTGATTTGCTAATAACTGTGGCACCATTTGACAAATATTTACAAAACTTTCAAATTCATCCACATCAACTCCTTCCTAGAAAGTTTCAGGTCGATCCATCATGCAGGGGGGAAGATAAAGAGGGGTCCAGAACACAATTTTCCCAGGCAAAATTCTAGATAGCGATACTGGTGACGTCACTGCACCCGAAAATGAAATAAAGAAAGTAGGGCAGGAGTGGGCTCCCCACTCTGCTAGGGTAAAAAATATGTGAAAGCTTATGAGTGCCCAGAGTGGGATTGGAGCACACAAAAGTGAAAAAATAATGCATTTAGTAAAATTGCGGCTCGAGGCCTCTAAAGGAAACAAATTGGCAGGAGCCGCTCTCTAACCTTTACTGCTCCTGATAAGTGGGTACCGCATAATGCTCTGCATGAGCTGATTTAGCTCCTTTTATTTGTGGTGTACCAAGAAGGGGCAAGGGCACCACTAACTTCGTTTCTGTGCATTGTGGTGGGGCTGCAGGAGGTGCATCACTCCCCCCGATATGTTTACAAACATTGCCCTATGTTGTAGGGGAATTGCATGCATGACTCCAGAAAAGGTTTCCCTTAAAGCATTCTCAGAGCTAGAACGTTTCCTTGTGGGCGCTGGAGTGTGGGGACTCCTAGTGGTGGGTCTTATGTCTGCATTATGAAGCCTGAATGTGTAAAAGACTGACACAAAATTTGAAAGTGTAAAGTGCATTTGAATATGATTATTTAGCCAATTGGTTTTTATGCTGAGTGTTAATTGTAATTCTTGTTGTATGACTATGGCTACCCCTTGACAAAGCCAATGGGCTTGTCTCATATGTTGGTGTGGTGACCCCCTGGCAAAGCCAGTAGACCTTCTTTATATATTGATGTAGTCACCCCTTGACAAAGCAAGTAGGCCTGCCTTGTTTAAAATGATACCCCCTTGTATTGTGATGTTACATCTGGTATAAGTTGAGGGAATTGTGATAGTGGGGTTCAGGTGTGATTATGGGGTAAAATGTAAAATAAAGGTGTCCCCAAAGTTATTTCCAGGTACCTCATATATATAGAGTGCACATAATAAATGTTCTTTTCCATTTTATAAGACAAAGCACTGATTGGACAATAATTTATCGACTGTTATTGTTGAGTCCCAGAAAATTGGGATTGCTAGCCCAAGCCACATCACCTGAGTAGGCCTTTGACTGCTCTGCTGTGCTTCCCTGAGAGAGTCTGGTGCTAGAATGTGGTAACTGGTTTTCAATAAGGAAACAATTGTGGAGCTATTACTTGAAATAAGATCTTATTCTACTTTTAAAACACCTAAAACGTCCCTGAAAACAATAAAGGTTAAAATGACGTTATAGTTAGGTATTAAAAAAAGACATTAACTTACATCAAAATAATTCACTAAAAAAAACAAAGGGTAAAGGATAATATAGTTAGGTGACAATGTCAGTCATAGAGTTACATCTTAAACCTGAAAAAACACTGAAATTTGCCAGTTATAGTTTAGTGAGCTAACTATAACTCCCTGTACACACAACGGTTCACAGAGATCACGCTCCCTTCAAACACCCAAGCCCCATCAGGTGGAGAAGCCGCTGATATGCACAGCCTTTGCACAACACTTTACAGAACCCACACTTCCTCCCGATACCCAAGCACTCTTAAATGACCAAGCTCCTACTACGCACAACCTTCACCCTGTGTACTACTTTTTACGGAGAGCACACTCCCTCCAGACACCCAAGCCCATTATGTTCCCAAGGCCTTTCAAAGCACAGCCTTTGCCATGTGCACACCTCTTCACACAGAGCCGACTTCTTTCTGCGATACAATGCCCCTTAGGTGGTCAAGCTCCTACTCATAGCCATCAACGTGTGTACAACTCTTAACCGAGAGCACACTCCCTCCAGACACACAAGCAGCATTTGTTGCTCAAGCCCATACTTACTACACACAGCCTTTGCCAGAGTAATGTTTTGTTCCCAATTCATATTTTTCAGAGTCAGTGAAATAAAATGTACTAATGATAGTCTTTCATGTATTATTTCTCTAAACAACCCCTTATTTTCATATATATTTACAAGAAAATTTACAACTTGATGTACTTTGTTTAATAAATAAAGAAACTCCGTCAGGCCAATGGTGTTAAACTGATGAAAAAAAGACAACCATGATGTAGTAATTATAGTCATTCATTGCCAATTGTAATTAAATTGAATTGTACAATAACCGAAAAAGTACCTTGGTAAACAGGAATCTATCACCACTAATCTTGTCATTTTCCCCCCAAAATTAACCATTTATGCATGTTAAAATAGAGGTGCTGCGGTATTGGTTGCAGCTGTATCTTAGCAGGTGTGATGCAGTTATTTTAAGATGAGTAGCACCTGGAAGTGGTGCAGGTGAAACAGGCAAAATAAGCGCAACACCTGCAGATGGAAGGTTCATTTCATTATTGGCCTTTGACGTCATGATGGTTTCATCAATTGTGGTTGTATTTAAGAAGGAGAATGGTGAATTTCAATTAATACAGCACTTGTCATGGCCAGAGTGTCAGTCACTAAATTACTTTAATGTGAAAGGCCTGAGTTCAGTGCATTATACCTCAGTAGACCATGTAGTGACACAATTGAGTCAGCAGGAAGAGGAGTCTTCATGGCTAAGAGTGATATTAAGACAGGTTTTTGCCTCTTACTAGTTCACGCGGAGGATTTTGCACTGTTAGCAATTAAATTTTAGGGTTAGGTGTGTGCAAATACGGCTTACCAATGGGTTTTTCCATTTCACGTTCACTGTTTGAGCCCTTCCATAGTTTTTTAGAAGCAGTTGTACAGTTTGTGACCAATTCTGTTGGTGTTGGACAATATTTGGAAGATTTTTCCCTCTGTAGGAGCCCATCAAAACGTTTTTCATAGGGCTCTGGATAAATTTAGGAAGTCAATGGATGAAGAGGTCATGCCATTGGTGCAGGAAATAACTGTTGGTTCAGGGGGAGTTATCACGTTTTTTGGCATACAGCTAGATTTGGTGGCAGTGGAGCAAAGCTGCCAAAAGAGAAAAAGTTAGTGATGCTAGTGTTATTAGAGGACATGCGGGATAAAAAGAATGTGGTGGTCAAGTCATTTACATCTTTTGAGGGCTCTTGAATTATGTGTGCCATGGTGTGAGAGAAGGGAGGATGTTCTGTAGGAGCAATGGGTTGGATTTGGCAGGCATTTTTATTCCACTTCATAGAATGTCGTTGTTGGCCGAAGTAAGGGCTGATCTTAGAATGTGGGCGGCGTTATTGAATTCAGTAGTGCAGTTGTATGAAGATTAAGAAATGAGGCCAAAGGGATCATTAACATATTTTCGACTGGAATGGGTGAAATTGGTTTTGGCCTTTTTTGGCAAGGCAAGTTGTGCATGGAGCAATGGCCAGAGTCTTGGAAACAGGAAGGAAGAATTATCACATTTTTAAAATTGTTCCCCTCGTTAGTAGTGTTGGTGTTGTGGGGATGGCATTTCAAGAACAAAAAGAGCTTTTTAATGTGGTCAGATAGTAAACAGACAATAGGCACAGGACTTCAAACTGTGGGGCATATTATCAAGAACGGCGTTAAAATTATCGCCGCTTTAGCGGCAGGAAACTGCTGCTAAAGTGGCGATAATGGACTTGATAATATGCCCTTGAGAATTTCAATAGAAGCCCAGGTTCACACCAGAACATGGGCTTCTATTGAATTCTCAAGGGCATATTATCAAGCCCATTATCGCCGCTTTAGCGGCAGTTTCCTGCCGCTAAAGCGGCGATAATTTTAACGCCGTTCTTGATAATATGCCCCTGTGTTTCTTTGTTTTATTGCTGAAGGGTTAGGGCAAGGACTGGAAACCACAGGAAGTTAATCAGGTTCTTTAAACCACATTAACTTTCTGAAGTTGTAACCATCCCAACTGAGATCAGGGGAAGCAACAGGAGAGCCAGGGGTATCAATGCTACCCCTGGCTGACTCTAAGTAATATTCTTTGTTATAGAGGTGCCAGCTGGAGAACCAAAACTGCACTTGAGGTTCATTGAATGTATCAGGCCATAGAGAGCTCACACTGAGAACGTAAAGCGCAGAAACGTAATTCAGTATAGAGCTTTTCTTGGTGAAGGGACCCCCAGACTTATCCTAGGAACAGAGTCAAGACTTATTTGCATATGGCTGGGTCTGAACTGGGGTGGCGAAGTGAGCTAAAGAACGATGATGGATTAAACCCAGATCTGTGACTGGGGGTGAGTGTTTGAAAAGTTTCAGCGCTCCGTCCATCATCTCCTTGTGTTTGCTTTGTTCACCCTAAGTTGGCGGGGTATGCCCAGGCGTGGGTCCCTTGCTCACTTTGCCACTGGATTCAAGCTAGCCTGGCTGATGAGGGGTGTTACCCCGAAACCGGTTCCAGGATGCTTGTTTCCAGTCAAGTAAAGACTTGGCTTTGCAGTTTGGGCTGGACTGTTCCCATGAGGAACAGAGTCAAGACTGATTTGCATATGGCTGCGTCTGAACTGGGGTGGTGAAGTGAGCTAAAGAAAGATGATGGATTCAACCCAAATCTGTGACTGTGGGTGAGTGTTTGAAAAGTTTCAGCGCTCTGTCCATTATCTCCTTGTGTTTGCTTTGTTCGCCCTAATTTGGCAGGGTATGCCCAGATGTGGGTCCCTTGCTCACTTTGCCACTGGATTCAAGCTAGCCTGGCTGATGAGGGGTGTACCCTGAAACCTGTCACAGGATGCTTGTTTCCAGTCCAGGGAAGACTTGGCTTAGCAGTTCGGGCTGGACTGTTCCCATGAGGAACAGGGTCAAGACTGATTTGCATATGGCTGTGTTTGAACTGGGGTGGCAAAGTGAGTTAAAGAACAATGATGGATTCAACCCAGATCTGTGACTGGGGGTGAGTGTTGTAAAAGTTTTAGCGCTCAGTCCATCATCTCCTTGTGTTTGCTTTATTCTATGAACTCACCTCCTCTCCAGGTAAAACTCACTTGCTTTTACTTCATTTGAGAAAATCTTTTTTTAAAAGGACTCACGCTAAACTATGAGAACTGATAACTTCACATAACTGAGAATAGGCACTTCCTTTCTATAAATAATGTTTGCATTTCACGTTTTTCAAACTGTATTTCAGTACTTTCTGTACTGTTTCCTTGTGCTTGCAAGGTACATTAGTCTGCTTGACTTTGGCCTGTGTTTGATTTGTCTTACTGGTTTTAACCATTTGGTTTCCTTTATTGGTGTTCATGTGGGCATCTCCACCTGATCATGGGATCTGATTATGCCCATCCCTCTTCCTTGGGACTCTTCTTGCAGCCCTTCTTAACCTGTCCGCCAAGGACATTAAGCCTAGGTTTCCAGAAAAAGACATAATCTGCGGCATCTTTTCTGTTCGGGCCTGTTAGGACTAACCTTGGACGGTGAACTCCGCTCTGTTCGCTGAGTTTTCCGCACTCCGTGGAGCACGCGGAATTCAGTTTTTTTCCTTGCTCGCCCTCGTCAGCGTCAAGTTGGCAAGCGAGGAAAATCCACCTCCGGCGAGATTTTTCCTTGCTCGCCCTCACCGAGGTCTAGTTGGCAAGCGAGGAAAATCATGATTTCTCAACGCGGGTGGTCGGATTTCTGAATGAGAGTGGTAATGGCAGGTCGCGGCCACTCACATTGAGGAACCTTCCGTTCGCATTGAGAAAGCTGCTGCTCGAGTAGAAAATCTACTTGAGCAGCGGAAAGTAAGCTGCGCCCTCTTGCGCTGCGCATGGTGCAGTTAGCGATGTTTTTTACAGTGCGTGACAAACAGCCGGCGCTCAAAATCACCACGAACGGCATGACCCTAATGCAATCTGCCGCTCGTGGAACTCCGCGTAGCGCAGCAGAGTTTTTTTGTCACTTACGTGGAAGTCTGCAAACTACACCCTGGCTTAGTTAGGACCTAGAAGGATATATGGCCAGAAATCCTGCCCTTTTTCCTCCTCGTGCTGTTAAGCCGCACCACCTGCTCTCCTTATTTCCTCTTAATCCAGATACATTCCTTCCACATTTTTCCTAAATGTTACCTCCACTGGTAAGTTGTGCTATAAATGCTTCAGGTTAGTACACTTGACCCTCTACTGAGGTGTCTGTGAATTTTTGGGGGTTTCACCACCCTCATCCCTTTTCTTTAGTCTAAGTGCATTCCTACTCCAGGTTTTCACCATTTTTGCCACGATTTGAGGTTGCCTTTCATTTAATGTGTGTCATACAATTTTAAAATAATTATTGCCTATTCACAGTACTGGTGGTTGGGACCTCATAATGCTATAAATACCTGTCATTTGTTTGGTTCTTATTCGTTAGATGTATGTGCTTTCCTTCCTCTTCTTATGTTTATCCTGTTTATGGAGTATAGATGCATCACTATGTCGTTCCAATGCGCACTTTTTCAGTCACATTAATTTTTTTTTATTTTTGTATTAGCACTTTATGACAGTGCATGTGCTTCACACCCCTGCATAACTTTCTGTTCCTCTCTCTCACCCTTGTGCTTTCTTCCCGTCAGCTCCACGTGGCTGTCTTTTGCACATTTGGTCCCCTACCCGTGCCGAGGTGGTGCTTCTCCCACTTGGGCCCCTGTGTTGCTTGTGGCCCTCATCCCCTGTGTTGCTTCCACCCCTGCATCCCCATGTTGCTTCCCCTTTGCTGCTTCCCCACCTGCTTTAAAAAAAACAAACACCGCACACCCATTTTGCTTCCACCACTCATCCCCCATGCTGCTTCAGCCCTTCACCCGTGCCCTCATGGACGTCAATTGGGGGTCGCACGTGCGACTCCTGGCTTGCCCCTTAAGATCCCTGGCAATGCCTTTGCAACCCCTGGCTTCAGGGGTTGCAAAGGCAATGCCAAGAACAACAAGTAAACGGTGCTCTGATGAGCACAGTTTACTTTCTGCAGCTCCCACTGTGACCTGGGACACTAAACTTTAGTTTATTAAAACAAATACATTCAGCAGTGCAATGCACTCTCTTAATTAAATTTAAAAATGACCTACAATTTAGACATGTTTCCAATTTATTATTATTGTCAAAACACGGAAGATGATGTGCTTATATAAAATGTCACCTCTGTGCTTTGCATAGTTGATAATGCATTACAAATGATCATAATGAAAATGTTTTCATTATGATAAGGAATAACTTAAGTTAATAACATAATTCAGATTCAAAATATGGTCTTGTGTATTAGCAGTATACACTGTGGTCAGTGTTCCTTCTTCCAGCAAAACCGTCATTTTCATTCAGAAAGTGTAAGTACCCTATTTAAACATAGGTAGTATATAAGATATATATCTATCTGTGTTATTAATGTTGTATTCTTATGTAATTGTGCACATAAAGGGTTCTTAAAGTCAGCAATGTAAATTATTATGATGTCATCAGGATCAAGGTCATGTGACATCACTTCCAGGGAGGATTAAGTGTCAATGATCATATGATGTCATTGGGTCAAGGGGGTATGTGAGGTCACTTCTGCTACCCTTGGTATTCTGATGAATTGACGATCATGCTGGCCCTCCATGTTGCTTCCTCCCCCTGTTTTTAAAACAAAGAATGCTTTCAGCTGTTCTTTTTTTTCGTTTTAGTTATTGATCCAACTTCAATTGATAACTAAAAGGGAAAAAATGCAATTGCGACATTTTGCAGGCACACACGTGTGGTGTGAGTGCCTACAAAATGGCGCAGCTGGCTGCTTCAAAAAACATATTCTTTATTTTACATTCTTGAGCCATGCAGCGCAGCATCAGAGATGGTGTGCCACATTTCAAAAGCAATTGACAAAGCCAAGAGGTCCCAAAGGCAACACCTATATTTATTTTATGCACTTCAACAACTGAATGTATGTATTCATTTTCTAAGGCACTACATGACATCTTTGGGTTATTTCAGAGGGCAGTAAGGTTGCAGTGTTAGAGGCCTCGGATCAGTGGTGGCTGGTAATCTTACCAGGGAGGGGGCAGGGGGCCACACACACATACATACACACTCACTCACACCCATACATTCACAAACGCACACACACACACATTCATAACACTCACTCACAAATACACATACATACCTTCATACATACACTCAAGCACGCACCAAACATAAAAAAAATATAAAACTGCAGCTCTCTGGGAGGGAAGCCTCAGAGTTCCCAAGAGGGTTGGGAATGCTGCCTATCCTTACTGTCTGACCTTAGGTAAGCCAGTGAGGGAAGGCAGCAGTCCCTCATTCGTCACTTAGTGAGATGGGTCAGTGAGACTGCTGACCCCACCCCACTCTGTGATGAGATGTCACTGATTGACACTCAGTTTTGGCCGCTTCAGGGCTTAAAACAGAAGTATCCAGGACTGAGGAAATCAGTGATGCTTCCCCTCGTCACGAGAGGGAGGGCCTCAAGGCACCTTTGCCTGGCTGAGGGGGTCATGCCCACAAAGCTGTGAAATCCTCAGCCTGGCAAAGTTCAGCTCAGGCAGCCAGGAGCCTGCACATTTAGCCCATGTCTAGCTCCTGGCTAGTGAGGAAAGGCAAAAGTCCCTCACTCATCACTGAGTGAGATGGGTCAGTGAGACTGCTCACCCCACCCACTCTGTGACAAGATGTCACTGATTGACAATCAGTTCTGGCCACTTCAGGGCTTAAGACAGAAGTGTCCAGGACTGAGGCAATCAGTGATGCTTCCCCTCGTCACGAGAGGGAGGGCCTCGAGGCACTTTTGCCTGGCTGAGGAGGTCACGCCCACAAGGCTGTGAAATCCTCAGCCTGGCAAAGTTCTGATCAGGCAGCCAGGAGCCTGTGTATTTAGCCCATGTCTAGCTCCTGGCTGCCTGACCTGAACAAGAAGTGTGTGTGTCAGGCTGACCTTTGTTCAGCCTGACAGACACTCTTCTCGGGGGGAGGAAGTGGGGGGCGTGCCCCCTCAGCCCATATGGATGGGCTGCCGCTGCCTACGAATGGTCACTATACTCTGGCAGAGAACGTATATGTGTCAGTCCTGTAGGCCTGGGGCCCTTTGAAGGGCCCATCCACTCACCCCAATGCAAGCACTCGTGGCATGTCTCTCCTGTAACCCTATCTGTTTTGTTACTTGTGGGGATTGTTGTGTCCAACCCCTTGGCTCAAACCCATACCCGATACAATGCTGAGTGCAATGCAAACAATGCACAATGTTTCAGCCCGTGCTCGAGAGAGCATGTGGAATGTGACAGGAGAGGAGGCAGAAAGAGAAAGTCTGCCGGCCACAATGGGAAAACATCTGTTCTACATTTGGATTTAAACACAATACGAAGTCTTGAAGCTGTCACTAAGTACCTCTGATTTATAATCATGCAGACTTCCATTGAATGGAGTGTCGGGGGCACTGTGGCCCTGGGTAGAAAGAAAGGATGAAGAGGGCCCAATTAGCGGAAGGGTGGAAGCAGTAGCGGCTCCTCCGCTAAGGTGGAGGAGCGTCACCCCACTACTCTTCAGCAATTAAGAAAGGAACAAATACAATGATAATAACGTAATGTTATTATCATTTTATTTTGTCCTCCTGCTGTGGCAGATTTGAGTGAGGGGCGAGGCGGGGCTGCAGAGCAGGGGAGGAGTGGTTTGCCCACTCCTATGTGCGCAATGACTGATTGGTCGGCCCTCTTGGGCCACCCAAAACAGTCATGCGCACTTCCCTGTTCTTCCTGCAGGCTGCATTACAGCCTGCATGGAGAACATGCTCACCCCTCCAGCCCCTGGCTGAGCACCGTGTCACGGCACTCAGACCAATCACAACGCTGCATTGCAGCATTGTGATTGGCTTAGGGGAGGGAGCATGGCTACCTGCTTCCTGTTCCTGGAGTTGTATGCAGGAGAGCAGGAGCAGAGACACGGGACCCGGGACCCGGCGGCAAGGTAACTGTTATTTAAAAAAATAATTACATTGCAGCCCGCCCCCCCCCCCGAGCTCCCGCCCCGCCCCATGCGAGACGTGCCGGCTGCCACTGGGTGAAAGTGTAGGAATGTTCACGCACATTTCGAGAGTCCGTGACGAATATCAGTGAGAGGTGAAAATAACACTTCAGAATATCAGTACCAGAGGAGAGGAGCCACCAAACAATGAGAGGTGTAGAAGCGCCATGCTGATTCCGACAGACCGAAACGTGCCACCATACTACGAGGGGAAAGAGGCCCTGAAGAACAAGAAGAGAAGGGAAAGAGGCTAGGATAACAGTAGGGGAAGCTCAAGAACCTCTGAATTGCAGTAAGAGGTGAGCAAGCCGTGCAAGGTCGGTGGAGTGCAACAATGTTAGTAAGGAGCAATGGTTCTGGAACAAGTATCAGAGTGAGGGTGGTTGTCAGAGGCCTAAACACACTACAATTATAAGTTCATAAAATAAATCTCTGTATTACTGAATATGCAAGGGTAGCACATTCCCTATAACCCTTTTAACCTGATTTTGTGCGGGCCTCTCCAAGACATTTTTTGCACAAATGAGTGCTATTAGTGCAATTTGACGCGCATATTTATATTTATGTAGGTAAAAGGTGGCATTATTTATAGTGAACATGCTCTCCAAAGGCACAAAGGCAAACAACCTGTCAAGAGACAGTGTGCCACAAAAAGCTGTGCCCCCATATGGCAGCCTCCTGCAGGTGGTCAAGGGGATTCTTTGGACCTCCCAGAAAACCCCTTGCAGGCAGGTGCAGTCACTCACTGCACCTGCCTGCAAGGAGATCTCTCTCTTGTTCTAAAAGTGCACGCGGTTGCCACCTGCGCAGTGAAAAACAGAGCGGCTGCTTCAAAGCCGCTCTGTGTTTCCCTTGAATGCGCTGCCCCAGGGCAGCACGAGCAAAACTGCTATCACAACTTTTCTGTTCCAGCAATTAAAAATGCCCCAGAATATTACTATGGCATGGAGAATTTGCTTCAGAATATTAATTATTTTAATGAAACATTTATATGGTACAACTGTGACATCAGAAAGAGAACATGGAAGTTAATGCAACAATGGTGTAGTTATAGTGCTTAATTTGAGACAGTGGTTGCAGGTGAGGTCCCTGGCTCTCATTTTTTAGGGACCAGCACTTTTTTATCCTCTTCAGATTTTGACCCAGAGCAACAGAGCGAACAACACAAAAAGGGGAAAGCAGGAGGAAGTGAAAGACGGAAAAAGCATGACAAAAAGAGAAAGCAAGACCTTTCATGAGTCACGAAAGGCCCGCCCTTTAGGGTTACTAACCGGAATGACCGACCGGTTTAGTTTCCGACCGCCAGCATTGTAATCTTGCGGTCGGAAACTAAACCGAGGGGCCGATTACGATGCGGCCCGGAATGCTCCGACCATCGGTGGAGCTTTTATGGGCCGCATCGTAATCAGCCCCATAGTGTTGCCTGAAAGTGCGGGAAGATGAGGGAAAGACCTACAGCTATTAACTGGTATTATTTATTTAAACATTTATGCAGCAGAGTAGTCCACTGTGGAGCAAAGCTTCTCAATATATTGGACTAGATTATGCCCACAGGTTACTTGGTCACAGAATTTGACCTCAGAATATTATGCAGCACAATTACATCCTTGCCATAATTTTCTAAACAAAGACAATTCTAAGGGGTCGATTACGATGGCGGGCGGACAAGGTCCGCCCGCCATCGCATTGGCAAAAGGGACCGCCCGCCATAGGTGCGGCGGTCCCGCTATACAAATTAGAATGCGCCCGCCACACTGGCGGGCGCATCCCGTATTTTTACATTGCGGCGGGCGGTGCTGCAAGCAGCACCCGCCGCAATGTAAAAATACATGTTGTGCATTTGCATGTACAACGTGACAGGCACCATGCGGTGCCTGCCACCTTGTACATGCAGATGCAGGGGGGTACCATAGGTACCCCCCACGTGCAGCCCCCCACCCCGCCACCCCCCGGGGGCCCGCAACGGGCCCCGAAGGCATTCTCCGCCTGTCTTTTTGCGGCAGGATCTCCGCCGCAAAAGACAGGCATCGTAATGCCCATGGCGGTGCCTGCACGGCACTGCTGTCATTGCCCCATTGTACCGTGTCCCGCAAGGCGGGCGGAAAAGGACCGCCTTGCGGGACCACGGCAGACGGTCTTTCCGTCCGCCGCGCGGTACCATTCCCATTCCCACCGCCATCCTAATTTGGCGGTGGGAATATTCAGGGTGATGGCGGGCGGATCGCCCCCGCCAGGCCGGCGGTAACTACAGCCGGCCCGGCGGGAGCGATTCGCCCGCCATCATAATGACCCCCTAAGACTTTTTGGTGAATCTCAGCAGACCATCCGTGTTACCTAAGGGCTAGCATAGTGAGATCATTTAATATTTTTCTTTAATATGCAGATTGTGTTTTTTGTTCAAAGATTTGAATGAAATTGCCATTTTCTGCTGTATGTTAGCATTATGTGCTATTGTTATTTTACCTAAAAAATAAATCACAGCTTTAGTTTACTAAATCACAGATTCACTAATAGACCTAGTCTTGGACATGTAATTTTAAGTGTCACAAATTAGATTTTTTTTATCATACCTGAATAAGTCACAACTCTGCTTTGGACAATACAATACTCATCTACAACTCCTTGTAAATAACAGACATTTCTTTGGTAGTTTATGATGTTCAAATAGTCTTAGTCCATATTCTGCCAGCAACAGGAGAATTATAATTAGCAGTTGATTATTAATTAAAGGTGTGATAGCTTACTGGATTCATGGGTTCATGCTCAGTTGAAAATGTGGTTACCTAGCATAAAACCCTGCCTGTTGTGCCATAAAATTTACTGATTTGTGAGTCTACAAGTGGGGCTTTGTAAACTGAAAGCGGACATATTTAACAAATAAACAACAAAGCAGAGTAGTTTTAATTTTGTTTGCATCACAAGAAGTGAAATGAATGCCTCTTGTTTGTTTCTTTTCACTCAACCCAAAATATTTGCTCCTTTCACTCCCGCCTCACATAGTAACAATTAAGAGTCAATCTGTATCATTTGTGCTCCAAATGTTTGCCATAAATTTTAAAATATATAAGCACTTTAAAAGTGAAGCCAACCAATGTTGTTTTTTGCAACTGGGAAGTTTAAAAGACCTTTGTCATAGGCCTTTTGCTTTGAGCATCTAGTGAATCCCAGCAAGTGCCATTCATCTTCAGGTTATAGATAGGCCACTTTTTTTCGCTTCATGTAAAGATAGGTGTGCTCCATCAAAGTACATAAGGGCATATTACCAAGCCCCTATCGCCACCACAACGTCACTTTTGGTGACGTTGTGGTGGCGATAGGGTCAGCGCCCTATTACCAAGGCAGCGTTAAACCACATAACGTGGCTAAAAGCCACGTTAAGTGGCTTAACGCTGCCTTGGTAATAGGGCCCCTTTCACGCTAAAATTAGCATGAAAGGGGCGTGCAGTGGGTGTTGCGGTGGGCGTTCCACCGCAACACCCATTCACTTCGGCGCTGCCACCTATTATCAAGAGAGGTGATAATAGGTGGCAGCGCTGAACTTAAGACCAGGAAAATGCTTCATTTCTCCTTGTTTTTGCAAAATGCCAAGGTTTGTTTATGTACAGGAAGGTGTCCCTTCCTGTACATAAAGAAACCTTTTTTTAAAATGCCAATTTGTAACTTACATGTGTGCTGCATGAAGCAGCACACATGTAAGTTACAAAATGGCATTTTAGGTTTGTTTATGTACAGGAAGGGACACCCTCCTGTACATAAACAAATCTCCCTGCTCGCAGACACCCTTGCACTCTGGTGCAAGGGTGCCTGCGTTGGCGTTAAGTCTTGAGACTTAGTGCCATCGCAGGGGGAAACGCCAGGCTGCACCATATCCTTGGTAATATGGTGCAGCCTGGCGCTTCCGAAGTGGCGATGAGAGGCGTTAAGCCAAGGAGGCTAACGCCTCTCACCGCCACTTCCTAGATAATATGCCCCATAGTGTTTGCAAAATATAATTTCTGCCCACTTTATTTATCTTTAATATTTGAGCCACAATGAGCAGACAGCAATATTAAGGGCCCGATTTAGATCTTGGCGGACGGGTTACTTCGTCACAACGGTGACAGAGATCTTGTCCGCCGAAATATAAATCCTGTTATATCCTATGGGATTTATATTTTGGCGGACAGTATATCTGTCACCGTTGTGATAGAGTAACATGTCCGCCAAGATCTAAATCAGGCCCTAAGTCTTTTATATTAACATCTCCGGTTACCTGCAGTGGCGGCTGGTGACATTTGTAAGTGGTGGGGCGGAAAATGAATTTCATAGAGCACCGTAGCGAGCGAGCGTAGCGAGCGAGCCCGAACAACCAAATTTTGAAAAAGAGTGGACAAATGGTGAATTTTCAAGCAAATTTGAGAAAGCAGGAAAGTTAATAAAGCAATTGTGAAAGTGCAGTTATTATATTAATAAAGAGAAGTCATATAACATAGGTAGGTGCTTATTCAGTATAACCACAGAGCTTCATAACAGACTTCGAGATACAATGCATTTCTGAGTACCTCACAGATGTTTTTTTATTTAACAAACAACTAAACAGGTCGCAAACTAGCAGCATTCAAAGTATTCCCACACTACTGCAAACGTGCATCTTTGAAAAACAATGGCAATTTATAAGAGGCAGGGAGCTGAGGGATAAAAAGGAAAGGTACTAGTTGGAGAGAAAGAAATGTTCGATCACTGAGAGCCAACAAAGGCGGGATTATAAAAACTAAGTGGGGGGAAACAGCGAGGTATAGTGAAAAGGAGGATAAGGGTTCGAAAGAGAGAGAGAAAGGGGAGGCAGAAGTAAGTGCACAGGAAGAGGTGAAGGAAAATAGGAGTTGGAAATATGGAAACGGTGGGTGGTTTAAATGGGGGTGAGAGAGTAAGAGAGGGCGTGCCCCTGGGAGCTCTTGTCATTATCATGAATGAGGATGTATGCAACCACACGATTGGCTGCCAGCAGACAATGGGTAAATGCTCCAGAAAACACAGTCCTTGTAAATAACAGACAGGTGGTTATTCTAATTAAGGATTGTATAAAGAGCTTTGTGCTGTCATTTGGTTACTTCCGAACACTTGACAACAGGAAAATAAATGCTAAATAGAGGCAGTGCTTTAAGTGGCAATCAAAAAGTGTGGGGGCTCTAAAAGAAGGGTGGCCAATGACGCGTACCTAGGAATCCCTTCTAAAAGGTGTGGCCTATGTAACTAAGGGTGTTGCTTAAAACCTGTTAACTAAATCCTGTGCTCCTCAGAGCGTGCCACCTGAACAGTATCCGAGTGCCTCTGTGGATTTTCAGTTATTAAAGTCTGTGGGAAGGGTCGTAGCCATTGAAGCGGCTCATTCACTCCTGAACACCCACAGCACTGTCTCTCACTCTGCTAGACATGCTCTTTTTCTCCCCCGCATATCTCTTTCTCTTTCCTTTACAGCTTGTCATTTCTCTCTCTCTTGCACACACTTCCTTTGATCTCTTCCACTTCACCATCTCCCCACACACCCAACCCGCCCACTCACCCGGAAGCACTACATTTTCTTTTCCTTTGGCGAGGCCCTTATTTCGACAGCTGTGGACGTCCTTCACATTCTTTCTCACAATTACTGTGGGCTCTGCAGAGAGGCCAAGGACTGGATGTGCATGTTGTCTGACCACCTTCACGACCCACTTGCAGGCACTAAGAGAGACTCACTGCCTTCATCCTCCTCTCCAGAACTCCTATTTGTGCCAGTTATAAACATCCACCCTCAACCTGAACTCTCATACAAAACCCGGAGGCCACAACACAAAAGTCGTATGTTGCTTGAACTAAAATACAGAAACGTTTAGAAAAAAACAAATCATCTCGAGGAATGAAAGGTGAAGTTTAACATATACAAATGTAAACAGGGACTACATTCCTAACATGGATTACTTTAAGGGTGTTTACAATCCTTTCTAGTTATTGTTGAGAAATCGAACAGTGCTTTTGCCTTTAGCGTGTGCACTTTAGAGAGCGCCGAGCAACGTTAACATGGGCATTTTGTTAACGTTGCTCGGCGCTTCTAAGTGCACAATCAACGGCTGCCATTAATATACTCTTTTCCTGAAAAGAGTATATTAATGGCCGGCGCTTTGATTGTGCACTTTAGAGAGCGCCGAGCAACGTTAACAAAATGCCCATGTTAACGTTGCTCGGCGTCTCAAGTGCACAATCAGCGCCGGCCATTAATATATTCTTTTCCTGGAAAAGAGTATATTAATGGCCGGCGCTTTGATTGTGCACTTTGAGAACGCGCCGAGCAACGTTAAGAAAATGCTAACGTTAACATGAGCATTTCCTTTCACCCGTGCCACTAAGCTGATTGCTGTAAGTAATTTAAAATGTACTATTACTTACAACAATCAGCTTGGTGGCGCGGTGAAAGGAAATTAGTATATTTATCGTCATCACTCAGGCATCAGCTGCACTTTTTAAATACTTACTTAAACTTTACGTCGAGAAGATGAAGTGAAGTCTCGTCGTCCAGTCTCTTCTTCTTTACCGGAGCCATCCACGACGAGCAGTAGTAGCAGCCAGGCACTGCAGGCAGCCTCGGCCCTCGCACCAGAACACGACGAGGTGTGTCGTTGTCGTCGTCGTGTCGCAGTCAGAGTGTCCGACTAGAGTGCCTCGCTCTGGCTAAGCTAATCCAGACGCTGCTCCAGCAGCGCCAGGATTGGCTTGGGCAGGGGTACACACCCGCCCATTAGGAGACCGGGGGCTGCGCCATGAAGCAACCCCCGCTCTTCTAATGTGCAGGCTAATGCGCATGTGCGCCGCGGGCTGGTCAGAAAAATGACCAGCTCAGAACTGAACATGCGCACTAAGTGCGCTAGACCCGATGTCACCACCACCCCCTTGTCCTGATGATTGCTCGGGCGTCGCCCGGTGATCGTCAGTGACCGCCCGGCACGGACTTCAAGACGTACAGGAGTATTACTTGAGTCGTCTCGTCTGCTGCAGTGCTCATGTGCGTTAGTGGGGCAACGCCCCAGCGCCCCAATGGACGCACCGCCCCTGGTTACCTGGGATACTTCAGCGTCTACCAAACAAATATTTCAAGTTCCAATGGTAAGTCACGATCACATTGTGCTGTAACGGCTATCAACCTTACCACCCCAGTCTTTCGTAGGGATGTGCAAAGTAAAAAAAAACTTGAAACTTTGCAATTTTTTACTTTGCCTGCTTTGCATATCTTTAAGACAGAAAGTTTTTAAAAAAAAAGGGGGAGACCTTTTTCTTCGGTGGATTTCCACAGTCACAAAGGGCTGCGAGCATGCTCCATAGCACTTGCTCACATTGGTTTTTAGGAATGCTTTATACCTATCTCAGTAGATGGAAGCTCAGGGCTGGACTTTAAGCAGCAGCTGCTGCTACTCAGGGAGGGGCAGCCCTGGGTGACAGCCAGAGAAGCAAAGGGGCAGATTTAATTACACTTCACACAAAGCAGGGCAGCAAGCAATGTTGTTGCACTGCGTTGCGTGAAAGGGAAACAGCAAAAGTGCGCCATCTCTAGTAAGATATGGGGCATTATCTCCTTGTCTGTATTCCTGTCTCAGTCCTTACACGAAGAACAGTTCTCCTGCTTCACAGAAACTAATCACCCAGCTAAGTCGAAAAAGTTCCCCTAAGATAGTGTCCAATACCCCTCATGCATAAAGGGAGGAACTAAGGATGACAACATCATGTTCCTTTTTTTCTGCCCCACATATACTGTACCCGGCAAGCCTTCATGTGAGGTACTATTTTCTGTCTTTTATAGATATTTTATGTATTGAATTTTATTTCTTGAGACTTGCTTTAGCAGTCTCTATGTTCTTAAATCCTTCCTCATTGTTAAGCAGGCATGGATTATATTTCGGCAATGCAAGGACACCTTGGGATAGATTTTCAAACATTTTGCGCCTGGTTAGCGTCACAAAAGTGACGCTAACAGCACAGAATATTTTTAGCGCTGGAAAATACCCTAAATATAGAGCAAAACTGCGCAAAGCACTGCTGCTTAACCCCAAGAGTGCGTTACATAAGTGGTACATGGGCGTTAATTGTAGACAGGGTTTAGCACCAAAAGTTAACGCCACTCAAAGGAGGTGCTAACAGAAGAAATGTTTTTATTTCTCGTTTCTTTTCCGACTTTGTGTGCCTGCTGGACTGTGCAGCATACATACAAAGTGGGAAAAGCTTTTAAAGTTTTCTAGGCATGGTATTTAGCACAGCACAGGTACCCTTCATGTACAAAACGAATGCTAGAGTCACACACACACCCTAGCGCTATGGCGCTAAGGTGTGTGCGTGGTGCTCGGCAGCTGAAATCAGTGCTGGCGCTAGGGAAAGAGGAGGAGAGAGCCATATCTGTATAGATATGGTGCTCTCTTGCTCCCTCCCTGTCACACAACAAAGCACAGCCTTTTTGGGTGTATTTTAAACAAATCTGGCCCTAAGGGTCTTTTTGCCACCGGCTGCATTTCCAAATTGCCTGACGTTCTCTCCGGGACATTGCCTGATTCCAAAATGGCAGCTCTTGCAAGAGTTTGGGGTAGTGTGCTTTGTTACTATAGTAACCACTTGGAATCAGGAAATGAGCTAGGCATCAGCGTTTTCTTCATGATGGAACCAACTATTCCCTGGGGAGAGGATGTGGCCTGACGGCTGGGCGGTCAACCTCGAAGCTGAGAAACTGGGTTCGAGTCTCTGCAGGGACGCTCAACATCCTAGGATTCTGGGCAAATCACTTAATCTTGTGTGCCTAACAAAAATGAATGTGTCCGTCTGTAACGCAACTGGTGCTCATGTATAGTGCTCTGATACCTTAGGTTCTAGTTTGTGCTATGTAAAACTCCCCAAACAAAAGTGAGGCAGAGGTCCCTACAATGGACTCTGTTCATTTAATGATCAGTGAGATGGTGTAATCAGTCTTTAAGGCAAGGGAATCTAGGGCCCTCCTGCTAAGATTCCAAGGCTGCATGTGGATGATTCTCAGCTGGAGGATCATGAGGAGAGGGATAAGTTGGGACGTTTTGAACAGGGATCTGAGCTCTCTGAGTTATTTACACATATCAGAGAGAAGCTGGGGTTCCCAATTCCTTTAGAAGAAGGAATGGAGGAGGTTTTTTTTTTTAACTAAATATCAGCTCGCTGATCCTGAAGTCTTGCCCCTGCATGGTGCAGTTCACAAGGTCCTAGCACATGAATGGAAGGACAGTGACAAGACTGTTTTTCCTCATTCTCTTTCTAAATGATATCCTTTGGAGGGACTTTCAGGGGAATTTCCGCCTTCAGTTAAGGTGGAAAATCTGGGCATGGTGGTCTCTGAGGGGGCTCTCACACCTGACCAGGTAGATAAAAAGGTGGAAGGAGCCGTCAAACATGCTTTCTTTGCATCCCACTTTTCTATCAGGGTAACAGCCTACACCACCTACATTGTACAGTCCCTCCTGAAGGATTTTCAATCTCTGTCTCAGGTTTTGCATGAGGGGGCAGATGCACTCTTATCGATGATGGAGTTTCAGGTCAGGTTCCTTTCAGATCTTTCCTTTGACAATATATGTGCTTCTCGAGATGCTTTAGGTGCATCTATAGAGGCTAGGCACCATATTTGGATGCAGTCCTTAAAGCAGATGCCTCACAGAAGTCAATCCTGATAAAATTACCCTTCATAGGTTCCAAAATGTTGATCCACCGACTTGAGGCCTTCATAAAGCAGTCTGTGGAAAACAGAAAATGCATCACTCCAGTCCATCCCTCTCCAAGGAGCAGGGGTTTGGTTATAGGAGAGTGTTTCTTCCTCCTCAGTCCAAGGTTAATAGCCAGCCCTTTCGATGCAGGGGTCATGGCCAGGGCACTCCTGGGTGAGACAAATCCTGGTTTCAACCTGCAGGCGCCTCAACCCCTGCTCCTCCCAAGGGCTGACTATCCTTCCCTTCCAGTGGGAAGTCGTCTTCGTTTCTTCAGTCACAAATGGCTGTCATTCCATCTGCCATATCTTCTGGCACAACTTCAGGCATCAGCTCATCTGTGTTTAAGGAGCTAGTGGGAAATGGCATCCACTCTACAGCCTCTCCCATGGGAAAGCCTGGATTTGTACCCCCTGGTCCATTATCTACTTTGTTACTGGAATCCTGCTTGCCAGGATAATGAGGCCCCAGTTCCAATTACTCCAGACATAACCCAGGCACTCCAGTCATGGCCCTCTCCATCAACCCTATCTGGGGCCACAATCTTGTTGGTCTTCCAGTGACTGTGTTAAAAACGAATGCCAGTGTCCTCGGTTGAATTGGGGAATTTAAAGGCACAGCGCAAATAGATTCTTTCGCAGAGCTCCAATCCTCGAACTGGAAGGAGCTGGCAGCAGTATGGAGGGGTCTTCTATGGTTTGGTCTGCTCCTGAGGAATCATGCAGTTTGCCTACAGATGGTCAATCAAGTGGTAAGGGCATACATCAGCCATCGGGGGGCATGCAGGTTCAGCTGTTTCAGCTTTCCCGGAACATATGCCTTTGGTTGGAGAAGAATCTCCTTTCTCCAGTGGGTGTCTATCTTCCGGGGAGGGGGAATGGCCCTGCAGGCTCCCTGGGCCGAGTGTTCCCATCTTCAGTGTCTCTTTGCCTCTCTCTCTACCTGTATTCAATCAGATCCTCTCCAGGTTTGGACTCCCTGGGATGGACCGTATTGCCTCAGAGGAATGTGCTTCTCCCTCCTTTTTGTATTCTGGTTCCCTCCAGAAATGCCTTAGAGATCAACTCTTTACATTGGCCCGGGGGACTTCTTTACGGGTTTCATCCTTTTTCCTTGATTCCCAGGGTCCTCCGAAAAGTTTAGGAGGATCATGAGGAGGTTCTGATGGTTTTGCTGGAATGGTCCAAAAGTTTCTTCTTGGTCTGGCTGTCTCTACTCTTCGAGCTCAATGGCCATCAATTCTAGCTTTTTGAAGGTTCTGCTGTTGATTCAGTGGCACCTCTTGTCTCACGTCTTTTGAGAAGCTTTGTTTTTGAGAGGCCAATTTCTTGCTTGCCGGTCCCTTCTTGGGATCTGCCCTTAGGCCTCCATGCTTTAAGGGATCTTCCTTTCGAGCCTCTGGATTCAGCAGATCTTAAACTTTTTTCAGCAGAAGTTTTTTGGTGGCCATTTGTCTTGGTAAGAGGGTCAGTCAAAATGGGGGCGCTCCTTTCCTCATCCCCCTTTATGAGGATTTGTGATGATAAGGTTCTTCTTCATCCAAGCCCACTCTTCCTGCCCAAAGTGCTTTCTGACTTTAACTGTCAGGAGGGTATAGTCCTTCCTGTTTTTTTTCTTGATCCCTCTTTTCTCAATGTCAGGAGGATATAGTCTTTCCTCTTTTTTGTCCTGCTCTTCCTTCTCCAGAGGAAGAGAGGCTCCATTCCCTGGATCTTCTCAGGGGTCTTTCTATTTACCTGGAGAGAACAAGCTCATTTGGGAAAGAGGACTCTCTATGTGTGACTTTTGGTCTATCTGGGAAAGGTCTTAAGTCATCTTCATCTACTTTTTCCAGATGGATTAAGTTGGCGATCATTCAGGCTTATGATGCTGATAAGGTTTCCCTTCCCTCTTCAGTCCAGGGTCCCTCTACTAGGAGCATTTCATCTTCCTGGGTGATGTTTAAAGAGGCACCCGTTAAACATATTTGTAATGCTGCAACATGGGCTTCACATAAAACTTTTATTTCCCATTACCGTCTTCAGTTGGGAATGGTGGCGTCTTCAGATTTTGGTCCACATCTCCTCTTCACTGTCCATTGTGTAGAATGTGTATACTGCTATTAAAATTTTCAAAGGTGTTGCTTCATATTACTGTGTTTGATCTTT
The DNA here is from genome assembly GCA_963921515.1 of Calotriton arnoldi. NCBI lineage: Eukaryota > Metazoa > Chordata > Amphibia > Caudata > Salamandridae > Calotriton > Calotriton arnoldi. The sequence continues at coordinate 1,536,767 of CAWUFW010001596.1, forward strand.
TTCCTTTCATAACCAATCACCATATGCTTGGGTTTTGGCTCATTGTGTAAGGATTGGGAGAGGAAGACATACGAGGAGGTAATGCCTGGTTACTTACCGGTAATTTTCATTACTCTGAGTCCAGGTCTTCCTGCCACAGTCCAGAGCCCTACCCTCCTTCCCATGCTTGTTTTATTGGTGATTGTTTTCTTCTGCTTTTTTATCTTGGTATTACAGGATGTTGTCATTCTTAGATTCTCCTTTATGCATGATGGGTATTGGACACAATCCCAGGGGAACTTTTTAGACTTAGCTGACAGATTACCTTCTGTGGAGCAGGAGAAATTTTAATTGTGTGAGGACTGTGACAGGAAAACCTCAACTCAGAGCAATGAAAATTGCCGGTAAGTAAAGGGTCATTTCTGCTGTCTCCTAACGCTGATGCACAGTGTGCTGCCTAGCACCAACAGAGACACCCTTGCATACTGCAAGGGTGCATGCATTACTGGCAGGGTTATTTTTGTGCAGAAAGGGATTCCTTCCTGCACAAAAACAATCCTTAGATACATATTCCTCTTTCTATGTGTGCTACAGAATGCTGTGCTCTTCGAAAGAGATAGTAACTAGGAGACATAAAGATATTTCTCCTTGTTGCACCTCACTGGGAAAGACATAGCATTTTGATGCATTCCTAGGTTTACTAGGTTTAGTAAATCTGGGAATGCACAAGAATCCATGCATGGATGCATGGGAACACCCACCCTCCACCCATGGAACCCCTTCCCACCACAAGGTAACGTAGCGGTGCTTGTGTTACTTTGTATTTACTAAAGTGGTATTGCATAGTAAATGCCAAAAAGGATTTTGCATCGGTGCTGCACCATAAGAGAGATGCAACTCCGATGCAAAACCCTAGTAAATCCGCCCCAAACTTCTTTGCAGCCTGATGTCTGTCAATGTTATGTGGGACACCTCACTGCATGGAATGAGGCTGGAAAGTGATACTCATGTCTGTGGCAAAGTCAAGGAAATTTTCACTTCTTCGTGATGTGCCACGAATTTGCCCAACAATGGTGGTGTATGTATTCAGTTTGCCCGCCTCTAGTCATGTGCAATTGTGGGTCGAACAATGATATGGTGATATTGCCCTACAAAGGCTGCCAGCAAGTCTAGCAGCAGTTCAGCAACTCACTGCAGACAGAAGTGGTATGAACCGGGGGGCAGATTTACAAGCCCCTTGCGACACTTTTGTGCCACCATTGCGTCACTTTTTGTGACGCAGCTGGCAGCGTAAACAATGTGCCACGTTGTGGCCCATTTACAACGTGACGCATCTAGGGAGATGCGTCACCTTGTAAAGCCCTGCTCCACATTATACCTGCGTCAGGTATAATGTATGCAGGGTGGGCGTTCCCCAGCAGGAAAGCCTTGTAGAAGTGACGCAGTGAAATCTAGAAGATTTCACTGCGCCACTTCTAGGACGCCACTGCGTCAAAACCCACCGCCTGCTTGGAGAAGGCTTAAGGAGTGAGGCAGTGTATTGGGAATAGGCCTCCCCGTGCATTGCTGGAGTTGCGTTGTGCTTGCGACACGACTCTAGCAATGCGTGACTTTTGCGTCAACAGATGCGTCAGAATTTCAGTCGTTCCGCCATGGTACGCCATATTGTAAATAGGGCACATCCATGGTGGTGCAAGGGTTTCGCCTGGGGGCGCAGGGAAACTGACGCATCTGTACATATGCGTCAGTTTCTTGTAAATCTTTCCCCCTGTATATATTATTTTTTCTTCTATGGTCACCTGCCATGAGCAAGGCCCATATTCACAACAGTGCCTTTATTGAGCAAAATGGCTCTGTTTCTGCTTTCTTTTTTAATTGTTTTTCATTCTTTTTTAGGTTGAGCAATTACTTTGATAGTTGTCACAGACACAGTAAAAGTATACATAACATTTCTTAACCCTAAACATAGGTGATTTCCTACTGCATATGTGGTGCAGGGCATTGCGGGGCTGTTGCTCCAATGTTGTCTTCTTAATAGATGCATGAAGATATCACCTTGACATTCAGTGTACTGGTCGCTATGTTGCCATTTCGTCTTAGAGTTACTTCAGAGGACAAACGCATAAGGCAATAGCCTGAATGATTCAAGTACAGCTATTCGGGTATGAGTTGGGAACAATGGTCGACACACTTCAAATAAGACCCCTACGCAGCAACATGTTGACGCCCCAAACTACAGCATGGACTTGGTAAATGAAAGACAGCTCAGAATCGTATTTTTTTTTGTTGCAGTTTTATATAGCGCAAACTCGACCCGAAGGTATCAGAGCCCTTTTCATGAGCACCAGTTGCATTACAGACAAACACATTCATTTCTAGGCATTGAGAGATTAAGTGATTTGCCCAGAATCACAGGATGTTTGAGCTTTTGCCAGACTCGAACCTGGTTCCCCGGATTCAAAGTCGCAGCTCTAGCCCTAAAGCCACATCCTCTTAAGGTATTCCCAAACTTCCTACTTCCATTGATGTGTAAGGTAGTGATCCTATCCTCAGTGGCCCACTGAAAGGCAGGGGAGCTCGCTTTGCTCTGTCCAGTGCCAAAATATTAGTGTCTATTGCCTTCATACAGGGGAGACACTCTCGTTCACGTGGTGTCGGTATCCGGTGATGAGAGATTTCTGCCCTTATTTGTTTTTCAACCAAAACTGATTAGTGTGTCACTGCCATACTTTTGGAGTTCACCTGCTAGTGTTCTGAGTTGCAATCAAAGGCACACATAAAAGATGAACAGAGCCAGATGAGGGAAGAACCCTCTGGACAACATAAGATTAATGTGTATGAGAGTGATCCACTAACGCGACCCAAGCTTGTGAACCATGGTTAGAGAAAAAAACTCCATCCAGGCCAGGGTAATGCTTGACATTGTCACACATTCTATGAGCTTTTATGGAAGTATATCATGGTCCACCATGTCAGAAAGATTGAAGGATGTTTTTTATCCTCATCCAAGATTACAAGAGCTCTTCTCGTTGGTCACTAGAGTTTTTCAGAGTTTTATTTGGCGCGAACTTGACCCGAAGGTATCGGGTATCAGAGCGCTTTACATGAGCACCAGTTGCGTTACACAAGGGCAAATTCATTTTTGGTAGGCACAGGGAGATTTGGTGATTTGCCCAGAATCACAGGATGTTGAGCGTCATTGACAAGACTCGAACCCGGTCCCCCAGATTTTAGATCGACAGCCCTAGCCCGTTAGGCCACATCCTCTCCCCAAGATGTGAGATTATTTCATTCTGTGTGCACAGGGAATTGTGTGGTTGTCCCCTTTTCCTCAACTTTGCTGGTATAAGAGAGGATAAATAGCAGTAATTCGCTGGGATTTGCTGGGTCTGTGGGCGGCTTCATTAAAATGAGGTGATGATAGTGTGCTTTGGGTACCTTGGAACGATTTACTGAGTAGGAAGGCTTCGATCCTAAATATGATGTTTGTTGCAAGGACCAGAAGATATTGTTTCATGAACATCACCGGAAGTGGCTCAAAGGGGAATCAGAAACTTTGCTTTTAGCAGCAAGTTTCAAAAACTACTTCTTTCTTATGGGCTTGAAGGTGGTAAACACAGATAGTGCAATGGTAGTAGTGATGAGAGGGCTGTGATGTGAGCGGTAAATTGCAGAGACGAGAGCTGCAGAGGACGTTCCAGAGTTCCTCGAGCTCCCAAGCTCTAACCAAAAGGAGTTGATGTGACCAGCAAGTTGTGTGCTTTGGAGCTTGGGCACTTTTTTATTTTTATAGAGTTTTATAAAGCGCGAACTAGCCCGAAACATCGGGTATTAGAGCGCTTTAAATGAGCACCAGTTTCGTTACATGAGGACACATTCATTTTTTGTTAGGCACGGGGAGATTAAGCGATTTTCCCAGAATCACAGGATGTTGAGCGTCGTTACCGAGTCTCGAACCTGGTTCCCCAGCTTCGAGGTCGACCGCTCTAGCCGTAAGCAGCATCGGATTGGTAACGCGGGCACTCGGGCAATGCCCGAGTGGCCGGTGTCTGAGTTCCAGCTGTGGGCTGCTTTTTTTAGCAGTCTGGGGGGCCGATTTGGGCGGTGTCTCTGCTGTTCAAATACAGCCAGCGGCACAGTGGGTGTCTGAGTGGCCTTTCTGGAGGCAGATGGGCGCTCATTACCCCCCGTTTAGCAACAGGCAGAGGTATCACTCCCTTTCTCTCGCTGGGCCGGCCCATTAATGTATGCATACTGAGCGGGGCAGGGGGCCTGAGCAGAAGTGGTTTCACTTGTTTTCAGGTGTGTTTCACCAGTGTAAACTAATGCGTGCATTTTTTTACCCCCCCCTTTTTTTATAAAATTACGCCGAAGCAGTGATTTGAGGAAAGGCATTATGCAAATGTGGGACACTTTTGTTTTGCGTGCCCGGGCCGATTTTTAATCCCAATCCAACCCTGAAAGGCCACATCCTCTCCCGAAATATTTGGCAAATGTTTTTGCTGATTCCATTCAAGTCATGTGGAATTAACATTCATGAACACATTTGCTTGTGGAGAAAATATCACAAAGATAAATATTGACACCTTTTCCAAATTTCATTGCAGGAACCGAAGTGCAGATTGAAAATTCATATGGAAAAAGGGTGCCCTGTCAGACCAAGTTTCTTGCTTCATCCTGTTCAGGGTTTTTGCAAAATTGCTCAACTATTTACCCACGAGGATTCTCTCTATCAGGACCACATCCTCAGGTCTGCATGTGAATTGAATCGAGCTCCAGAAAAATAACTTTTCAGATTGGGACCAATGCAGGAAGTCCACTCATGGCTTGCCTTGAGCCTAGAGTTCAGTACCACCGAAAGATCTTACAAGGATGTTTCGTCATTTTTTAAAATGTCCTCTAAATTTTAATGATAGATGATTGGTTTTTTTTGGTCTGATAAAACCTTTTTGCTTCTTCGTTTTTGCTTCGTAAACAAATGTGCAGATTTTCGTAAGAAAAACAATGGGGCATATTAGCAAGACCGGCGATAATGGGCTTGCTAATATGCGTTATAGAATTCCAATAGAAGCCCAGGTTAGATGTCCTGCACATCTAACCTGGGCTTCTATTGGAATTCCATAACGCATATTAGCAAGCCCATTATCGCCGTTTTAGCGGCAGTTTCCTGCCGCTAAAACGGCGATAATTTTATCGCCGGTCTTGCTAATATGCCCCAATATTTTTATCACTTCTTCTGGCACATGTTTTGTATATTATCTTGGAATATGAATGTGATGATGCTTGCTGAATTCTTCCTCCTCACAATCTGTGACAGGGATAAGGCCACTGCTACCATTGATTGGATCTAAGCAGAAATGATTGGATAGAAAAGGTATAAGATTCAGTGCAAAAGATTGAACATTACTTATTTTAATTAACTTTGATCTGTCCTCCTTGCCATTGCCTCCTTTCTTAGAGAACTGATCGAGAAACAAGGCCTCACCCAAAGCCACATACTATACAAGGAGAGTGAGGTTACTCCAGTGACTTTTGGGGAAGACAGAAGGACTGTGAAAGACACAAAGGGGTGAGGTGTCAGATGACTCAACGGGGCATATTATCAAGAACGGCGTTAAAATTATCGCCCTTTAGCGGCAGGAAACTGCCGCTAAAGCGGCGATAATGGGCTTGATAATATGGCCTTGTGAATTCAATAGAAGCCCATGTTCTGGTGTGAACCTGGGCTTCTATTGGAATTCACAAGGCCATATTATCAAGCCCATTATCGCCGCTTTAGCGGCAGTTTCCTGCCGCTAAAGCGGCGATAATTTTTACGCCGTTCTTGATAATATGCCCCCAAGTCCTTTGCAGACTACAAGTCTGCATTCAAAATAAGAAGCGCAGGATCTTCTAGGTGGGACATCAGAAGGAAAACCATCAAGCCCTCATTTACTAAACAGAACCTCACGTAGAAATAACAACTTTATCCAAGTAAGGAACACACATGGGGGCATATTAGCAAGAAGAGGCGATAATCATCGCTAACCCTGCTTAGCGTGATTATTTTTATCGCCGGCTATCGCTGGAATATATCGCCACGCTAACGCTGTATTAGCGACATTTAGCGCTATGGCGATAAATATTCCAGCGATAGCGGGAGGGAAGGGCCAACATCGCGACAAAACCAGCGATGTTGCATGGGGAGGTGGAAAACCTTGCTGATACGACCCTGTGGTCGTATCAGCATAATCCACCCCCATGTAATGTATGGCTAAGTCAGGAAAATAGCAGGTGATAAAAAATGGCGATGGCCCCGGTTAGCGCGACTTTTCACGTCGCTAACCGGGGTCAGGGACTCCTTGCTAATAGGTGATAGGCCTGTTAGCGTCTGTTTACAGGGTATGTTAGTCGGGAACGCCTACTTTGCATGTCATTAGCGATAAACATCGCTGACATGCAAAGCGGCACCCAAACCGATCGCTTCGTCAGAAAGTTGTCGCTAACTGCTGTTAGCGACAGCTTGCTGATAGGGCGATAGATTTATCGCCGCTTTAGCGGCAAAAGTGCCGCTAAAGCGGCGATAAATCGCTTGCTAATATGCCCCTTTGTCCTAACCTATAAGCAGAGTCCCTGGAATTCATGTGTTTCTGTGGCTGCTCTGTTATCCACATAATTATGGATTTGCCACATTTGCCACATAGTCCACCATCTACTGCATGCTTTTCAGATTTTAACAAAACAAATGTGTTGCCAGCTCAACTTGATCAAAAGTTACTTAAAACATGTGTTGCTACACAGCTGATAGTCCTTCGCACAGTTTCAATTGCCTATTGCTGTATTTGGGTGTTAAATAGTTGGTACTTATGAGGTGAAACATTTGCCCAGACAGTCTACCATGTACAAATTACAAATTAATAAAGTAATACTATCACAAAATGTGCTGCATTACGCTGCATAAGTTGCCTTTTCCTGACACATAACTTAGTTTATCCCACCACATAATTTGGTCTCCCAGTGTCACATCATTCCAGTGGCACCAGCTATTGAAAATCGTAATGTATCTAATTTCTTTGCAAATATTTGATCAATATAAGATAACTGTCTTGTCTTCATTAAACCACTTTTGCATAGAGAAATTAGGTCCTAACAAAGAGAAGAAAGAAAATACCCAAAAAGGAAGGAAAGGAAGAAGAAGAAAAGCGAAACAGAGAAAGAAATAGAAAAACTAAAAGAGTAAAAAGTACTTATGTACTTAAGGTGCCTGGAAAAGATAACTGTCTGCACTACAGAACAAGGTCTGCCACAGTGCCATCGTTGACACTTTTTTCACCAAAGCCAAGGATTCTTGCATACACCATACCAATGGGGATCCTTCCCTCTCACTTCAGTGACCACTGTCCCCCAAAACAACATAAAAATTAAGGAACTCAAAATGGAAGAAAAGAACAGTTTTTGTTTAGTGAAGAAGAAATTAATTGTCTACTGCAGGGTGAATGGGTGATGGAAATTTGCCCTTTCTGCAGGGTCACCCCAATTCTATTTTGTTTTTTTGTTTAACCTTATTTTTGCAGGCTGTAGAACTCTGTACACTTTACTGCTGCTAATAAGGGGGAATGTGCTTGTGCTACCCCTTTCAACATGGTAAAATTGGTATTCTCTTGATTGGCACATTTAAGTTACTCCTAGAATATGGTACCAAGTGTACCTAAGGCCTGTAAATTAAATGCTATTAATGGGCTGCAGCACTCATTGTGCCACCCACTACATCAGCACTGCAAACCCTGCCTTCAGGCCTACCATTGTAGCTAGGCTGTACATTATTAAATGTACAAATTCGACCTGTCAAAATAACCCCTTTGATGGGCCTAAACGTTCCTTTTAAATATTAATAAGTCACGCCTAAGTAAGCCTTATTTTCTATAAGGCAGAGTGCACAGTACTTAAAAGTAGGACATGCAGAAGTTAGCATTAAACATATCCTTACAGTGAAAAAACCCCAAAAAGCTATTTTAACTTTAGCAGGGTATGATGTTTCAATGGTATTGGGATAGAATACTAAGTTTAATAAATGTTATCTCTGACTAGGAAACAGCTACAAATTTAATTGTTGGACTTTTTAGAATATTTATTCCAAGCGCAGTTCACTGGTGAAGTCAGCTCTGTAATACATATTTTAGGAAACAGGACTTTCAGAAAGTTACTTTTGATGCCTGAAATCCCAGGGAGCTAAATCTGCATTTTGCTCTCCCACTTCGGAGAGCCAGCGATTAGCATTTGAATAGGTTTGAATGAGATGTGAACTTGCTCCCAGGAGCAAACATTAGTCTGACCTATTGGGGCAGAAGAGACCCATCTGTGTCTGACACAATATGCAGGGTAGGACAGTGAGGATCATTTTCAACATTAAAGTGTCACATCCTGCTTGAATATCACATACTGCTTGACAGGTCTGCTGGAGTTTTTCAAATAACACTTGGGGCGCACTTCAAAAAGGTCTCCTCTGTCACATGCAAATGTTAGCTGACACTTGGGTGGGACCCATGTTTTTGTCCCCCTGGCCAGACGGGTCCCAATCACAGTGGGGCTCTTTTTGACAATAATGTGTCAAAGCCTATTTAACAGGTCTGCTGGGTTTACATACAATTGGGTACACTCCAAAGAAAGAAGACAGGATGCCAAAACAATTCTTGTGCATCCTGTCTGGTTGCTGAAAACTCAACTTTCTCCTTTCAGACGTATATCTTTGAAGTTGTTGTGGGTACAGGGAATAGTCAAACTGGAGTTTAGTGTTAGATGTGGGAGGATACTAGGATTATCATAGAACACTTCCCACACACACCCCAGCTATCAAAGCCTAAGTTTGGTTTGGCCGAATACTTCGGCCATCCTGAAAATGCCAAACATGGCCCTAGGAACCGTTATCTCATGCGTTTGGGCATCCCCAAAGGTGAGTTCCACCCACAAGTTCATGCCAGGCATAAATGTAACCCACTTCAGAATACTTTCTGGACCAGAGGAAGATCAGAAGAAGACTGAACCTGCTGTCTGCAACACGAGAAGAGTCCTGGAGGACCGTATCTCTTTATCTCTTTTATCCAGGACAAAGAAGTGGATTCCAAGGATCATAAGGCTGACCTCTTGTTCATGCAGCAGGGACACAACAAGGTATGAGAAGCCTTTTTCTGTGACTACCTAGCAGTCTAGTGGCAACTGGAGATGGACTGTACTCCTGTGGGCCTCTGCCTGTGACCTGTGAGTCTCAAGGGGCTTTAGAAGTGCACTCCTGTAGTGGATTGGGATTTAAAAAGTAAAGTCAGAGGGTAAAATCTTTGACCAGGACAAACCTAGTTAATGTATTTGACCCAAGATGCATCGCGGTCAGTGTCAAATTGACCATTGACTATCTTTGGCACTTTGTGCTTCTTGGTACTATTTCTACTTAAAACGTTAAAAGTTAATATCTTTGGTTCCCCTCACAAGATTTTTATCACTGTGATGTAATTTTTGTTTATTAAATTGTACTCTATCCTTTTAAATTGTTATGGGATTGTTATTGATTTGCATTTGTACTTTATTACAGTTTTTAATACTCCATAAATACTTTACAGATTGCTTCTAAGTTAAACCTGTCTGCTCTGTGGCATAGCAACCAAGGGGTTGAGCTCAGGTTTATTTAACTACTTTAGTGGTGCACCCTGATAAGGACTGCTATTATAACTTATGGTTGGTGCTCATCCCCCTCAGCTAATAAACGAATTTCTTACAATGGTTAAAGGTAAAATATCCAATAGGAGAGACAGAATCAGCAGAAGATGCCATTTGAAAAAGCAAGAACATTCTGTGATATTGAATTGAAGCAGCTTAAGTTGAAGTCGCTAATGCCCCTGCAACCAACAAGTCCCAACAGTGAAATGGGTCCAGGAAGTGGTAACCACCCTCAACACCATAAAACTAACATTCATAAAACTATTCTGGAAGACTATGTAATTGGGAGGATTGTCAATAATTGGGTAGCTAGTCTTGAACTGAGGTTATTAATGCTGATATATAGATCTAGGGCACAACTTTAATTGGAATACTTGAAGGGGTGGTATTTAACAACTTTTGGAAACCTGTTTAATTTGACTGCCAGTTAACATATACTGTCTAACTCAGCACAGCAATGCCATGGAAAGACTTCAAAACAATGCTGAGGATTGGGAGTCCCAATGTACATATTAGGAGGCAGTCTGGAAATGGGGTTGCAGTGATAATGAATGTGCTTGTTTCTTTTATTAATTTATTTTAAAAGTTTTATATAGCGCGAACAAGACCACATGGGGTATCAGAGTGCTTTACAGATTGGCAGTTACAAAGGTACAGGAAGTGGAAACCATAGCACAACCACAGTGATACTGACTAAGGGGTAACGTAGTTGGAGGAGGAGGAGGAGGATATGTGTGTGTTACCCAGGTTCCCAAGACGGGAAGTAGATGAATCAGACACAAAGGCCTAGGTTCCTACTAACACAAGATCCATCCAGGAGGTTTCAGTGAGGTATAGTTGTGTAACTGATCTGAAAGATGCAGGGGCCAGTCAGAGCATGGTCTACACCAAACACAAATTCTACCCCCAGGCATACTCTTGAATGTGGTGGGGCACAAGAGTGAAAGGAATAAGCATCCCTAGCTAATGTCACATTGGACAGCAGAGGGCCACTGCAGAAAGGGGTGCTGCTGTCAGAAAGGGTTGAAAGTGGAATGCATCATAGTAGTAATTTTCTTGGTTAGCTAATTCCAGGCAGTTGGCAGAGATGGCAAGGAACAGGATCTGGAACTGGAGCCCATTCACTTCAGATTTAAGAGAAAATAAAGCACGTAATACCTGGGGTGAAGTCAGGCACTAGCAATATTTGGTCACCTGCTTTTGAGGGGGATGAGCTAAGTTGAAGAGCAAGGCACCCTTTTAAAACTTGAAGGGTCTGCTTGCCTGGCTGAGTTAAAATAAGAAGCAGGTCAAACCTTGCAAGTTCCAGATGCAATGTCACATGGACCTCTATATTATGTGGTAAATCATCACTTCTGACGTGAACATCAAAATCACTCTGATCTATACTCTATTTCAGGATGTTAATAAATTGATGTACAATGCCCACCATTTACAATAATGAAGATCCGGTGATAGTTGGGATGCCCTCTTTACACCAGCATACCACAGCCTTACAGCACTGGCAGGGTCCAACATGATGGTGCACACTTTGATGGCAATGTGACTACATTGTTGTACAGATGCCTCTAGGTGTGTGCTGTTGTAAATATGTTTGCCAACTTCTATACCTGCCATTGCCACAACAGTCAGGAGGCAGCATAAGTGAGGTTCACCACACACCATCAACTCCATCTTTGGCCAAGTCATCTTCACCCTCCGTTACAGCCATATCAGAACCATCAGTTTACTCACACAAACCCCAAAGTGGTATGGCTGCTAGAACAATGAATTGGGCAACTGACGACCCTACTGCCAGGAATCAGAACAAGCATTGGCATAGCCAATAGGTCTCGCCTTTGGGACCTTATAAGTGTTTAGCTATGCAACAGTTGATGTTGTTGCAATAAGGATATTGTGCTGGATAACTAAACACTTATAATGTCCTATTGTATATGGCAATAGGTTTTGCTTTTGGGACCTTATAAGTATTTAGTTATGCAGTATAATATCCTTGGTGCAATATTATGAACCGTTGTATGGCGAAACATTTGTAAGGTCCTAAAGGCGAGACCTATTGGCTATGTGAATGTTTGAGAGAGTGTTTTAAAGGAATGGTTTTTGTAATGTTAATTGTTATAAATGTGAGAGGTTGGCCTGGTATATGCTGACTACTAATTATAGTGTGCACTTTGCACTTGTTTAAACAACCCTTATTGATGAATAGGTTAAAGACAACATTTATTGAAAGCTATCCTAGTGTTAGTTATGGAGAGTAGCCTTTAGTGTAAGAGTTGAAGGAATGTAAAGCTGCTTATTTTACCATTTGTGAACCTTATGAATGCGCAAATTAAAGGATGGATAGATAGATGAATGGATTAAGAATTGCATGTATATTAATAATGTTCTAATGAATGCGTTTATGGGCAGGTGGATAATTGAAAGCCAAAATCTATGTAAAAAAACGGATGGATACCTGCATGGGCAGATGACTTCTTTGGGTGATGGAAACAGTTGAATGTATGGATGTATGGATGATTAATGCATGGGCGGTTAAATGGTAAAATGAGTGCAGATGGATGGATAAATGCTTATTGTCTGTGCTTATTAGTGCATGCCTGTATAGGAGACTGTGTTTTAAAGGATGTTTATAACAATGCATGCTCCAAATAATAAACAAATGGATGGAAGGGAGAATGGATGGATAGATGAATGGATTTAAAATTGCATATGTATAAATGATGTTCTGGTGAATGCGTACATGGACAATTTGTTTTTAAAAATAGGTTCTGGCGCCCAAAGTCACAACATTGCTTAACAATGTAGTTGCCGGATAACAGGTGTCGGGCCTCAATGCCCAAAACAACACACACTAAAAGGTCACGGGGCCTTGGAGGTGGGCTCGCATTGAGGCTGCAGGCTAGGAAATTTATGTTTTTACCTCTTTTCCATCACCCTAATGTTATTAAAACAAACGTTTGGTTTGGGTAGTAAAGTAAAATGTGGACATGTTAAATTGTAATATGGGGTGGTGTGATACAGGAAAGGCAGAAGGGAATTAAGCATGTAAGCACCCAAAGATCCGATTAAATTGGTTTAATAAAGCACTACTAGGTAGAGTGAAGCAGAACATATGTATTTTTCTTTAAATGTGTTATTTTGTTTTAATTAACAGCCTAACATGTTTAGTATTTGTTTTTCCTTCATAACAATTACGTGTTATGTAATGTGTAATGTTTTTAGAGGATTTTATTATGCGCATTTAGCCATACTCCGGCTAAAATTAAGCCCCTTTTATAACAGTGTGGTAAAGGTCTGGCAGTAGAAAGGACAGGCTTAGCGGGGATGGGAGTGTTAGCAAGTGATCGTAAACAAAAGTCTCCGCTGAGGGGAAACAGGAATAAAGGAGGAGGGCTATGTCTGGCTTGTGCCACACTGGCGCCGCTGGTCTGTTTCCTGCTGACACTTCTAACCTCAGCATTCTAATGTAACTGCGGGGAAGCGGCGCTATCTGCATGTTTGCACTTGATGCAGTATTCTGTTTTTATCAAGTTTTAAATAGTGCAAACTCAACACAAACGTATTGGAGCCCTTCCATAAGTACCAGTTACGTAACACAAGGATGCATTTCTTTTGGGTAGGCATGGGCGACTAAGGAATTTATTTGCCAACAAGCACAGGATATTACGCTTACTCACAAACTCAAACCAAGTTGCCCAGTTCCAAAGTTGGCAGCTCAAACAGTTAAGCCACATACTTTCCAAAGTCTTAAAACTGGTGTTTTTTATGTCTCGCCTAAGATAGAGACCTTAAGATAGAAATGCGTGCCCGTTTTACCCCAACTCATAAACACTTTGCAGTAAGATTAAAAATATTTAAAATTGTCTAAACGCTTCAGATGGGCAAATGTTTTATACACGAATCTGCACGCTCTCACAGGAAAGCGAGGAACAAAATTATAAAGTCCCAAAGCAAAAACCACGAATAAGATAATAAAATTACGCTAAAAGAAAAAGACATACCCTGTTCCTCCATGTTGAATTTTAACACAGTTTTATTTTCTTTAAAGCATAATGTATACATAACTTCCCGAGACTTTTACAAACACGACAGCACAAAGCAATGCCTCCAACTTAAAAAATTGGTCTTTTTTGTTAAAGGGTTGTTTAACTGCTGTCTTGCAGTTGAAGTTTTATTTAAACCACAGCTTTGGCATTGTTTCAAAGTTCCATTAATTTTTCAAAAGCGCTTAAAACTAATAAAATGCATGCGCATGCATTTTATGCTAAGTAGCAAAAGTACATTTAAGCATTGTTAGTAAATTATGTCCCTGTTGCCTTGTCCTGTGGGGGAATAAAAAAAAAAAATAGAGAAAGCGAGAGACAGAGTGCGAGCAAAAGACAGAGTGAATGAGGGGAGGAAAAAAAAAGAGAAATAGCGAGAGAGAGTGCGAGCAAAAGACAGAGTGAATGAGGGGGGGTAATACAAAAAAATAAAGAGAGAAAGCGAGAGAGAGTGCACGAGGGAATGACTAATGCTAAAAGTGTAACAGCAGCTGGTTTCAGGAGAGAGAGCCGTGCACGAGGGAATGACTAATGCAGCTGTTTTCAAGCACACTCGTACTTGTGGCACCATCCGCCTTGCGGGAGCGAGCAACAGCCAAATAGCATGCGCGCCGCTGCTTGCTCCCGCAAGGTGGATGCCGCCACAAGCACGAGTGTGTGCTTGAAAATGAGCAGAGCGACGGCTAAAGGCCCTCCTAAGCAACGCATGCGCGCTGCGTAGGCGAGACCTAAAAAAGGGTTATCGCTTTCAGCTGAATGTGGACCCTACCACTAGATAACAAAACTTAAGTAAACGACCTGCATGTATACTGCAAGAGGAAGAAACCTAGGCACCATATGCATAATGCTGATAAAGATCAAATACAACAATCTATGACATCCTGCTCCCACCTCATCACCCAACTCATAGTCCAGGAGGAAGTCCAACACTTCCCTGTGCCTCATTCATTCAATGGTCTTTGCTTTTCATGCATGTGGCTTATCAAGTTACACACCCTATTTCAGATCATGAAGACAAATTCTTTTCTAGAAATCTGCCAATCTCATTGCACCCAGGCAAATAGGCGCAAAGTCAGATGTGTTCGTAAAGCTGCCGATGCTCGGGCATGTTCTAGGTAACCTTGTACACGGTCATCCTGTAGAACTAGTTGTTAGGACTATCTCTACCGTAAGGACAATGCAACAGTTCGGGATTTGGAAAAGGTCAATCTATTCAGTGTTTTCAGGATGCGGAGACTGGGACATAATAGTAGTTTATTTTTACAAAAATCAAGGTTTTGATTGTTGGGTGTGAACAGTGAAGTTGTATGAGTTGGATAAAGTCATAGTATTCTGTTTTTTTGGCGAAGGAGAGCTTGTTTGACTGAATTACTCTATATGTGCATATGTGTCTGGTATCAGGGTGGCCACCTCCTTCCAGTTCGATCCTGACACTAATCCTCAACTTTTGTGTGATCACCCAATGCATTCTGTGTGTTGGAATCTTGCTTTGCATCCATTAAACTGATAAGACTAACACACCTGAAACCAATGATTTGTACGCAAAAGACAGAGGGGTCGATTCCGATTCGGGCCGGAAAAAGCACCGACTGACTCGGAGCCGGAAATTATACCGACCGACACGTACCTGTGGCGCCCGACACGCCAAGTACGATGCAAGGCGTGCAAAATCCGACCGACATGTACCGAACCCAAGCCGAACGACCGAGCCGCACGGAAAACAGCAATCCGGCCGGAAAAACAAGCGAATCGAACCGACCGACACGCACCCAGAACAAATCCGACCGAAACGTACACGCGAACTCCAAACCGCAAAGTACGATGCAAGGCGCGAAAACCACGACCGAGTCGGACGGAGGACAAGCCGTACGACCGACACGCATACAAAACCGAGCCGAAGCAACACAAAACACCGCGACCGACGCGTACGCAGCATAGAAAACTGCACAAACACAGCGTGAACGAAACGGAGAACACCGTACGAGACAAATGCAGGGTCCGACTCGGTCACAAGAACGTTTCCAACATGCACAGACAGTACAAAGGAAAAATCACACAAAAAAAGGCCAAACAAGCAATTACAAAGCCAATAAATACTGGGGGGTGGGGACAGAGAACAAAGACACACCCACAACTCCACCCATATAAAGGACACAAATCACAACCATGATCCTTTGCAAATGCCATTCCACTGCCAGCACCCAAGAGACAGCAACCACACACCCACAGCTCATCCCTCACACAAGCCACACACCATCAGTACACCAACAAATACCTACCTCAGATACACCCAGCAAAACACACACTCACACACCCTCACCTGCACACCAACACACACATCACTCACCATCACCACCCATCACCATGCCCCCCAAGAAGAATCACAAGTTCCTAGATTGTGAATTGGAAGTCATGGTAGACGAGATCCTCAGGGTAGAGCCACAGCTGTTTGGCACACTGGTCCAACAGACCCCCATCTCCCAGAAAACCAAGATGTGGGAGAGGATCATCAACAGGGTGAATGCACAATCACCATGTCTGCGCACAAAGACCGACATCCAGAACAGGTGGTATGACGTGCGGGACCTGCTCAAGAAAGACTACATCATCAGCCAATACACCGGCAGTGGCCCTCCTGCCAAGCCAATATACCTCAGGCCCTGGGAGGAGAAGGTGCGGGCCATCCTTCCGCCAGTGAGCGTATATGGACTAGAGAACATCCCAGAGCCTGGTGAGTACACAACAAATGTACACAATATTCTGCCACAAAACACACACACATCACTGTCAAGGGGAGAGTCAAACCATGCACTCATAGCAATTACACAGCAACCAGAACAGAATCATCCCAAAATGTGTATGTCAGTCAGATAAACACAACACATGCCATCAAAAAAGTTACATCCAACCGTGCCATCACATGTACAAACACAACTACAACTACAGCTAGGCAGTGGCACAAATAGAACTAACAAACACATCCAGACATGTAGCCACCACAACAACACCAACACACAGTGAAGACCACTCAAAGGAAGGAATTCTGTGTATGCTGGCCAAGTCAGTGTAGCCAATAGCATCATGGGAGTCGCAGTCACACATATTGCCCCCCCCACAACTGTCCCATCAACACCACCCTGAACCATGCTCACAGCACAGGGAGTGGAGAAGGACTCACAAGATGGCTGACACTGGCTACTGCTGTGGGGAGCACAAGGCCCTGCTGGCAACTGTGCACCAACAAACAGCAGGACACCACTGACTGACATCCTGAGAGACAACTTCCACTCCCTGCAATGCAAGCACGTTCCATGGTGGGATATCTGGCTGGCTGGGTGGGAAGGAGGACTTGCAGCACTGACCATAGTCACAAGCACCTCCCCTCACACCCCCTCAACACAAACTCCACAGAACCCACCTGGTAGAATGCAATGCCTCCCATCCTAACTCAAGATCCCACAAAGAACCACCACCCTGGGTTATGTTGTGTGAAGCACAGGGACACTCTTGGGACTTTTAGCCAAACAACTGCCAGGACAACACTCCCAGCCATCCTGTCAGCACAGCCAGCCCACCCCACAGGGAAGCAGAGTCAAAAGGAAGGAAGCATGGGCATGCTGGGAAGGGGGGTGGAGGCAATAGCATGATGGGAGTCGTAGTCACAGCTCTACATCCCCCACCACATGGCCCAGCAAGCTCACACTCACGCATGCACATCCCACAGAGAGTGGAAAGGCCCATCAAAGATGTCTGACACTGTTGCTGTGTCGTGGGGAGCACAAGGGCATGCTGGGAACTGCACACCAACCATCAGCAGGACACCACTGTCAGCCATCTTGCCATTTCTCACACACCCACACATACTGAACTCCCCACAAAAGCAAGTAAGTATGGGAATGCTGGCAAGTGGGGTGGAGGCAATAGCATGATGGGAGTGGCAGTCACAGATATTGGTCACCCTCACAACTGGCCCATCAACACCACCCTGAACCATGCTCACATCACAGGGAGTGGAGAAGGACTCACAAGATGGCTGACACTGGCTACTGCTGTGGGGAGCACAAGGCCCTGCTGGCAACTGTGCACCAACAAACAGCAGGACACCACTGACTGACATCCTGAGAGACAACTTCCACTCCCTGCAATGCAAGCACGTTCCATGGTGGGATATCTGGCTGGCTGGGTGGGAAGGAGGACTTGCAGCACTGACCATAGTCACAAGCACCTCCCCTCACACCCCCCTCAACACAAACTCCACAGAACCCACCTGGTAGAATGCAATGCCTCCCATCCTAACTCAAGATCCCACAAAGAACCACCACCCTGGGTTATGTTGTGTGAAGCACAGGGACACTCTTGGGACTTTTAGCCAAACAACTGCCAGGACAACACTCCCAGCCATCCTGTCAGCACAGCCAGCCCACCCCACAGGGAAGCAGAGTCAAAAGGAAGGAAGCATGGGCATGCTGGGAAGGGGGGTGGAGGCAATAGCATGATGGGAGTCATAGTCACAGCTCTACATCCCCCACCACATGGCCCAGCAAGCTCACACTCACGCATGCACATCCCACAGAGAGTGGAAAGGCCCATCAAAGATGTCTGACACTGTTGCTGTGTCGTGGGGAGCACAAGGGCATGCTGGGAACTGCACACCAACCAACAGCAGGACACCACTGTCAGCCATCTTGCCATTGCCCTCACACCCACACACACTGAACTCCCCACAAAAGCAAGTAAGTATGGGAATGCTGGCAAGTGGGGTGGAGGCAATAGCATGATGGGAGTGGCAGTCACTGATATTGGTCACCCTCACAACTGTCCCATCAACACCACCCTGAACCATGCTCACATCACAGGGAGTGGAGAAGGACTCACAAGATGGCTGACACTGGCTACTGCTGTGGGGAGCACAAGGCCCTGCTGGCAACTGTGCACCAACAAACAGCAGGACACCACTGACTGACATCCTGAGAGACAACTTCCACTCCCTGCAATGCAAGCACAGTCCATGGTGGGATATCTGACTGGCTGGGTGGGTGGGAAGGAGGGCCGGCTGTCAACCAAACACAACCAATGCAGACCATGTTCACACCCCAACAAATACATATAAATGCCCAAATAATGCAGGACAATGTGCCACACCAATATCAACCCCTGACTGTGACGACTTAGGACAATGCAATGTACAGGCCCGCACCCAGAGGCACAGTCACAACTGTCAGGTGTGTCAACCATTGATGCCTGCAGAAACATAACATACATTGTGTGTGTCTCCCAAAAACAGGTGATGATGGGGACACAGCAGCAGACGCTGAGGAGTCCCAGTCCCAGGCTCAAGAGGATGCGGAGCTCACTGGTGTCGTACAGCCTCTGCCCTCCTCGGACGAAGAAGACCAACCTGGCACATCCGGTGCAAGTCTACATGCAGCACCAGCAGGACCACCAGCTGCAGCACCAGCAGGACCACCAGCTGCACCCCTGCACCCACCCCTCCAACGACTGTCAACACAAATACCATCCCTGCCGACATGGACAGAACAAGGAGCAACACCAGCACAGGGTCCCTGGACCAACCTGGGGCCATGGACACTACCACCACCACCAACCTCCAAGGTGGACCAGGGTCATCTGTGCGTGCCACTGCACGCACTGCACATGTCAGCAGGGGTGGTGGGAGGGGTGGGAGACAGAGGTCGCTGCTTGCAGAGGTTGCTGGTGTGCATGACGACCCACAACTGGTACGCATAGCTGATGCGTACCAGTCCAGCACCGGAGACCTCAGCCAGGTAGTGGGGCTCCTCAGAGACATGAAACAGCAGCAGGCTGCCCATCATGCCCGCTTGGACTCTCACATGTCCCACGTGGAGTCACACATGTCCCGCGTGGACTCACACATGTCCCGCGTGGAGTCCAAGTGGGATGCACTGCATGAGATGACGGCGGTGCACAGGGACATTTTACAATGCCTCCGCCAGATGAACAGCAACGAGTCCACACCTCCCTGTGTGCCAACAACATCTGGTGCTGCCCAAACTGCAACTGCCACAGGGAGGGAGGATGACTCTGGCGGAGAGTCCCCTGCACCGCAGCAGCCTGTACTTGAGGGGCCCCCCCCAAGAAGAGGGGTCGTCCGAAGAGGGGCAAGTGAGAGGCCGATGGCCAAGCGCAACTCCCAGGAAGCCTGAACCTGTTCTGGATGTTCACCTTTGTGCACAGACTGTTCACCCTGTTGACGGCAACACTACTCCCACACATTGCATGGGGAGTACAAGTTGGACCAATGTCTCAGACAACTGTGGCCCCGATACTGGGGATTCTGTCTACCAGGACTTTCAATTCACCTAGGAACTTCTGATTGCAAGATTTATGTACAGCACTACCCATCCTATGCACTATTCACACAAATGTATCACAATAAACACACTAATACACCATACTTGCCTCTGTTGTGATTCCAACGTGGGTGCTGTTATGGGGATGATGAACTGCAAAATTACACTGTGTATGCGAACTGCAACAGCAAGTACAACACAGGCATGTGAGTAAAGGCAACGTGACACATATGAGGGAGACACACCACCAGGGCTACACAACACATACACACCTAGGCCATCTGACTCATTGCCTACACTGATGTTGCCAGGGAAGACGGTGCAATGCACAGACACCACACCCATTCCCAGTTGTAGTCAAGTAGCCCACAGGTGCAGTAAGCAAATGGCAGTCAAATGTGTGACCACAGACAACGCACATCACAAAGTGAAGCACAGGTTTATTACACAGTTGCAACATGTCGTAACCACTACAGATGCAAGGTAATCCCACCTGGCAGTGGGCACACAGTCAACAACTGTAGACGGAAGGAAGTCCATGGGTGTGGCGCACATCACCTGTAGGGACACAACAGCTACCACCCTGGAAGTGCAATCACGTCGTCGGTGGACACAGTTGACCAAACGAATCTGAAAGTACCCTGTGAAGGACAGAAATGACACACAGTCAAAAGCAATGGAGTACAGGACAGAACAGCAAAACTCATGCACAATACATGTTACAAGATACCCACCCAGAACCAAGTTAGCATGTCAACACTGTTGGGGAGTACAGCCCACCTGTAAGCACACATCGCAACACACATCCAGTCAAGTAGCCCATGGACACACTCCAACAGCACCAGAGCACCACCTACACATATCATGCCAACTCACATCATTGACATGACACCTCAGGATACTCACATTCAGCTAAAGAAGTTGGTGATGAGCTGTGTGCGGACATCACCCTCATCATCATCATCATCATCGTCACTGGCATCGTGGTCCAGGCCAGGATCCTCCACAGGTGGCGGATGTTGGTCATTGTCATCCTGGATGAGAGGCAACTCCTTCCGCACTGCCAGGTTGTGGAGCATGCAGCAGACGATGATAATCTTGCACACTTTCGCAGGGGCATATGGGAGGGACCCTCCGGTCTTGTCCAGGCAGCGGAAGCGGCTCTTCAGGAGACCAAATGTCCGCTCAATCACTCTCCTGGTCCGACCATGTGCCTCATTGTAGCGCATCTGGGCTGGTGTCACAGGGTTCCTGAGGGGTGTCAGCAACCACGGCATGTTGGGGTATCCCGAGTCACCTACGGACAGACAAGTGCACATTAGCTGACTTGGAAAAGTGGGCGGAATACTACAGATCAGATCACACACAATGGCACAAAGTCAGTACACACCGACAATCCAGGCACGCTGGTTCTGCATCTGTGCCATCATCCTGGGGATGCGACTACTCCTCATCACAAAGGCATCGTGTGCTGAACCAGGGAAACGGGCACACACGTGTGTGATGGTCATGTCTGCAAGACACACCACCAGTGCATTGACCGAGTGGTAGTGCTTGCGGTTCCTGTAGGCCTGCTCCTGGGCCTGTGGTGGTACCAAAGCCACATGTGTCCCATCAATGGAGCCAATGACATGCGGCATCCTCCCCAGGGCATAAAAGTCACTCTTCACGTCAGTGAGTCGTCACAGTCTAGGGAAATAGATGTGCCGGTTCAGGAATAGCAACATTGCCGCCAAAACATCGCGGAGCACACGGCTCAACATGGTCTGTGACATCCCACCAGCAGTCGCCACAGTATGTTGGAAGGTACCGGTGGCAAAGAAGTGTAGGGCTGCCATCACCTTCACCTTGGGGGTCAGCGCTGTAGGATACGGCCGGCCAGGCTGCAAATGTGGGGACAACTGCACTGCCAAATCCTCAATCAGCTGCCTGTTGAAGCGGTACCGTCGGATGCTGTCCCGTTCCACCATCGTTGCCAGGTCTGGGAATGGTCGATGGACAGCAGGAGCCCTGCAGTGCAGAGGAGAAGTAAGCAAGATTGTCAGTCACCCCACATATGCGGCATTGAACACACTCAATATCCCAACATACATCATTATGAGGCACAACTACATGAAGTGTGCAGTTCCGTAAGGACATGTATGGTACATACATGGCCAACATCTGTCAACACGGTCCAACAAGTGGCATCAATTAGTCCCAGGTTGGCCCATTGGATATCATGAGGCCGTGTCACAGTTCCCATCTCCTGCTGCCGTGTCACAATCACCCCCCACAGTGACATGTGAGGACAGATGTGCCCCAGGCACCACAGCTCAACGACAGGTACATTCCCAGGGACCCTGTATTGCCACATGGACACTGGCATTACATGGAGTATCATGTATACACCACAGCAAAACAACCATGACCCCCACAGGTAGTGGTCCCACTTGCCACGGCAGGACAGACATGGACGTCTGTGACACACACACGCACAACATCAAAGTCCATGCACACACAACGTGGATGTGGAGACTGTCTCCCATTGTGCACATGAAATCAGAGACATTGTAAACACTACATGCACACAGACTGTGGAGGACCATCACTATTGTGCCACTGGGACACCCTGGCTCAAACATACCATCCCACATGGGACTCACGGGGTATGTGACATGACATACACATACACCACCGTGAAATGTGACCATGGCACATGCACAGATATGAACAGTTGCACATCACAGTGGTCATGTACACGTAACACCCAGGATCCTGTCCCCATGAACACGTGCACAGCCTGGCGGTGGCTGCCCACAGGTGACACCCACAGGACAACATGTACACCAACATACACACAATAGGAAATGCAGCCTTACATGCCTTATGATAACGTTTGGACAGGCTGTCGTGATGTAGGTGTGCCCCTCACTCCCTGGGAGCTATCTGTGGCTGGCATATGTCCATCTGAGACAGGCATGGTGACATATGCCAGTCACTTGTACAGTGATGCGTTGAACAGCAATGGACCGATCGGTGCCCCCGGCCAGCCCATTGCATTCAATGTGTGCGGGTACGCGTTGTACCCCTGTACGCGTTGATCAGCAATGGACCGATCGGTGCCCCCGAACCGGCACATTGCATTCAATGTGTGCGGGTACGCGTTGTACCCCTGTACGCGTTGTACTGCAATGGACCGATCAGTGCCCCCGGCCGGCCCATTGCATTCAATGTGTGCGGGTACGCGTTGTACCCCTGTACGCGTTGATCAGCAATGGACCGATCGGTGCCCCCGGCCGGCCCATTGCATTCAATGTGTGCGGGTACGCGTTGTACCTCTGTACGCGTTGTACTGCAATGGACCGATCGGTGCCCCCGGCCGGCCCATTGCATTCAATGTGTGCGGGTACGCGTTAGTACCCCTGTACGCGTTGTACTGCAATGGACCGATCGGTGCCCCCGGCCGGCCCATTGCATTCAATGTGCGCGGTACGCGTTGTACCCCTGTACGCGTTGATCAGCAATGGACCGATCGGTGCCCCGGCCGGCCCATTGCATTCAATGTGTGCGGGTACGCGTTGTACCCCTGTACGCGTTGTACTGCAATGGACCGATCGGTGCCCCGGCCGGCCCATTGCATTCAATGTGTGCTGGTACGCGTTGTACCCCTGTACGCGTTGTACTGCAATGGACCGATCGGTGCCCCCGGCCGGCCCATTGCATTCAATGTGTGCGGGTACGCGTTGTACCCCTGCACGCGTTGATCAGCAATGGACCGATCGGTGCCCCGGCCGGCCCATTGCATTCAATGTGTGCGGGTACGCGTTGTACCCCTGTACGCGTTGTACTGCAATGGACCGATCGGTGCGCACCCATTGACAATGGCCTTGCCTGGCAACGGACGCGTTTTCGAATTTCGAACGAGTCGGTTGCTGGAAATTCAGTTGGTCACCCACAACAATGTTGCAAAATCATGTATGTCATGAAGTTGAAGATTTGAAGGATGCTGTGGGCGTGTGTTGGTGCTGCTATTACATGGATTGGCCAGATTCAGAAGATGCAAACGACTTGGACCTATCACTTTGGACACAAGGGACAGTATCTGCCTCTCCAGCACATATATATTGCTGGCTGTTCCCCTGAGAGCTCACTTGCCTGCACTACATGCTCCAGGACGACATCTGCCACTGCACTGCTGCTGTCTCTGCCCCTCTGGACCCTGCAATGGCACGTACTGTGGAGAGAGCCCCAGCCTTCAGCCTTGAGGAGAACCAGGCCCTGCTGGACAGCCTACTTCCACAGTACAGCAAGCTGTATGGGACACCAGGGGAGCAGGTGAGTGTTCTGTGCACTGCCTTTCTGAATGTGCATATTGTCTGACTAGCAAGGCTGAAAGTCTGCACGCCACTGGCTAGCAGGCTCACTGAGTAGTTGTCACCCCCCATAGTGTGTAGTGACATGCACTGGACAGGTATGGTGCAGTGACAGTGCATTTGAACAAGGTTTTACTTCCCATGCAATGATACCATGTAGTGACGTCTGGCAAACTGTCCATGGGCAGCTTTGCACTGCCTGTGTACATCATGTGCCCCTGTGATTGAGACATGTATATACAACTGTGTCATGCACGGATATGTTGCATGTGTAGTAATGGCCTTTTCACTTTGTCATCCTGACAGGTTAATGCCCATCGGAAGCAGGAGATCTGGAAGGACATCGTCCAGGCTGTCCGGTCCGTGGGGGTCTACAAGCGCCGGATCCGCAACTGCCAAAAGAGGTGGCAGGACCTTCGGGGCTGGACCCGGAGGATTGCACGGGTCCAGCTGAAGCTGTCGCCTCCTCGAAGGAGGGGCGGAACACGGACCCTGACCCCCACATGCTCCAGATCCTGGTGGTGGTGTTTCCAGACTTGGATGGGCAGCTGAAGGCCAGACAGCAGCAAGGAGGGGTGAGTCAAAGACTGCACTGTGAACTCTGTATTACATGCTTTGTGCCCTCCTCTGGCCTGGTTCAACTGCCACAGTGCAGCAGTCATGTTGTCCAGGAGCCATGTCCCTCTATTGTGCACTGCCCACTCCTCATCTGATACCCAGGTGTGGCCCTTACATTCAGGGAATTGTGTCACTTGGGACTGTGTCCTTGCAGTTTGCTTCACTAAAGGTGGGGGACAGCATCTGTTTCCCTAACTCTGTTGTGGGCATCATGGGTGGGTCCATTGTTCACACAACGCCTGTGTTCGGACATGTAATCTGCGTGTTGCTTTGATATGCGGTCCACTTGCTGAGCTGAGCCACCACATGTGCCTGGGGTATGTGGCACACGCCCATGCAGCGGGTGGGAACAATGTTTGGGCCCCAGGAGTGTGCAGATTACGTGTGTCACACATACATAGCCAGCTATCCACTGTCCAGGGATCATCCCTCATTCATGTGGGGCAGGACAGTCATGCCTACTCCAGGCCATGCAATGCACTCTGTACTCCCACTCCCGTGTATCAGCTGACACATTGTGCGCAGTGATTTGACTCCTCAGGTGTCTGCCTCTGTGTCAGTGTGCTGTGGATTAGTTGCCAGGACTGCTGGGGTGTTTCTTGGTAGGGGCTCAGCATGCCACTGGAGATGTGACCATAGGAGACGATACTTGTGTGTCACATAGGTGTTTGATCAGCTGCCCGTGCAGACTGGGGTATGCGAATGTGAAGTTCAGGCAGCTGTTCCCCATTCACAGCAGATTGTGAGGGGCTCAGGTTCAGAGGGTAGTGTCACAGGTCTCCCATATGTCCAATAGGTATGACCTGGACAGATGAGGGTTAAGATGATGTGTTGTGGGGGATGTACATGTGCACTTGTGCAGCACCAGGACTTGCATTCCCCATGACCTACTATTGTGACACAGTGCAGAGTGTTGTTGTCTGGCTGCCAAGTCATACATCACTGAGACAGTGATGTATGACTTAGCAGTCATGCCTCCGCCATGGCATGTGTCTACTTATTGGTGATCCTGCAGGGGAGTGACATGTGCTACATGCACACCATTGTGGCGATGGCTATCAGGACATGGGTGCATCATGGTGTCTGTCGCTGGTATGCATCACATGCATTTCCTATTTGACTCTGGGCATCCCTTTCATCCGGAAACCTGTACTGACTCAGTGACAAGAGCTGTGATGTGTGCATGTCCACATGCTACACCGTGTCCTCTGCACTGTCCAACTACTGTGTAGTTGGTGCATGTGTCCACACTGGGGTGTTGCAATCCAACAGACACCAGACAGATGGGTGCAAGGCCATGTGGGATGTGAATGCCATGGTTGGCATCAGACTGACAATTGGCTGCTCCTGTTCAGTTAGGGCACTTTTAGCAATGTACAACTAATGATGCCAGGGCTTGCTCTGTAATGTGCTGTGCTCACAGTGGTGTGGGCGTTTGGTGCAGGTGACTGATGTCTGTCTGTTTCCCCATTGTTTGCAGATACATCCACGGCCACGGAAGGGGACAGCTCCACGGACCAGGAGGAGCCGGAGAGCCAGACTGGGTCAGCAGCAGAGGAGTGGTCGGAGGGACCCAGTGGCACGGAGGGCGAGGGGAGCCACACCGAGGAGTCCTCAGCACCATCCACCTCAGCTGAGGACCAGAGCAACTCGGAGGATGACTCCCTTATGGAGGCGGGTGTCAGCAGCCACCACACCCCAGCTAGTGTTGCTGTCCCCGCCACCACCAGCACCACCACCGCCCTCCCATCGGCTCCCATTCCCCAGGTCCGTGGAGGCTCCCATGTTCGGGAGTGTGTCTCCTTTGGGCCAGGCACCGCACCCCTGCCCCTGTGTCCCCTGCTGCCCTGAGTGAGGAGTCTGTGTACCTCCTTCGCCAGCTCCATGTAGGGCAGACAGCCATGCTGAGTGTCCTCCATGCGCACACCGCTCTGTTGACTCAGCTGGTGTCGTTCATGGAGGGCATCTCATCGGGCATGTCTGACCTACAGAGGGGCAATAGGTCCATGGACTCCTCCCTGGCGGCAGCAGTGTCCCTCCTCAGACAGTCCCTCACCCCTCCTGCCTCTGCTCCATCCACACTCCCCAGCACCTTACCCGTCCCAAGCACACACACACCGGCACAGGCACACACCAGCACACACACATCCAGCACACAGACACACACGCCACAAACAAAACGCACACGCACACACAGTCAGGGGGCTGAAACCAGACTCACAGGGGATGGGGCCCTGGTACACACACACGCATCCACGAGCACTGCGCAGTCCTCAGTTGCCTCTCCCTCCAAAACACCCTCCCTTGCCTCACCTGCAACCCCAAAGACCCAGCGCCTCTTCCTCAGTGACCTCGGCCTCTTCCCCTCCGATCCAGCTGCTCCAGCATCCAGGGGGAAGAGGAAGCCCACCCACATGGAGCAGAGTGCCCCTCGCCCCCGGACACCCTCCCCCAGGCGCAAACAGACTGAGGCCCCAACCCGCAAGTCCCCCCGGAGTCGTAAGAGCAAGACCCCGCCGCCGCCCTGCAGCTCAGGCACCAGGTCTCCTTCCTCCATCCCTCAGGCCCCCACTCCACAGGTGCCCCCACCACACCCTGCCCCAGGTTCCCCCACCCACAGATATACCATCCCCAAGAGGATCCGGCCTTCTCCCCCTGGCTCTTGCTCTCCCGGCACCACACCCCCGCTGCGCTTGTCTGTGCCACTGATGTGGTGAGGGTGTCCTCCCCCTCTGTCCAGCCCACCTTGTCTGTTCCCCATTCTCCTCCCCTGGTGGTAGGCACTGCAGTGGAGTCCACTACCACCCTGTCTGACTTGGGCACTGCAGTGGCGGACCTGTCCACTCCATCTGCAGGGTCCACTGCAGTCGTGCCGGCACCCACAACATCTGAGTCATGCCCCCAGTTGTGCCGGCACACACCATGTCAGACACCTCCACTGCAGTTGTCAGTGGCTCTCCAGCACCCACCACCCCTTCCCTGCTTCCTCCTGGTGAGCCCTGATCCTGTCCCTGCGGTGCCAGGCCTGCCCCCCTGGTTGCCCCTCCTAGTGGATTGTCCCTGGTTTTGTGCAGGCATGTGTAGGGTGACATCTGCCACTGTCACCAAGTTTGGACTTTGACAATGGACTGGCCATTGGCCTTTGTGTTTTTTCTGGACTTTGTTTTCATTCCACACATATGCTGAATAAAGCAACTTTCTGTTCTCTAGTGCTTATGCTTCTGATGTACATGTTGTTGATGATGCTAACCATGCCCTTGCTGCAGTGATGGTGATATTTGGTCTCATGATAATGAAGTGTTACTGTGCAGGAACCCATGTGGTCCAGGGGGAATGTGTCCTATCCTGTGGTGTATCCATGTCATCCATAGCAGCATCTGAGGGTGTCATGTGTTCAGTATTTGGCAATGGGATTTCCTACTTAGATTAGCTATTTCACATCTGTGGCTTCCACCCCTGCACATCTGTTGTGCCTGCCATTGTTCAATTTGTCTACTTCCCTGACCGTGTGGCCATCTCCACTGGACATGCAGGTTTGTGCATCAATGGGGAAGGACTCATCCGTGTAGTCAGTGCAACATTGCTATACAAGTGTGTTGGATCTGTGCTGATGATTCCGTTGGCACTTCCATGACCAGGCTGATGTGACGGGAGCCCTCATTTGGTGCTAATTGTTGATTGTGTGACCAAGTGCTCAGCTGACATGTTGGGGCCCTACTGAGGCAACACATGGCACAGCTTTCCTCACACAGGAGTGGAGTCCCCTCATGGCAGTGTGTACACCTGTGACATTGCCTGCGCCCAAGGTGTGTGTTGTATGTGCATGTCTGTGTGTTCACTTCCGTTTAGCTGTGCATGCTGTGATCCCTAGTGTTGTACCTGTTTGTGATGCTTGCTAAGTTGACCTATGTTCCCCCAAAGTCTTCTCCCTGGGTTCTCTGTGATGTGGGTGCATGGCACATTACTGGTCATCAGGGTGTCACCCATAGGTGTGTTTGCTGTCAGGGCTGAGTTTGTGTGCAGACGCAGATGGGTCACAGTCAGGTTTCCCCTTGGCACTTGTTGTTTGCCCCTGTCATGTGATTTCCAGTTTGTGTTATCTTTCAGTGATTGTGACACGTTGTGTGTGTGACTGCTGGCACTCCTCAGGGTCCGGGCTGCAATGTTGGTTGTTGTCTATGTGTGTTCTTTGTGGGTGACCTTGGCTTCTTCATTGGTGTGTGACTGTGGCTGGGATCCCATTGGTTGGTGTGGTATTGCCGTCATGTCCATGTACAGCGTAGTGTGCAGTGTGTCAGACATTCAGGAGTCTTGTTGAGTGGCCATGTGTCATGTGTTTCTGCACCTTGGTTCCCACCCACCACCCTGGAATAGTCATGGGTGCATGTGCAATGTCACCAGTGCATGTGTACTTCACTGCTGCACATTGTTGGAGGTCTAGGGGTGTGGTGTTGAGTGTGTGCAGATGAGAGTTGTTGCCCGGCTAGGCCCCTGCCTCCATGTTGGCCTTGGCTTACTGGCCATGCTGATTGATTTGTGTTTGTGTAGGTGTGATGGTAGTTTGTTGCTCAGGAGGACACATGACTGTGGTTCACAGTGTGAACCACATTTAGCTTTGTCATCACAGTGGGATTGTAATGCAGCCCAGGGTCACCACATTGTGGGGGCCCTGGGGGTGGTGCTGTGGTGTGTCTGTGTCTTGCTGTGTCAGTTGTTGTTCCTACGTGCCTGTGTGACATGTGTGATTTGTGCTCCCTCTCATCTGACAATGCCTGCTTGCCCACATAGGGGATTTGGATCCATGAGTTACCTTTGTGTGGCACTGTATGCACATCTGTATGATTGGTATTCAGGTCTCCTCATGTGTTGTGTGGTTGCCTGGGGACACTGGCACCCCCCTCACCTGTTGTGTATGATGTGCAGTGTGGGTCTGCCTGTTTGTGTTTGTGCATCTGCACCACTGCATTGGCATATCTTGGGTGTGCCATTGGCTGTATGTAGTTTGGTGGGTTTCCCCTGCTGTCCCTGGGACTCCTAGGTCATCGGTCAGCACAATGATCATGGTTTGTGTGTCCCATTGCTGCCATGGTATGGTATCTGTTCACCTCACATCTGCAGTCTCCACAGGGTATCTGCATTTGTGTGCCCATTGGTGCAAATATGTGGGTCTGCATTCTGATGGTCACTTCTGTCATTGTGTCATTGATGAATGTTGACAGTGTCAGCCCCCATGGGTGTTGTTTGTCTGCACATGGCCAAAGGTATGTCTTATTTGCACTGCAGTATTTGGCTCCCCCAATTTATGTTGCAATGGGACACATACACTACTTTGCCACTGATGTGTTTTTTGTTCTGTGACCAGGAATCATCCATGCAGTTTGGCAGTTGCAGCTCTTTCTTTGTCAACACTTACCTTTTGGTCACTGTGATGATGGGGGTTTAGACCCCATTGCCACAATGTTCAAAATGTGCTTCAGCTATGGACCCCACACTTACATTTTGCTCACTGTGATGATGGGGGTTTAGACCCCATTGCCACAATGTTCAAAATGTGCTTCAGCTATGGACCCCACACTTACATTTTGCTCACTGTGATGATGGGGGTTTAGACCCCATTGCCACAATGTTCAAAATGTGCTTCAGCTATGGACCCCACACTTACATTTTGCTCACTGTGATGATGGGGGTTTAGACCCCATTGCCACAATGTTCAAAATGTGCTTCAGCTATGGACCCCACACTTACATTTTGCTCACTGTGATGATGGGGGTTTGGACCCCATTGCCACAATGGTCATGGCCTGCTTGCATTGTGGGTGCCACACACATATATGTGTGGCACATGTGCTGGGGGTCGCATTGTATGTTCAAAGTCATGTTCGGTGTTGTAGGCATTTGACACAGTCTACACACGCTTGTCATGGTGTTGGGGGATGTCTTTTTCTTGCATTCCCTAGGTTGTGGTGTGCTGGTTGTGTCATGCATTGTCCATCCTATGAGTGGGGGTGGTAGTAGTGGTAGGCATCCAGCCCCCCTGGCTAAGGGTGGTAGTAGTGGTAGGCATCCAGCCCCCCTGGCTCAGGGTGGTAGGAGTGGTAGGCATCCAGCCCCCTGGCTCAGGGTGGTAGTAGTGGTAGGCATCCAGCCCCCTGGCTCAGGGTGATAGTAGTGTTAGGCATCCAGCCCCCTGGCTAAGGGTGGTGGTGGGCATCCAGCCCCCCTGGCTAAGGGTGGTAGTAGTGGTAGGCATCCAGCCCCCCCTGGCTAAGGGTGGTAGTAGTGGTAGGCATCCAGCCCCCCCTGGCTAAGGGTGGTGGTAGTGGTAGGCATCCAGCCCCCCTGGCTAAGGGTGGTAGTAGTGGTAGGCATCCAGCCCCCCTGGCTAAGGGTGGTGGTGGGCATCCAGCCCCCTGGCTAAGGGTGGTAGTAGTGGTAGGCATCCAGCCCCCCTGGCTCAGGGTGGTAGTAGTGGTAGGCATCCAGCCCCCTGGCTAAGGGTGGTAGTAGTGGTAGGCATCCAGCCCCCCTGGCTCAGGGTGGTAGTAGTGGTAGGCATCCAGCCCCCTGGCTAAGGGTGGTGGTGGGCATCCAGCCCCCCTGGCTAAGGGTGGTAGTAGTGGTAGGCATCCAGCCCCCCTGGCTCAGGGTGGTAGTAGTGGTAGGCATCCAGCCCCCTGGCTAAGGGTGGTGGTGGGCATCCAGCCCCCCTGGCTAAGGGTGGTAGTAGTGGTAGGCATCCAGCCCCCTGGCTCAGGGTGGTAGTAGTGGTAGGCATCCAGCCCCCTGGCTCAGGGTGGTAGTAGTGGTAGGCATCCAGCCCCCTGGCTAAGGGTGGTGGTGGGCATCCAGACCCCCTGGCTCAGGGTGGTAGTCGTGGTAGGCATCCAGCCCCCTGGCTAAGGGTGGTGGTAGTGGTAGGCATCCAGCCCCCCTGGCTCAGGGTGGTAGTAGTGGTAGGCATCCAGCCCCCCTGGCTAAGGGTGGTGGTGAGAATCCAGCCCCCCCTGGCTAAGCGTGGTAGTAGTGGTAGGCATCCAGCCCCCCCTGGCTCAGGGTGGTAGTAGTGGTAGGCATCCAGCCCCCCCCTGGCTAAGGGTGGTAGTAGTGGTAGGCATCCAGCCCCCCCTGGCTCAGGGTGGTAGTAGTGGTAGGCATCCAGCCCCCCCTGGCTAAGGGTGGTGGTGGGCATCCAGCCCCCCTGGCTCAGGGTGGTAGTCGTGGTAGGCATCCAGCCCCCCCTGGCTAAGGGTGGTAGTAGTGGTAGGCATCCAGCCCCCCCTGCCTCAGGGTGGTAGTAGTGGTAGGCATCCAGCCCCCGCTAGCTAAGGGTGGTGGTGGGCATCCAGCCCCCCCTGGCTCAGGGTGGTTGTCGTGGTAGGCATCCAGCCCCCCCTGGCTAAGGGTGGTGGTAGTGGTAGGCATCCAGCCCCCCCTGGCTCAGGGTGGTAGTAGTGGTAGGCATCCAGCCCCCCCTGGCTAAGGGTGGTGGTGGGCATCCAGCCCCCTGGCTAAGGGTGGTAGTAGTGGTAGGCATCCAGCCCCCCTGGCTCAGGGTGGTAGTAGTGGTAGGCATCCAGCCCCCCTGGCTAAGGGTGGTAGTAGTGGTAGGCATCCAGCCCCCTGGCTCAGGGTGGTAGTAGTGGTAGGCATCCAGCCCCCTGGCTCAGGGTGGTAGTAGTGGTAGGCATCCAGCCCCCCTGGCTCAGGGTGGTAGTGGTGGTAGGCATCCAGCCCCCCTGGGTGAGGGTGGTAGTGGTGGTAGGCATCCAGCCCCCCTGGGTGAGGGTGGTAGTAGTGGTAGGCATCCTGCCCCCTGGGTAGGGGTGGTGGTGCGCATTCAGGCCCCTGTGTGCATATGTGGCATTGGTGATGGGCATCCCGCCCCTATGGTGCTGCTGTTGCTGGTGTAAGTATATTCTGCATCCCTCTGTGTGTGTGTGATGTGTCGTGTACGTGTTGTATGTGTTTTGTGGTTGGTGTCTGACTTACCTTCTGCGCCGTACGCGTCCGTGCCTGTTCCGGTTGTAAATGTAGTAAATTGGTATGATCGGGACGAAGGGATTCATGGTTGGTTCGTGTCGTTCGTCCTTCTCGTTGCTTCGCGTCGTCCTCGTCGCTTCGCGTCGTCCTCGTCGCTGGCGTGTTCGTCTCGTAGCCGTGGATCGTGTTGTGGCGCGAATCGGAGCTTATGTGCGCCTCTCCCGGATGCTTTGACGTGCCGTGCGTAGCGACGGGTTCGGCGCGTACGGGAAGCGCATCGTACTTGTTCGGCCGGACGGAGCTGCATTTTCCCTTCCGTGCGACTCGATTCAGCGTTTCCGGATTCGCCTCGGTCGGAGAACAGGACCT
The DNA here is from genome assembly GCA_963921515.1 of Calotriton arnoldi. Lineage (NCBI taxonomy): Eukaryota > Metazoa > Chordata > Amphibia > Caudata > Salamandridae > Calotriton > Calotriton arnoldi. The sequence continues at coordinate 1,570,129 of CAWUFW010001596.1, forward strand.
GGTTTGGGTGAGTACGGCTCGGCCGGATTCTGTGCTGTTGTGCGCATCGTACTTACTCGTTCGGTGTGCTGTACGGATCGGTCCGGAAACAGGCTTTCGCATGGCTTTTTTCCCAACCGAATGGTATTGGGTGCGCCTCCGACCGAGATCGGAATCGGCCCCAGAGTCTGTAATGACCTGTGTGATGTTGGTCCACTGTTGCCATCCTTACTTTTATGTACTAACCAAGCAGCTAGAAATCTAGATTTACATTTACTTATGACTGTGTCTGCATCACTAATGTGTCAGATATTAATGCCTAATCTTCTGATCAAGGCAGGAGCATCCTGGCACTCTGGCTTCTTAAATGAACTGGGCATTGACCAAACTCCTCTAATCCTGTTAATAGACGCATGATGAGTTATGTTTGTAGGGTGTACCATTGCATGTGTGCAATCAATGTTCACTGACACTGGCATGCATTTTTTTTTTTTTTAGAGTTTTATATAGTGCAAACTCGATCTGAAGATATCAGGTATCAGAGCGCTTTACATGAGCACCAGTTTCGTCACAGATGGACACATTCATTTTCATTAGGCGCGGGGGAATTAAGGGCCAGGTGTACGACCATTGATGTTTGCGACTCGCAAATTGCATTAAATTGCAAGTCGCAATTTGCGAGTCGCAAACATCAATTTACAACAGTGTCAGAGACACTGTTTGCGATTCCCAATGGGGTCGCAAATTGCATGCCTCATGCATATTAATGAGGCTGTCACAATTTGTGACCCCAGTGGGAACGGCTGGCACTCCCAGGGATGTTGGCCTGCTGGGGTCAGCAGACCTCCATGTCTGGGACTGCTTTTAAATAAAGCAGTCTTTTTTAAATGCAGCCCGTTTTCCTTAAAGGAAAACGGGATGCATTTAAAATATAAAAATGTAACTTTTAATTTTCATTTTTTAAGGGCAGGCAGTGGTCCCTGGGACCACTGCCTGTCCTTAAAGAATGTTTGTGCATGCATTCCCAAACGGGAAGGGGTCCCCTGGGGACCCCTTCCCGTTTGCGAGTGCTTTACCACCCTTCTGACAAGGGTAGTAAACTGCGAGTGTTTTGCGACCGCAATGGCGGTTGCAAAACATTCGTATATAGCTTTTGGAGTCGCTATTAGTAAGGGAACGCCCCTTTCTAATAGCGACTCGCTAAACCCTATATTGCGAGTCGCAAATTGTTTGCGACTCGCAAAATAGGGTTGGTATATGGGCCACACGTTTTTTGCGGTCGAAAACAGGCCTAAAACCCCTTTGCGATCGCAAAAACCGGTCGTACATCTGGCCCTAAGTGATTTGTCCAGAATCACAGGATGTTGAGCGTCCCTGCCGAGACTCGAACCCGGTTCCCCAGCATCAAGGTCGACCGCTCTAGCCGTAAGGCCACATTCTCTCCCCATTAATGGTGTAGCAGTCCTTCATAATGAAACTTATTTTGTGTGATGTACAAGGGATACAAAAGCTTGCCTTCTTGAAAATCTTTAGGCATTCACTACTTGATGAAGGGTGTGACTGTAACCCAATTGTGATATGCATGCACACTGTGTTGTCGGATAATGTAAAGCACCAGTGGACCAATAAGGAGTGTGCTGGTCAATTCAATAGGGAGTAATATGGCCTCTCCCTGCTGTTTGCTTTGTGCGATTTCTTCCTCAATTTCTTATAGGAAGTCTTCAATTAAATGGGAGGAAAACAAAACAAAACAAGGTTTCTATAAGTTATTATCCCAGGTCAAACATATATTGTTCATTACCCTGGGGTTCCTGCAAACCTCTCCCTTCTGGCTGCACATAACCAAGCCTGTCTTGCTGGGATTTCCACTGATGAGCACGATGCAACATCGGTAGTGTTTCTGTAACTTTTTAAATACCTGGTCAGAACTGCTGTGAACGTAAGATTTGACTTCTTTCAATAATTATAGGTGTGCTATGCTGATCTGTATTAAATGTTTCTTGTCACATCCTCAACTGTAAAGGAAGTACTGTGGCATCTGCACCAGTCTCTACCTAAGATTATTATCAGGTCACACACGAGGTTTCATTTATGACCCTTTTATAACAATTATATTTGTGTAGTTGTAAAGCCGGTGCTATTTTACTTGGACCGAGAATGACGAGCTTAGAGCCATAAAGTTAAAGAAGGTTTGGTCTACATGGGACGAAATGTTAGAAAACAATGGGATGGTGAGGAGGTGGGTGGGCATGAATTACAGAGAGAGGAATACACACATGCCTTGCCCTCATGGCATCTTAAGTACACACAAAAAGATATAACCACTTAGTGGCATAGTTCTTTTTTCGGTATAGCTAACTAGAGGCTGGATTCAATGGCACTGCAGTGGGGAGATGTTGTATGATGACATTTTGCTCACAAAAATATTGTAGTTCAAAAATATTGACGTAGAGAACATTGACAACTAAAATAGCTTTTCTAATCCCTTAACTGCTGGGACTTCAACCCCCCGTGCTGAGCCCTTTTTTCACTATTTGGAGTGGATCGTACTTAGGGCTTTGATCCAGCGCGGCTAATATAAATTTCTCCTTAGGACACTAATCCAGGTAAAAACACTTATGCAACCTATCATAAATTAAACCTTATGTCGGTGGGGCCCATGACACCGCATAACATACATTCATTCAATCACTGGATTTCACGCTAAGGAGAATGTGCTGCTGGACGAACGGGATACCTTGTTAAATTTGACAGAATAATAATCCATACATTATATGCATTAACCCTTGATCCTGTCGTGTTCTAAACATCAAGGTACTCCGCTCTTTGGTCGATGGACCAACTAGTGATTAAGACCAGCTCAATCACAATTAAAACCTTTTAACATTTCAAATCATAAATGTACTAAAGAACCACAGACTCATTTTAAGTTAGAAAATATTTTTATCTAAATTTTCAATCAAATTGGTGAGATTCTTTATTAATCAAACACATTTAATATATCAATAATCATTTAACAAAAATTTTAATGGAAAAATGAAAATTTATGCATTACCTATAATCATAGGACGCAGACAGGAATGGTTCATCAAAGGAAGATAAACCACAAATCACAGAATAGAACTCCCAAACTGACTGACTATCCCGCTAACCTCCTTGGACGCACCTCCCGAGCAGAATTCCCGCAACGATCTCGTTCCCTCCCCAGTCAAAGTTCAAAGTCCAAAAATGACAGAGTCTTTTGCAGTATCGAGGTGGAAAAATGAAAAATAAAGAAGCGGCATGGCAGGAAAACACCAACAGCAGCAGCAGCCACACCAACAGCAGTAGTAGCAGCCGCAGTAGCCCACCCCACATAAGAGCAGACTCTCTTATAACCTATTCTCTGGCTTACTACACATAAAGTTGCAATCCTTAGGGCAAGAATCACGCTAATTGGTCCATTTGAGGGGTGGTGATGGTCACCTCATCGCCCTCCTTGTTCAAACTGGTTTAGGGACAATATAGCACACAATAAGTCTCCTGACTTTTAGGTAAAAAGTAGTCCAACTTGTCCATTTATTTTGTTGCGATTCTTGATGGTCACATTTTAGTCCATCCATTGTCACTCGGTTCTTTCTCATCCATTCCCACCAATACATGCTGATTACTTGGCAGTCGTCTCCTTACAGGTCAGCTTGACCCTGACATTTCTCACTCCGGGCACAGGCCGCATCCACGTGATCTGATTTTCTTTATTGCTTCTGCGCAGAGGCCATCTTGGCTGTCTCACGTGATCTCATTCGCTCCAGCAGCCATTTTCGAAGCATGGCCTAACAGGCCCGAACGAACTATCATAAGAACAAACACAACCAAAATTAAAACAGAGAAAATAAGCCTTTCTGTTTACCACCCGCCATTCTAAAGACCCGTGTTAGGTGTTACCTAGCAGAAGCGACATTTAAAGCCATTTTACTTACCATCTGCATTCTTTGCCACAATACAAGTCTACTACGTAACATAAATCATGCAATTTTACTCTAATTAGTACGCAAATCACAATATTAATGTTAATTAACTTCACAATTGTAAATAGATTAGATTTTGCACAAATCTGCATGTTACCCATATATGTAGTGTTTATAAAAAGGTGCATTTGTTGGTTAGTACATGCATTTTCAAACAGTCAGTATTATTAAATCATTAAGAGTTCATTAATTTCCAAGGGGTACAAAATTATTTTGTTTACCCTGCTCCATCAGCTTCATAACTTTTTTTACACATAAGGTATTCATGCTAAGTGTGCATCCCCCCCCCCCACATCCTTGGTATTCTAAAGCTACCAAGGATTTGTGAATTCCCCTGAAGAGGATCGAGAAAATAGACAAAATATAGCTAATTTTTTAGTGTTTTGTGAAAAAGAGGAAGAAAGTGCTCCGGTTGTCCACCTTCTATCTGTGGATACATCTTAGAGACACTGGAGGGCAGGAAGAAATAATAAATAGCAACCGGTAAACACTGGAGGCCGCGGGAACTATCTCTTATCAAGTTCTGTGGCTTTGTCACACATGGGGTGTATGCTGACCTTTTTTGTGGCCCAGACAAGTCTCGAACCCCTGTCCAGTCGTCGAGCTCACGGAACTACATTTCCCTTGTTCCTGTGGGACTAGGCATGCTGGGAAGGGGGGTGGAGGCAATAGCATGATGGGAGTAGTAGTCACAGATATTGCTCAGCCTCACAACTGTCCCATCAACACCACCCTGACCCATGCTCACATCACAGGGAGTGGAGAAGGACTCACAAGATGGCTGACACTGGCTACTGCTGTGGGGAGCACAAGGCCCTGCTGGCAACTGTGCACCAACAAACAGCAGGACACCACTGACTGACATCCTGAGAGACAACTTCCACTCACTGGTAGACCTCAGGGTAGAGCCACAGCTGTTTGGCACACTGGTCCAACAGACCCCCATCTCCCAGAAAACCAAGATGTGGGAGAGGATCATCAACAGGGTGAACGCACAATCATCATGTCGGCGCACAAAGAGCGACATCCAGAACAGGTGGTATGACGTGCGCAGGAGGGTACGGGACCTGCTCAAGAAAGACTACATCAACAGCCAATACACCGGCAGTGGCCTTCCTGCCAAGGCAATATACCTCAGGCCCTGGGAGGAGAAGGTGCGGGCCATCCTTCCGCCAGTGAGCGTATATGGACTAGAGGACATCCCAGAGCCTGGTGAGTACACAACAAATGTACACAATATACTGCCACAAAACACACACACATCACTGTCAAGGGGAGAGTCAAACCATGCACTCATAGCAATTACACAGCAACCAGAACAGAATCATCCCAAAATGTGTATGTCAGTCAGATAAACACAACACATGCCATCAAAAAAGTCACATCCAACTGTGCCATCACATGTACAAACACAACTACAACTACAGCTAGGCAGTGGCACAAATAGAACTAACAAACACATCCAGACATGTAGCCACCACAACAACACCAACACACAGTGAAGACCACTCAAAGGAAGGAATTCTGTGTATGCTGGCCAAGTCAGTGTAGCCAATAGCATCATGGGAGTCGCAGTCACACATATTGCCCCCCCACAACTGTCCCATCAACACCACCCTGAACCATGCTCACATCACAGGGAGTGGAGAAGGACTCACAAGATGGCTGACACTGGCTACTGCTGTGGGGAGCACAAGGCCCTGCTGGCAACTGTGCACCAACAAACAGCAGGACACCACTGACTGACATCCTGAGAGACAACTTCCACTCACTGCAATGCAAGCACGTTCCATGGTGGGATAACTGGCTGGCTGGGTGGGTGGGAAGGAGGACTTGCAGCACTGACCATAGTCACAAGCACCTCCCCTCACACACCCCCAACACAAACTCCACAGAACCCACCTGGTAGAATGCAATGCCCCCCATCCTAACACAAGATCCCACAAAGAACCACCACCCTGGGTTATGTTGTGTGAAGCACAGGGACACTCTTGGGACTCTTAGCCAAACAACTGCCAGGACAACACTCCCAGCCAACCTGTCAGCACAGCCAGCCCACCCCACAGGGAAGCAGAGTCAAAAGGAAGGAAGCATGGGCATGCTGGGAAGGGGGTGGAGGCAATAGCATGATGGGAGTCGTAGTCACAGCTCTACATCCCCCACCACATGGCCCAGCAAGCTCACACTCACGCATGCACATCCCACAGAGAGTGGAAAGGCCCATCAAAGATGTCTGACACTGTTGCTGTGTCGTGGGGAGCACAAGGGCATGCTGGGAACTGCACACCAACCAACAGCAGGACACCACTGTCAGCCATCTTGCCATTGCTCTCACACCCACACACACTGAACTCCCCACAAAAGCAACTAAGTATGGGAATGCTGGGAAGTGGGGTGGAGGCAATAGCATGATGGGAGTCGTAGTCACAGACATAGCTCACCCCCACAACTGTCCCATCAACACCACCCTGAACCATGCTCACATCACAGGGAGTGGAGAAGGACTCACAAGATGGCTGACACTGGCTACTGCTGTGGGGAGCACAAGGCCCTGCTGGCAACTGTGCACCAACAAACAGCAGGACACCACTGACTGACATCCTGAGAGACAACTTCCACTCCCTGCAATGCAAGCACGTTCCATGGTGGGATAACTGGCTGGCTGGGTGGGTGGGAAGGAGGACTTGCAGCACTGACCATAGTCACAAGCACCTCCCCTCACACACACCCCAACACAAACTCCACAGAACCCACCTGGTAGAATGCAATGCCCCCCATCCTAACACAAGATCCCACAAAGAACCACCACCCTGGGTTATGTTGTGTGAAGCACAGGGACACTCTTGGGACTTTTAGCCAAACAACTGCCAGGACAACACTCCCAGCCATCCTGTCAGCACAGCCAGCCCACCCCACAGGGAAGCAGAGTCAAAAGGAAGGAAGCATGGGCATGCTGGGAAGGGGGTGGAGGCAATAGCATGAGGGGAGTCGTAGTCACTGATATTGGTCACCCCCACAACTGTCCCATCAACACCACCCTGAACCATGCTCACATCACAGGAAGTGGAGAAGGACTCACAAGATGGCTGACACTGGCTACTGCTGTGGGGAGCACAAGGCCCTGCTGGCAACTGTGCACCAACAAACAGCAGGACACCACTGACTGACATCCTGAGAGACAACTTCCACTCCCTGCAATGCAAGCACAGTCCATGGTGGGATAACTGACTGGCTGGGTGGGTGGGAAGGAGGGCCGGCTGTCAACCAAACACAACCAATGCAGACCATGTTCACACCCCAACAAATACATAGAAATGCCCAAATAATGCAGGACAATGTGCCACACCAATATCAACCCTTGACTGTGACGACTTAGGACAATGCAATGTACAGGCCCGCACCCAGAGGCACAGTCACAACTGTCATGTGTGTCAACCATTGATGCCTGCAGAAACATAACATACATTGTGTGTGTCTCCCAAAAACAGGTGATGATGGGGACACAGTAGCAGACGCTGAGGAGTCCCAGTCCCAGGCTCAAGAGGATGCGGAGCTCACTGGCGTCGTACAGCCTCTGCCCTCCTCGGACGAAGAAGACCAACCTGGCACATCCGGTGCAAGTCTACATGCAGCACCAGCAGGACCACCAGCTGCAGCACCAGCAGGACCACCAGCTGCATCCCCTGCACCCACCCCTCCAACAACTGTCACCACAAATACCATCCCTGCCGACATGGACAGAACAAGGAGCAACACCAGCACAGGGACCCTGGACCAACCTGGGGCCATGGACACCACCACCACCACCAACCCCCAAGGTGGACCAGGGGCATCTGTGCATGCCACTGCACATGTCAGCAGGGGTGGTGGGAGGGGTGGGAGACAGAGGTCGCTGCTTGCAGAGGTTGCTGGTGTGAATGATGACCCACAACTGGTACGCATAGCTGATGCGTACCAGTCCAGCACCGGAGACCTCAGCCAGGTAGTGGGGCTCCTCAGAGACATGAAACAGCAGCAGGCTGCCCATCATGCCCGCTTGGACTCTCACATGTCCCACGTGGAGTCACACATGTCCCGCGTGGACTCACACATGTCCCGCGTGGAGTCCAAGTGGGATGCACTGCATGAGATGACGGCGGTGCACAGGGACATTTTACAATGCCTCCGCCAGATGAACAGCAACCAGTCCACACCTCCCTGTGTGCCAACAACATCTGGTGCCGAACAAACTGCAACTGCCACAGGGAGGGAGGATGACTCTGGCGGAGAGTCCCCTGCACCGCAGCAGCCTGCACTTGAGGGCCCCCCCAAAGAAGAGGGGTCGTCCGAGGAGGGGCAAGTGAGAGGCCGATGGCCAAGCGCAACTCCCAGGAAGCCTGAACCTGTTCTGGATGTTCACCTTTGTGCACAGACTGTTCACCCTGTTGACGGCAACACTACTCCCACACATTGCATGGGGAGTACAAGTTGGACCAATGTGTCAGACAACTGTGGCCCCGATACTGGGGATTCTGTCTACCAGGACTTTCAATTCACCTAGGAACTTCGGATTGCAAGATTTATGTACAGCACTACCCATCCTATGCACTATTCACACAAATGTATCACAATAAACACACTAATACACCATACTTGCCTCTGTTGTGATTCCAACGTGGGTGCTGTTATGGGGATGATGAACTGCAAAATTACACTGTGTATGCGAACTGCAAGAGCAAGGACAACACAGGCATGTGAGTAAAGGCAACGTGACACATATGAGGGAGACACACCACCAGGGCTACACAACACATACACACCTAGGCCATCTGACTCATTGCCTAAACTGATGTTGCCAGGGAAGACGGTGCAATGCACAGACACCACACCCATTCCCAGTTGTAGTCAAGTAGCCCACAGGTGCAGTAAGCAAATGGCAGTCAAATGTGTGACCACAGACAACGCACATCACAAAGTGAAGCACAGGTTTATTACACAGTTGCAACATGTCGTAACCACTACAGATGCAAGGTAATCCCACCTGGCAGCGGGCACACAGTCAACAACTGTAGACGGAAGGAAGTCCATGGGTGTGGCGCACATCACATGTAGGGACACAACAGCTACCACCCTGGAAGTGCAATCACGTCGTCGGTGGACACAGTTGACCAAACGAATCTGAAAGTACCCTGTGAAGGACAGAAATGACACACAGTCAAAAGCAATGGAGTACAGGACAGAACAGCAAAACTCATGCACAATACATGTTACAAGATACCCACCCAGAACCAAGTTAGCATGTCAACACTGTTGGGGAGTACAGACCACCTGTAAGCACACATCGCAACACACATCCAGTCAAGTAGCCCATGGACACACTCCAACAGCACCAGAGCACCACCTACACATCATGCCAACTCACATCATTGACATGACACCTCAGGATACTCACATTCAGCTAAAGAAGTTGGTGATGAGCTGTGTGCGGACATCACCCTCATCATCATCATCATCATCATCGTCACTGGCATCGTGGTCCAGGCCAGGATCCTCCACAGGTGGCGGATGTTGGTCATTGTCATCCTGGATGAGAGGCAACTCCTTCCACACTGCCAGGTTGTGGAGCATGCAGCAGACGATGATAATCTTGCACACTTTCGCAGGGGCATATGGGAGGGACCCTCCGGTCTTGTCCAGGCAGCGGAAGCGGCTCTTCAGGAGACCAAATGTCCGCTCAATCACTCTCCTGGTCCGACCATGTGCCTCATTGTAGCACATCTGGGCTGGTGTCACAGGGTTCCTGAGGGGTGTCAGCAACCACGGCATGTTGGGGTATCCCGAGTCACCTACGGACAGACAAGTGCACATTAGCTGACTTGGAAAAGTGGGCGGAATACTACAGATCAGATCACACACAATGGCACAAAGTCAGTACTCACCGACAATCCAGGCACGCTGGTTCTGCATCTGTGCCATCATCCTGGGGATGCGACTACTCCTCATCACAAAGGTATCGTGTGCTGAACCAGGGTAACGGGCACACACGTGTGTGATGGTCATGTCTGCAAGACACACCACCAGTGCATTGACCGAGTGGTAGTGCTTGCGGTTCCTGTAGGCCTGCTCCTGGGCCTGTGGTGGTACCAAAGCCACATGTGTCCCATCAATGGAGCCAATGACATGCGGCATCCTCCCCAGGGCATAAAAGTCACTCTTCACGTCAGTGAGTCGTCGCAGTCTAGGGAAATAGATGTACCGGTTCAGGAATAGCAACATTGCCGCCAAAACATCGCGGAGCACACGGCTCAACATGGTCTGTGACATCCCACCAGCAGTCGCCACAGTATGTTGGAAGGTACCGGTGGCAAAGAAGTGTAGGGCTGCCATCACCTTCACCTTGGGGGTCAGCGCTGTAGGATACGGCCAGCCATGCTGCAAATGTGGGGACAACTGCACTGCCAAATCCTCAATCAACTGCCTGGTGAAGCGGTACCGTCGGATGCTGTCCCGTTCCACCATCGTTGCCAGGTCTGGGAATGGTCGATGGACAGCAGGAGCCCTGCAGTGCAGAGGAGAAGTAAGCAAGATTGTCAGTCACCCCACATATGCGGCATTGAACACACTCAATATCCCAACATACATCATTATGAGGCACAACTACATGAAGTGTGCAGTTCCGTAAGGACATGTATGGTACATACATGGCCAACATCTGTCAACACGGTCCAACAGGTGGCATCAATTAGTCCCAGGTTGGCCCATTGGATATCATGAGGCCGTGTCACAGTTCCCATCTCCTGCTGCCGTGTCACAATCACCCCCACAGTGACATGTGAGGACAGATGTGCCCCAGGCACCACAGCTCAACGACAGGTACATTCCCAGGGACCCTGTATTGCCACATGGACACTGGCATTACATGGAGTATCATGTATACACCACAGCAAAACAACCATGACCCCCACAGGTAGTGGTCCCACTTGCCACGGCAGGACAGACATGGACGTCTGTGACACACACAACGTGGATGTGGAGACTGCCTCCCATTGTGCACATGAAATCAGAGACATTGTAAACACTACATGCACAAAGACTGTGGAGGACCATCACTATTGTGCCACTGGGAAACCCTGGCTCAAACATACCGTCCCACATGGGACTCACGGGGTATGTGACATGACATACACATACACCACCGTGAAATGTGACCATGGCACATGCACAGATATGAACAGTTGCACATCACAGTGGTCATGTACACGTAACACCCAGGATCCTGTCCCCATGAACACGTGCACAGCCTGGGGGTGGCTGACCACAGGTGACACCCACAGGACAACATGTACACCAACATACACACAATAGGAAATGCAGCCTTACATGCCTTATGATAAAGTTTGGACAGGCTGTCGTGATGTAGGTGTGCCCCTCACTCCCTGGGAGCTATCTGTGGCTGGCATATGTCCATCTGAGACAGGCATGCTGACATATGCCAGTCACATGTACAGTGATGCGTTGAACAGCAATGGACCGATCGGTGCCCCGGCCGGCCCATTGCATTCAATGTGTGCGGGTGCGCGTTGTACCCCTGTACGCGTTGTACCGCAATGGACCGATCGGTGCCCCGGCCGGCCCAATGCATTCAATGTGTGCGGGTACGCGTTGTACCCCTGATGCAGCGTTGTACTGCAATGGACCGATCGGTGCCCCGGCCGGCCCATTGCATTCAATGTGTGCGGGTACGTGATGTACCCCTGTACGCGTTGAACTGCAATGGACCGATCGGTGCCCCGGCCGGCCCATTGCATTCAATGTGTGCGGGTACAGCGTTGTACCCCTGTACGCGTTGTACTGCAATGGACCGATCGGTGCCCCGGCCGGCCCATTGCATTCAATGTGTGCGGGTACGCGTTGTACCCCTGTACGCGTTGTACTGCAATGGACCGATCGGTGCCCCCGGCCGGCCCATTGCATTCAATGTGTGCGGGTACGCATTGTACCCCTGTACGCGTTGAACTGCAATGGACCGATCGGTGCCCCCGGCCGGCCCATTGCATTCAACGTGTGCGGGTACGCGTTGTACCCCTGTACGCGTTGAACTGCAATGGACACTGGGGTGTTGCAATCCAACAGACACCAGACAGATGGGTGCAAGGCCATGTGGGATGTGAGTGCCATGCTTGGCATCAGACTGACAATTGGCTTCTCCTGTTCAGTTAGGGCACTTTTAGCAATGTACAACTAATGATGCCAGGGCTTGCTCTGTAATGTGCTGTGCTCACAGTGGTGTGTGCGTTTGGTGCAGGTGACTGATGTCTGTCTGTTTCCCCATTGTTTGCAGATACATCCACGGCCACGGAAGGGGACAGCTCCACGGACCAGGAGGAGCCAGAGAGCCAGACTGGGTCAGCAGCCGAGGAGTGGTCGGAGGGACCCAGTGGCACCGAGGGCGAGGGAGCCACACCGAGGAGTCCTCAGCACCATCCACCTCAGCTGAGGACCAGAGCAACTCGGAGGATGACTCCCTTATGGAGGTGGGTGTCAGCAGCCACCACACCCCAGCTAGTGTTGCTGTCCCCGCCACCACCAGCACCACCACCGCCCTCCCATCGGCTCCCATTCCCCAGGTCCGTGGAGGCTTCCATGTTCGGGAGCGTGTCTCCTTTGGGCCAGGCACCGCACCCCTGCCCCTGTGTCCCCTGCTGCCCTGAGTGAGGAGTCTGTGTACCTCCTTCGCCAGCTCCATGTAGGGCAGACAGCCATGCTGAGTGTCCTCCATGCGCACACCGCTCTGTTGACTCAGCTGGTGTCGTTCATGGAGGGCATCTCATCGGGCATGTCTGACCTACAGAGGGGCAATAGGTCCATGGACTCCTCCCTGACGGCAGCAGTGTCCCTCCTCAGACAGTCCCTCACCCCTCCTGCCTCTGCTCCATCCACACTCCACAGCACCTTACCCGTCCCAAGCACACACACACCGGCACAGGCACACACCAGCACACACACGTCCAGCACACAGACACACATGCCACAAACAAAATGCACACGCACGCACAGTCAGGGGACTGAAACCAGACTCACAGGGGATGGGTCCCTGGTACACACACACGCATCCACGGGCACTGCGCAGTCCTCAGTTGCCTCTCCCTCCAAAACACCCTCCCTTGCCTCACCTGCAACCCCAAAGACCCAGGGCCTCTTCCTCAGTGACCTCGGCCTCTTCCCCTCCGATCCAGCTGCTCCAGCATCCAGGGGGAAGAGGAAGCCCCCCACATGGAGCAGAGTGCCCCTCGCCCCCGGACACCCTCCCCCAGGCGCAGACAGACTGAGGCCCCCACCCGCAAGTCCCCCCAGAGTGGTAAGAGCAAGACCCCGCCGCCGCCCTGCAGCTCAAGCACCAGGTCTCCTTCCTCCATCCCTCAGGCCCCCACTCCACAGGTGCCCCCACCACACCCTGCCCCAGGTTCCCCCACCCACAGATAAACCATCCCCAAGAGGATCCGGCCTTCTCCCCCTGCCACTTGTTGCTCTCCCGGCACCACACCCCCGCTGCACTTGTTTGTGCCACTGATGTGGTGAGGGTGTCCTCCCCCTCTGTCCAGCCCACCTTGCCTGTTCCCCATTCTCCTCCCCTGGTGGTAGGCACTGCAGTGGAGTCCACTACCACCCTGTCTGACTTGGGCACTGCAGTGGCGGACCTGTCCACTCCATCTGCAGGGTCCACTGCAGTCGTGCCGGCACCCACAACATCTGAGCCATGCCCCCCAGTTGTGCCGGCACACACCATGTCAGACACCTCCACTGCAGTTGTCAGTGGCTCTCCAGCACCCACCACCCCTTCCCTGCTTCCTCCTGGTGAGCCCTGATCCTGTCCCTGCGGTGTCTGGCCTACCCCCGGTTGCCCCTCCTAGTGGATTGTCCCTGGTTTTGTGCAGGCATGTGTAGGGTGGCATCTGCCACTGTCACCCACTTGTGACTTTGTTGATGGACTGGCCATTGGCCTTTGTTTATTTTCTACCGGACTTCTACTTTTAATGCCACATATGCTGAATAAAGCAACTTTCTGTTCTCTAGTGCTTTTGCTTCTGATGTACATGATGTTGATGATGCTAATCATGCCCTTGCTGCAGTGATGGTGATATTTGGTCTCATGATAATGAAGTGTTACTGTGCAGGAACCCATGTGGTCCAGGGGGAATGTTTCCTATCCTGTGGTGTATCCATGTCATCCATAGCAGCATCTGAGGGTGTCATGTGTTCACTATTTGGCAATGGGATTTCCTACTTAGATTGCCTATTTCACATCTGTGGCTTCCACCCCTGCACATCTGTTGTGCCTGCCATTGTTCAATTCGTCTACTTCCCTGACCGTGTGGCCATCTCCAGTGGACATGCAGGTTTGGGCATCAATGGGGAAGGACTCATCTGTGTTGTCAGTGCAACATTGCTATACAAGTGTGTTGGATCTGTGCTGATGATTCCGTTGGCACTTCCATGACCAGGCTGATGTTACGGGAGCCCTCATTTGGTGCTAATTGTTGATTGTGTGACCAAGTGCTCAGCTGACATGATGGGGCCCTACTGAGGCAACATATGGCACAGCTTTCCTCACACAGGAGTGGAGTCCCCTCATGGCAGTGTGTACTCCTGTGACATTGCCTGCGCCCAAGGTGTGTGTTGTATGTGCATGTCTGTGTGTTCACTTCCGTTTAGCTGTGCATGCTGTGATCCCTAGTGTTGTACCTGTTTGTGATGCTAGCTGAGTTGACCTATGTTCTCCCAAAGTCTTCTCCCTGGGTTCTCTGTGATGTGGGTGCATGGCACATTACTGGTCATCAGGGTGTCACCCATAGGTGTGTTTGCTGTCAGGGCTGAGTTTGTGTGCAGACGCAGATGGGTCACAGTCAGGTTTCCCCTTGGCACTTGTTGTTTGCCCCTGTCATGTGATTTCCAGTTTGTGTTATCTTTCAGTGATTGTGACACGTTGTGTGTGTGACTGCTGGCACTCCTCAGGGTCCGGGCTGCAATGTTGGTTGTTGTCTATGTGTGTTCTTTGTGGGTGACCTTGGCTTCTTCATTGGTGTGTGACTGTGGCTGGGATCCCATTGGTTGGTGTGGTATTGCCGTCATGTCCATGTACAGCGTAGTGTGCAGTGTGTCAGACATTCAGGAGTCTTGTTGAGTGGCCATGTGTGATGTGTTTCTGCACCTTGGTTCCCACCCACCACCCTGGAATAGTCATGGGTGCATGTGCAATGTCACCAGTGCATGTGTGCTTCACTGCTGCACATTGTTGGAGGTCGAGGGGTGTGGTGTTGAGTGTGTGCAGATGAGAGTTGTTGCCCGGCTAGGCCCCTGCCTCCATGTTGGCCTTGGCTTACTGGCCATGCTGATTGATTTGTGTTTGTGTAGGTGTGATGGTAGTTTGTTGCTCAGGAGGACACATGACTGTGGTTCACAGTGTGAACCACATTTAGCTTTGTCATCACAGTGGGATTGTAATGCAGCCCAGGGTCACCACATTGTGGGGGCCCTGGGGGTGGTGCTGTGGTGTGTCTGTGTCTTGCTGTGTCAGTTGCTGTTCCTACGTGCCTGTGTGACATGTGTGATTTGTGCTCCCTCTCATCTGACAATGCCTGCTTGCCCACATAGGGGATTTGGATCCATGAGTTACCTTTGTGTGGCACTGTATGCACATCTGTATGATTGGTATTCAGGTCTCCTCATGTGTTGTGTGGTTGCCTGGGGACACTGGCACCCCCCCCTCACCTGTTGTGTATGATGTGCAGTGTGGATCTGCCTGTTTGTGTTTGTGCATCTGCACCACTGCATTGGCATATCTTGGGTGTGCCATTGGCTGTATGTAGTTTGGTGGGTTTCCCCTGCTGTACCTGGGACTCCTAGGTCATCGGTCAGCACAATGATCATGGTTTGTGTGTCCCATTGCTGCCATGGTATGGTATCTGTTCACCTCACATCTGCAGTCTCCACAGGGTATCTGCATTTGTGTGCCCATTGGTGCAAATATGTGGGTCTGCATTCTGATGGTCACTTCTGTCATTGTGTCATTGATGATTGTTGACGGTGTCAGCCCCCATGGGTGTTGTTTGTCTGCACATGGCCAAAGGTATGTCTTATTTGCACTGCAGTATTTGGCTCCCCCAATTTATGTTGCAATGGGACACATACACTACTTTGCCACTGATGTGTTTGTTGTTCTGTGACCAGGAATCATCCATGCAGTTTGGCAGTTGCACCTCTTTCTTTGTCAACACTTACGTTTTGGTCACTGTGATGATGGGGGTTTGGACCCCATTGCCACAATGTTCAAAATGTGCTTCAGCTATGGACCCCACACTTACATATTGGTCACTGTGATGATGGGGGTTTGGACCCCATTGCCACAATGTTCAAAATGTGCTTCAGCTATGGACCCCACATTTACATATTGGTCACTATGATGATGGGGGTTTGGACCCCATTACCACAATGTTCAAAATGTGCTTCAGCTATGGACCCCACACTTACATATTGGTCACTGTGATGATGGGGGTTTGGACCCCATTGCCACAATGTTCAAAATGTGCTTCAGCTATGGACCCCACACTTACATATTGGTCACTGTGATGATGGGGGTTTGGACCCCATTGCCACAATGTTCAAAATGTGCTTCAGCTATGGACCCCACACTTACATATTGGTCACTGTGATGATGGGGGTTTGGACCCCATTGCCACAATGTTCAAAATGTGCTTCAGCTATGGACCCCACACTTACATATTGGTCACTGTGATGATGGGGGTTTGGACCCCATTGCCACAATGTTCAAAATGTGCTTCAGCTATGGACCCCACACTTACATATTGGTCACTGTGATGATGTGGGTTTGGACCCCATTGCCACAATGTTCAAAATGTGCTTCAGCTATGGACCCCACACTTACCTTTTGGTCACTGTGGTGATGGGGGTTTAGACCCCATTGCCACAATGTTCAAAATGTGCTTCAGCTATGGACCCCACACTTACATATTGGTCACTGTGATGATGGGGGTTTGGACCCCATTGCCACAATGTTCAAAATGTGCTTCAGCTATGGACCCCACACTTACATTTTGGTCACTGTGATGATGGGGGTTTGGACCCCATTGCCACAATGGTCATGGCCTGCTTGCATTGTGGGTGCCACACACATATATGTGTGGCACATGTGCTAGGGGGTCACATTGTATGTTCAAAGTCATGTTCGGTGTTGTAGGCATTTGACACAGTCTACACACGCTTGTCATGGTGTTGGGGGATGTCTTCTTCTTGCATTCCCTAGGTTGTGGTGTGCTGGTTGTGTCATGCATTGTCCATCCTATGAGTGGGGGTGGTAGTAGTGGTTGGCATCCAGCCCCCCCTGGGTGTGGGTGGTAGTAGTGGTAGGCATCCAGCCCCCCCTGGCTGAGGGTGGTAGTAGTGGTAGGCATCCAGCCCCCCCTGGGTGAGGGTGGTAGTAGTGGTAGGCATCCAGCCCCCACTGGCTAAGGGTGGTGGTAGGCATCCAGCCCCCCTGGGTGAGGGTGGTAGTAGTGGTAGGCATCCAGCCCCCTGGCTAAGGGTGGTGGTAGGCATCCAGCCCCCCTGGGTGAGGGTGGTAGTAGTGGTAGGCATCCAGCCCCCCTGGGTGAGGGTGGTAGTAGTGGTAGGCATCCAGCCCCCTGGCTAAGGGTGGTGGTAGGCATCCAGCCCCCCTGGGTGAGGGTGGTAGTAGTGGTAGGCATCCAGCCCCCCTGGGTGAGGGTGGTAGTAGTGGTAGGCATCCAGCCCCCCCTGGGTGAGGGTGGAAGTGGTGGTAGGCATCCAGCCCCCCTGGGTGAGGGTGGTAGTAGTGGTAGGCATCCAGCCCCCCTGGGTGAGGGTGGTAGTAGTGGTAGGCATCCAGCCCCCTGGCTAAGGGTGGTGGTAGGCATCCAGCCCCCCTGGGTGAGGGTGGTAGTAGTGGTAGGCATCCAGCCCCCCCTGGCTAAGGGTGGTGGTAGGCATCCAGCCCCCCCTGGGTGAGGGTGGTAGTAGTGGTAGGCATCCAGCCCCCCCTGGGAGAGGGTGGTAGTAGTGGTAGGCATCCAGCCCCCCCTGGGTGAGGGTGGTAGTAGTGGTAGGCATCCAGCCCCCCCTGGGAGAGGGTGGTAGTGGTGGTAGGCATCCAGTCCCCCTGGGTGAGGGTGGTAGTAGTGGTAGGCATCCAGCCCCCCTGGGTGAGGGTGGTAGTAGTGGTAGGCATCCAGCCCCCTGGGTGAGGGTGGTAGTAGTGGTAGGCATCCAGCCCCCCTGGGTGAGGGTGGTAGTAGTGGTAGGCATCCAGCCCCCCTGGGTGAGGGTGGTAGTAGTGGTAGGCATCCAGCCCCCCTGGGTGAGGGTGGTAGTAGTGGTAGGCATCCAGCCCCCTGGCTAAGGGTGGTGGTAGGCATCCAGCCCCCTGGGTGAGGGTGGTAGTAGTGGTAGGCATCCAGCCCCCCTGGCTAAGGGTGGTGGTAGGCATCCAGCCCCCCTGGGTGAGGGTGGTAGTAGTGGTAGGCATCCAGCCCCCCTGGGTGAGCGTGGTAGTAGTGGTAGGCATCCAGCCCCCCTGGGTGAGGGTGGTAGTAGTGGTAGGCATCCTGCCCCCTGGGTGAGGGTGGTAGTGGTGGTAGGCATCCAGCCCCCTGGGTGAGGGTGGTAGTAGTGGTAGGCATCCAGCCCCCTGGGTGAGGGTGGTAGTAGTGGTAGGCATCCAGCCCCCTGGGTGAGGGTGGTAGTAGTGGTAGGCATCCAGCCCCCCTGGCTAAGGGTGGTGGTAGGCATCCAGCCCCCCTGGGTGAGGGTGGTAGTAGTGGTAGGCATCCAGCCCCCCTGGGTGAGGGTGGTAGTAGTGGTAGGCATCCAGCCCCCTGGGTGAGGGTGGTAGTAGTGGTAGGCATCCAGCCCCCCTGGCTAAGGGTACTGGTAGGCATCCAGCCCCCCTGGGTGAGGGTGGTAGTAGTGGTAGGCATCCAGCCCCCCTGGCTAAGGGTGGTGGTAGGCATCCAGCCCCCCTGGGTGAGGGTGGCAGTAGTGGTAGGCATCCAGCCCCCTGGGTGAGGGTGGTAGTAGTGGTAGGCATCCAGCCCCCCTGGGTGAGGGTGGTAGTAGTGGTAGGCATCCAGCCCCCCTGGCTAAGGGTGGTGGTAGGTATCCAGCCCCCCCTGGGTGAGGGTGGTAGTAGTGGTAGGTATCCAGCCCCCCCTGGGTGAGGGTGGTAGTAGTGGTAGGCATCCAGCCCCCCTGGGTGAGGGTGGTAGTGGTGGTAGGCATCCAGCCCCCCTGGGTGAGGGTGGTAGTAGTGGTAGGCATCCAGCCCCCCTGGCTAAGGGTGGTGGTAGGCATCCAGCCCCCCTGGGTGAGGGTGGTAGTAGTGGTAGGCATCCAGCCCCCCTGGCTAAGGGTGGTGGTAGGCATCCAGCCCCCCTGGGTGAGGGTGGTAGTAGTGGTAGGCATCCAGCCCCCCTGGGTGAGGGTGGTAGTAGTGGTAGGCATCCAGCCCCCCTGGCTAAGGGTGGTGGTAGGCATCCAGCCCCCCTGGGTGAGGGTGGTAGTAGTGGTAGGCATCCAGCCCCCCTGGGTGAGGGTGGTAGTAGTGGTAGGCATCCAGCCCCCTGGCTAAGGGTGGTGGTAGGCATCCAGCCCCCTGGGTGAGGGTGGTAGTAGTGGTAGGCATCCAGCCACCCCTGGCTAAGGGTGGTGGTAGGCATCCAGCCCCCCCGGGTGAGGGTGGTAGTAGTGGTAGGCATCCAGCCCCCCCTGGGTGAGGGTGGTAGTGGTGGTAGGTATCCAGCCCCCCATGGGTGAGGGTGGTAGTAGTGGTAGGCATCCAGCCCCCCTGGCTAAGGGTGGTGGTAGGCATCCAGCCCCCCTGGGTGAGGGTGGTAGTAGTGGTAGGCATCCAGCCCCCCTGGGTGAGGGTGGTAGTAGTGGTAGGCATCCAGCCCCCCTGGGTGAGGGTGGTAGTAGTGGTAGGCATCCAGCCCCCCTGGCTAAGGGTGGTGGTAGGCATCCAGCCCCCCTGGGTGAGGGTGGTAGTAGTGGTAGGCATCCAGCCCCCCTGGGTGAGGGTGGTAGTAGTGGTAGGCATCCAGCCCCCTGGCTAAGGGTGGTGGTAGGCATCCAGCCCCCCTGGGTGAGGGTGGTAGTAGTGGTAGGCATCCAGCCCCCCCTGGCTAAGGGTGGTGGTAGGCATCCAGCCCCCCCTGGGTGAGGGTGGTAGTAGTGGTAGGCATCCAGCCCCCCTGGCTCAGGGTGGTGGTAGGCATCCTGCCCCCCCTGGGTAGGGGTGGTGGTGCGCATTCAGGCCCCTGTGTGCATATGTGGCATTGGTGATGGGCATCCCGCCCCTATGGTGCTGCTGTTGCTGGTGTAAGTATATTCTGCATCCCTTTGTGTGTGTGTGATGTGTCGTGTACGTGTTGTATGTGTTTTGTTGTTGGTGTCTGACTTACCTTCTGCGCCGTACGCATCCGTGCCTGTTCCGGTAGTAAATTTAGAATATTGGTATGATCGGGACGAAGGGATTCATGGTTGGTTCGTGTCGTTCGTCCTTCTCGTTGCTTCGAGTCGTCCTCGTCGCTTCGCCTCGTCCTCGTCGCTTCGCCTCGTCCTCGTCGCTGGCGTGTTCGTCTCGTAGCCGTGGATCGTGTTGTGGCACGAATCGGAGCTTATGTGCGCCTCTCCCGGATGCTTTGACGTGCAGTGCGTAGCGACGGGTTCGGCGCGTACGGAAAGCGCATCGTACTCGTTCGGCCGGACGGAGCAGCATTTTTCCTTCCGTGCGACTCGATTCGGCGTTTCCGGATTCGCCTCGGTCGGGGAACAGGACCTGGTTTGGGTGAGTACGGCTCGGCCGGATTCTGTGCTGTTGTGCGCATCGTACTTACTCGTTCGGTGTGCTGTACGGATCGGTCGGGAAACAGGCTTTTGCATGGCTTTTTTCCCGACCGAATGGTATTGGGTGCGCCTCCGACCGAGATTGGAATCGGCCCTTTTATGTTGTCCTTCCTCTTTTTATATTTTTTCCTTATGCTAGTGTGTGACTCCGAAAGCCACCACTCCTCCTTTGACCGAGTCTCTGGTATCCCCTAAAATCTAGGACAAGGAGTATGTGTATTGTGTATCTTAATCACTAGTAATTCTAGTGTGTTTTGTGTATTTTGATCACTAGCACTTCTAGTGTAATTAGTTTATCATGAGGGATATAGAATCCTATTAACCTCTGAGAATAGTCTTATAGTTAATTAGTCACTATATGGACTAGTGGTTTTTTCCTTAAACAGAGTTGATAACACAAAAAGTTTACCACCCCCTCTGGCGCGCCAGGGAAGGTTTTTTTTATGTTTTATGACCCATTCACTCTCACGAGTTGTGTTGGTCTACTACACGATTTGGGTGGTATCTTCCAGCATGTAAGGATACTGAGTGGGTATAGTTGTATAGTTCACAATAGTGTGCATTTAAATAACCATGTGTTGCACACTGATACATTTTTATGGACCTGTCTTCCTGCATTATTCTTTCCTTTCTGCAGGTTCCTGACGATCTGAGTATAAGAAAATCCCAGGTAGGATTCACTTGGGCATACCTTAGGTGTACTCCCCCACTTTACCATATAATAGATGTAGGGAACACCGTTTTGCGATTTCCTAGGGATCTGACAGCTCTGACGAATGCCCCAGACCTTTCAGGCTCTGTGTGTGGGCAGAAACATGTTGACTTATGAGTAGATGCACTAAGAGACATTATGCTCTTTAGTCTCCATCAACGTATTTGTTTTTAACGTACCTGAGGTCCTCACTAATGAAGGTGATAACCGAGGAACCTCAAGGTATTTTTAATAGAACTGGATCCAGATTTTGTCCTGGAATTGTACGTAAGAACTCCCTCCTTTCACCAAGTCTTCATGGAGGTTTAGTCCGCCCTGGTAGCACCATCTTACCAGGGTGGGGAGAGGATGCCTATGATGAAGCATGACACAATACTGTGTGTGAGGCATCCTCTTTCATTAAGGATGGCCTTACCTTAGACCATTCGTGAACTACTGTACTACAACTTTCAGATCCCATCACGATCTTTTTGCTCAGTTAATGGGTATAGGCAACCTATTTCTTTTGTGTTTGTTGTATTGTATCTGGGGGACAGCAGGTGTGCCCTGTCTTCCCCTGACTCTCTCTCTTTAGTGGTATAAAAAACTCTGAATAAAAGTGTCTTTTGTTTTCCTAAAAACAGCCTAAACGTACGGTTTGCTGTGCTAAATTTACCATCTTCACAGTTTTCAGGAACATGCAGAGCTGTGCTCTCAACGTACTTCCAGTTTGTGATAGAAACCAGTATGAAACCCATGGGAAAGTCATAGATTTCTGAAAAGTAGACAGAAATCTGAATTTAGGAAGTGGATATATGAGTAGATATCTCAAGGTTTTCCCAAATAAACTAATTATTAAAATAAAGAAATATTGAAAACGAGTAGGCAAAACATTGCCATGTGTGACAAAGTTTTCATCCATAACTTTTTGTCTCAATGGCCGACTTACAAAAGCAGTATACTATTATGTTCGCTAGACCCTTCTCATTGCGAAGTTGTATAGGGTTTGTAGGTTCTCCAAGAACCGAAGGTACCAGGAACCAGCAATTGAGCTGCACTGTACAGTGTTTTTTCATTGTGCACCGAGTATAGACCAGTTCACATGGTGAAATATGCAGAGTGATAAATGCGTATCTAGGAAGCTTATGTATTTCGAAAATGGGTACAAGATATGGAGTTTAGGAGCAGGCATTATATGTACATCACTGAATTTGTGGGTACCCGTCCTAGTATTTGATTTAGAGGATATTTTTCAAAATGTCTTCTTTCTTACACATAGGCATACATTTCAAAGGCACAAATGCAGCGAAATCCAATTGGAAATAAGAAATGTTCTACTGTTCTATGCTCCCATATGTCTTCCAATAAAAGAGAGTACCTCACTTGTGTGGGTAGGTTTAGTGCCTGCAACAGGAAACGGGCCAAACACAACTTGGACACATCACAATTTTCCCTGAAAACTGCCCGTTTTTTCCCCAATGTGGATAGCTGTAGATTTTGTCCCCTAGCTCAAACAGCACCTAAGGAAACTTAGCAAACCTGTAAATTTTTGAAAACTAGACACCTGTAGGAATCCAGGGTGGGTGGTTTTAATGGCTCTCACTATGGTTTTTACCCAGAAACCCTTGTAAACCTCAAACTTTGACTAGAATAACAATATATAAAATACAATAAACCGTAGGTCATCTTGGTTCCTCGATTGTATCCTCTATGGCTCCTATCGTAATTGGTACTGTTGGAACATATAGGAAAGGGGTTGTTTAAGCCTCAGTCATATCTAGAAAGTTTTCCATCTACAAGCGGTGAATGCATCCACGACCACCTATGATGCCATGAGTACTACACGTGCCAACATTTTCCTCTAATTCATAAGCAAGCACTGGCAACGGATTTAGGCAATCAATAAGTCATCATGCATGCACCCAGCCACTCATCCTTGCACTCATATATCCATTCATTTACTAATTGACTCGTTCTTGCATTCACCCTCTTAACCATATGAAATAAAGCAGGCATGCAAACTCAACAACCATATGCAAGATAAATTAAAAGAATAAAAGTGGAAGAGGGAAAACATGACACTAACTACACTGAGCAGGCATATGATTGCAATAAAAAAATAAGATTAAACATTACAGAGGGTGCCAGCTTGCAATGGTATTGGGAATAGTGCGCCTTTACTTTAAAGTTCTAAAATTGCTGCCACTGAGATTGAGCCAAGAACACTTTCGGACCATTCTGCCCTAGTCTTAGAGACACAATCTCCCCTACAACGACAGGCCAGGCGACACTGGAGATTAAGGGGGACCCTGTTACGCAAACCGGAAACCCAGGGGAAAATTTGGAAGGTGATCACAGACTATCTGGAGGCCAACGTTAATGCGGAGGTTTCTCTCCCTATAATCTGGGACGCGCTAAAGGCAGTGGTTAGGGGCAAGCTCATATCCCTGTCAGCAGTCGAAAATAAGGAGAGAAAACTCAAAAGGGCTGAGCTTCAGGAAAGGGTCAGGGAACTAGAGGGAATTCACCACCGTACCGGGGCCCCCAGGGTTTGGCGACAGAGGCAGCATGGAAACAGTTTGCTGGGTTAGACCTGGACAGGGCGGAATTCGCCCTGCTACGTCTGAAGCATTCATATTATCTTAATGGTAACAAGTGTGGTAGGCTCCTGGCCGCAAAACTAAGAGCCCAACGTCAAGCCGGCTTGGTCCGCGCTCTCTTGTCTGAGAGCGGGTCTGAGTTGACAGATGATGTTTCCATAGCAGACCAGTTCAGGGAGTACTGTGAGACACTCTATTCGGCACAATCTACCTCCCCTGAGGACATAACAGACTATCTCCACAACTTCCCTGTTACCAAATTGATAGACTCCTCTGCGTCTTCTCTGGACGTGTCTATCCAGCTGGAGGAAGTCATTTCAGCTATTTCGAGGCAGAAACCACTGAAGTCCCCAGGTCCAGATGGGTTCCCCGCCGGGTTCTACAATCTGCCCTGAACTCGCCCCTATCCTCACCAGACTTTTTAACTCACTAGCGGACTCTGGCTCTCTCCCGGCCTCCATGCTGGAATCCACCATTATTGTCATCCCTAAGCCCGGTAAAGACCCCAAAGCTTGTGCTAGCTACCGCCCGATATCACTTCTCAACACTGATTCAAAGCTTTTCACTGGCATCCTGGCGGCATGCCTAAATCCCTTGATGCAGGGTCTTATCGATCCTGACCAAGCGGGATTCGTCCAACAGAGGCACTGTGCAGACAATACTAAGAGACTCCTGCATGTCATTGATAAAGCACATCGCAGGCAAGGCTCCAGCATGCTGCTTTCAGGGGACGCCGAGAAGGCTTTTGATCGGGTCTATTGGCCCTTCCTTAGGGCAACAATGGAGCACTTCGGGTTTGGGGAAAGATTTCGGTCCTGGGTATTTAGCGCCTACCAGGGCCCTTGGGCCTCTGTTAGAGTCAAGGGTATAAGCTCGGAGCACTTCCCTATATGCAGGGGCACAAGACAGGGCTGTCCCCTCTCCCCCCTATGGTTTGCCATATACATGGAGCCCTTCGTGCAACGCATCCGAGACCACAGACTCATTAAGGGAATCCCCCTTGGGAGGGAAGAACACTGCATTAGTCTGTACGCGGATGATGTCATGGTCATGTCGGACGATCCGGTCGACTGCCTTCCCCCCCTTCTTGGCTGAGATGGAGGCGTTTGGAAGGGTGGCCGGTTTTCAGATGAATCTTCACAAGTCCCAGGCCCTCAATCTCACCATACCTCCTCAAGAACTAGAGGCTCTAAGGCGCTTATACCCAATTAGCTGGGCAGCAGATTCTGTCCCCTATCTGGAGGTGCAGTTGGGTGGGACCGTGAAGACAAACGCCCTAAACTACCGGTCATTATTGACCCGAGTTTGTGCTGAATTAGACAGATGGCGACACTATCCTCTTTCCCTTTTAGGCCGCATCGATGCCACGAAAATGACTATATTGCCCAGGGTTCTCTTTTTCTTTCAAACCCTGCTGCTGACACCTCCGGCGGGGACTATCCCGGCACTCCAGGCGGCACTGAGCTACTTTATTTGAGCTGGTAAACGGCCAAGAATGAGCAAGGAGCGTAGCTGGCTCCCCCTGGCGGAAGGTGGACTGGGGATCCCCTGTCTCACCAGATACTATCAGGCGGTCCAGCTTCGGTATCTGGTGGAGCGGTCCAGACCCGAATCGAAAAAGCGGTGGCTGTTCATGGATAGAGCCCTGGCCGGCACATCATTAGCAAAGGTACCGTTCCTGCCCCAATGGCACAGAGCCCCTAGCCTTTACATTTCTCTGGTAACAAACTTGCTGCTGCGGGTCTGGGATGGGTGTATCCACAAAGGAAAGCTTACCTCATTGCCTTCCCCTTTGACCCCAATTGCTGACAACCCAGACTTCTCCCTGGGCTTGGGACCCTCCTTTCAGATTTGGCGCAAATCGCCCTGCAGGGCGATAGGCCACTTCTTCGATATAGAGGGACTTATTCCCTTTGTCGCCTTAAAAAAAGATTATTCCATCCCTGAAACAGAGCGGTTTCGAGATCTCCAGATTAGGCATTGGGTGACACACCAGTCAGTCAGACCAGGGGCGGAGAGGCCACTGACTCCGTACGAGCGGTGGCTGTTGGGAAAAGACTCCGACAGACGTCTTATCTCGGAGTTATACGTTCTACTTCAACCTCCCCAGTTTAGTGACATATCTCCCTCACAAAAACGCTGGGAGTCTGAGCTCGGCTGGTCTTTTGCCATGAAGGAATGGCGGGGTATCTACCATAGAGCGAGACATACCACAAATAACACAGCAAGCACCGAAACGGCGGTAAAAATGACCTCTTATTGGTACCTAACTCCAGTACGTTTGCATAAGGGGGATCCACCTCGCAGCGATGAATGCTGGCGTCAATGTGGGGCTAAAGGTACACTATGTCATCTTCTCTGGGACTGCCCGAGGCTGTCAACATTTTGGACCTCAGTCTTGGATGACATTGACACAAACCTCTACACACAGCTGCCCAGATTTCCCTCTTACACTCTATTAGGGTTACCTAACCCACTCACCTTTCCGCTCACTTCCCGAAGGGGACGTCAGATTAGCATAGCTCTAGGGGCGGCCCATCAGTCTATCCTGCACTTTGGGGCTCGCCATCCGTCCTCACCCATACGGTATGGCTCAGGCGCTTATGGGACATTCTGGGGATAGAAAAGCTTACCCTATCATTGACATCACGAGACTACACCTTTCAAACAATTTGGCAGCCCTTCATTGTTCTGTTGACTAAGGAATTTAGAGAACTGACTTGCCCCCGTTATCTGCGATTACTTCACCTAGCGGAACCTGCCACAACTTAGCATATAGTACGATTACTCACAATTCACGTATCTCCCCTGTTTAGACAGATTACACAGCTGATGGTACTGGGATCGGGTGGGGGTGGGCTGTTAGGAGGGTAGGGTGGGAGGGGGCTCTTTCTTTCTTTTTTTGTCTCATCTGTTCAATCTAAAAGTTGCATCATTGGGTGGCAAGCTGGATGTGTGTTTTGTTGATATGCAAGCTCTTGTTTTGATTCTGATTTGCAACAATAAAAACAGATTTAAACATAAAATTGCTGCCACATTTTGGAGCAATTTGCATCTTGGAGCATTTTTGTACTGATCGACTTGGACAGAAAAAAATGCTTCTGAACATGGTGGCTTTTATAGAATAGTGAAACAAAGATACCCTAGGAAAAGTACCAATCCAAGATGGCCATCCAGTTTAGAAGTAGTATCTGTACATGATGTGGCACACTGCAGATGAAATGGGCAGCAAATAAGCGACCCAGTAGAGCTGCAGGGTTCTCTAAAAAAATGAGAAGAAGTAAAAAAGCACAAGAGGACCTATACAAAGAAAAAAAAAATTAAAGGACTGGACTACCAGCCCAGGCACTGAAGCACACTTATTTTCAGACGAATGTGCAAATCAATGTAACACTATACCCGTCTACAGGTTTTAATGCAATGCAATGCAATCCACATCTAAAGGTCAATTGTCTTCAGCACTGGTTTTTCACAATAAATATGTCAGGGCTTCTGTGCTTCTCATAAATTTTCACAATGAAACGGTTAAACCTATGTCCTCTGATATAACATTTTGCAATTAATCAACAAGCCCTATAGCCTTTATAACTGGTTTGTTACCATAACAAACTATGGCTTAATATATTTCGCATCAGCTTTTCCACTAGGCAACTAACAGTATACTGTCATAAAATTACAAACATGTACAAAATTACAGTTGGTAAAAAAACCTCTGAATGTCGCCCGAACAACTGTTGTTGTTATGGATACAATTCCGAACATCAATGTCTCTGCTCAAGAGCTTTTTTTCTTTAGAATAATATAATGCCCTATTACTTACCGGCAATCTTCATTACTCCTGGTCCCATTGTCCTTGTCCCATTCATTAATTGTGGAGATAATCATCTCCCGACTGCTGGGACCCTAACCCCAACCCCTCCCACTGGGAGTACATTAGCAGTACTTACCCAGCATTCCGCCTGAACTACCAAGCCCTCAACAGGAAGGCCAGCCGACCAGGAGGGATACCAAAGGGGATGATGGCGGAGCGTTAGAGCAAATCAAACACTCACCCCCAGTCAACTGATCTGGGTTTAATCCATCATCATTCTTTAGCTCACTCCACCACCCCAGTTCAGACATGGCCATATGCAAATCAGTCTGACCCTGTGCCTCGTAGGAACAGTCCAGCCCGAACTGCCAAGCCATATCTTCCCTGGACCGGAAACAAGCATCCTGGGACCGGTTTCGGGTTCAAAACCCTCATCAGCCAGGCTATCTTGAATCCAGTGGCAAAGTGAGCAAGGGACCCACGTCTGGGCATACCCTGCCAACTTAGGGCGAACAAAGCGATACCAAAGGGGATGATGGACGGAGCGTTAGAGCAAATCAAACACTCACCCCCAGTCAACTGATCTGGGTTTAATCCATCATCATTCTTTAGCTCACTCCACCACCCCAGTTCAGACATGGCCATATGCAAATCAGTCTGACCCAGTGCCTCATGGGAACAGTCCAGCCCGAACTGCCAAGCCATGTCTTCCCTGGACCGGAAACAAGCATCCTGGGACCGGTTTCGGGTTCAAAACCCTCATCAGCCAGGCTATCTTGAATCCAGTGGCAAAGTGAGCAAGGGACCCACGTCTGGGCATACCCTGCCAACTTAGGGCGAACAAAGCGATACCAAAGGGGATGATGGACGGAGCGTTAGAGCAAATCAAACACTCACCCCCAGTCAACTGATCTGGGTTTAATCCATCATCATTCTTTAGCTCACTCCACCACCCCAGTTCAGACATGGCCATATGCAAATCAGTCTGACCCTGTGCCTCGTGGGAACAGTCCAGCCCGAACTGCCAAGCCATGTCTTCCCTGGACCAGAAACAAGCATCCTGGGACCGGTTTCGGGTTCAAAACCCTCATCAGCCAGGCTATCTTGAATCCAGTGGCAAAGTGAGCAAGGGACCCACGTCTGGGCATACCCTGCCAACTTAGGGCGAACAAAGCGATGACTCAAAGGGGATGATGGACGGAGCGTTAGAGCAAATCAAACACTCACCCCCAGTCAACTGATCTGGGTTTAATCCATCATCATTCTTTAGCTCACTCCACCACCCCAGTTCAGACATGGCCATATGCAAATCAGTCTGACCCTGTGCCTCGTGGGAACAGTCCAGCCCGAACTGCCAAGCCATGTCTTCCCTGGACCGGAAACAAGCATCCTGGGACCGGTTTCGGGTTCAAAACCCTCATCAGCCAGGCTATCTTGAATCCAGTGGCAAAGTGAGCAAGGGACCCACGTCTGGGCATACCCTGCCAACTTAGGGCGAACAAAGCGATACCAAAGGGGATGATGGACGGAGCGTTAGAGCAAATCAAACACTCACCCCCAGTCAACTGATCTGGGTTTAATCCATCATCATTCTTTAGCTCACTCCACCACCCCAGTTCAGACATGGCCATATGCAAATCAGTCTGACCCTGTGCCTCATGGGAACAGTCCAGCCCGAACTGCCAAGCCATGTCTTCCCTGGACCGGAAACAAGCATCATGGGACCGGTTTCGGGTTCAAAACCCTCATCAGCCAGGCTATCTTGAATCCAGTGGCAAAGTGAGCAAGGGACCCACGTCTGGGCATACCCTGCCAACTTAGGGCGAACAAAGCGATACCAAAGGGGATGATGGACGGAGCGTTAGAGCAAATCAAACACTCACCCCCAGTCAACTGATCTGGGTTTAATCCATCATCATTCTTTAGCTCACTCCACCACCCCAGTTCAGACATGGCCATATGCAAATCAGTCTGACCCTGTGCCTCGTGGGAACAGTCCAGCCCGAACTGCCAAGCCATGTCTTCCCTGGACCGGAAACAAGCATCCTGGGACCGGTTTCGGGTTCAAAACCCTCATCAGCCAGGCTATCTTGAATCCAGTGGCAAAGTGAGCAAGGGACCCACGTCTGGGCATACCCTGCCAACTTAGGGCAAACAAAGCGATACCAAAGGGGATGATGGACAGAGCGTTAGAGCAAATCAAACACTCACCCCCAGTCAACTGATCTGGGTTTAATCCATCATCATTCTTTAGCTCACTCCACCACCCCAGTTCAGACATGGCCATATGCAAATCAGTCTGACCCTGTGCCTCGTGGGAACAGTCCAGCCCGAACTGCCAAGCCATGTCTTCCCTGGACCGGAAACAAGCATCCTGGGACCGGTTTCGGGTTCAAAACCCTCATCAGCCAGGCTATCT
The DNA here is from genome assembly GCA_963921515.1 of Calotriton arnoldi. NCBI lineage: Eukaryota > Metazoa > Chordata > Amphibia > Caudata > Salamandridae > Calotriton > Calotriton arnoldi. The sequence goes on from CAWUFW010001596.1 coordinate 1,600,553, forward strand.
TGAATCCAGTGGCAAAGTGAGCAAGGGACCCACGTCTGGGCATACCCTGCCAACTTAGGGCGAACAAAGCGATACCAAAGGAGGGATGGCGGATTGTAATGAATGGGGTGAGGACAACCGGACCAGGAGTAATGAAGATTACCGGTAAGTAATAGGGCATTAACCCCAGGTCCCTCCTGTCCTCGTCCCATTCATTACTTGTGGAGAATACCAAAACCAGAAACCCGGCCTTCCACAATCCTCAAGCACAACCAGGAAACCACACTGAAAGCAGCATCCTAAGCGAAGGAAAAGGGAGAACCACAGGAAACGACAAGCAGAGCACACAGCCTGGAAAGCTCCCCACCAAAATGCAGGGTCGCACCCTCCCAAAACAAGCAGGAAACGACCCAGGTGAAAAAAAACAGGAACACCTACAGTGCCTCCACCCAGAGGGCAGCCAACACACACCAGCAACCCACCCGAACCAACAAAGGAGGAGGAGCACCCGCCAAGAGAGCAACAAAGGCCGCCCACAATAGAAGGACAGCGAGGAGGCCACACAAGGAAGACGACCCAAAGCGGCCAGACAGACCAGCAAGCCAGGAACAGGCCAACAGGGACACGACCAAGGAACAGAAACCAGGACCCAGGAAAGCAGAAGGCTCCAGCTGCACCAAGGAGGCAGTCAACCAGAGAAAAGGACAAACAGGGCACCCATGCCCCACCGAAGGCAGCCCCCAAATCACCAAGCGGAAGGGAGCACGGCACGAAAGCAACGAGGCAAAGAAAACCAAGGCTGATAAGGAAGCACCCCACAGAGATCCCAATGGTAAAGCCCCAGAAGGGAAACAGGGGCCAAAGCAACCAAAACCACCGGCACCCAGAGGACCAGAAAAAACAAAGCCCCAACAGGACATGAAAAACCCACAAGGGCGCCCACCAGACAAAAGATTGACAAGCCTAGCAACACCAAGCAGCCACACCTACAGAGCAGAAGAACTGACCCAGAGCGAGCCCAAGCAAAGAGCAGAAGGGGAGTCCTGAAAGTCAAACAGACACACAACCATCCCCATAGAACGACGAGGGGAAGCAAGGGAAGACCCCACAGCCCCCGCCCCAACCAGGCACGAAGGGCAAAAGGGCCAACCCCAGGACAAACCCCAACACCACCGGGGAGTCCCACCCGGAGACCGACCCAAAAAAAAGAGGAGAGGGCCAGCCAACAGGGCAAAGGCACAAACCCAAAGGACCAACCAAGGGCAGGGCCACACTGACCAAACCAGGAAGGGAGGAAGCATTGACAAAGCTCCAGCCCCCCCAACCAGACTGACCCGGCCCCCAGAGAGCCCAGAGGACACCGGCACCCAAACTCCACAGAGGACAGGCCCCAGGGCAGGAACGTCCAACACCAACCACCAGTGCCGACACAGGACGACCACCAAGCCCCCATTATGGGAGTAGGAGCCGGAGCCCAGGGACAGGCCAAGAGGCAAAAGGCAAATGCACACACAAGAACGCCAGGGAAACCTGGACACAACCCCCGGAACTCAGCCCAACAAAGGCCCGCTAGAAGGGAGCAGGCCCATTTAGCAAAAAGAAAACCAGCCACCGAAAGACCCACCAGGAGGACCAGGCAGCCAGACCCCATCCCCAATTGGACCGGAAAGGACAGGGGAAGAGCCAGAGGCCAAAATCCAGCAAAGCCCAACATCCCATAAGGAACGAGGCCATCAACAGAGCCCCACCCAAGGAAAGTCGAAGGGGCGGAAACCACCTGACCCCGGCCCAAACTGAACCGGGGCCAGACAACCACAGGCGGGGCAAGGCAAACCCCCAAGGCCACCGAGACCAGGACAACCCAAAGATCAAAGAGGCACAACAGGGAAGACCCCGCCCCAAACAACACACCCACAGGAGGATACCCCAACTGCAACCCTGGGGGGGGGGGGCTGAAGGAGGAAAAACAACAGCTCCGGAGAAGACTCAAACAACCACCACCGGAGAAGAGACATAAACCGGAGAACATAAACAGCAAACTGCCACCAGACACCCCAGAACCAACAGACTGGCCAAGGGCCACCAAACATAGTGCTAACCAGGAACCGGGAGGGAGGAAACCCCCAACCGAACAGCCAGCCGACCAACTGGCCTAGAGAACCAAGGACTACACCAAGGGACCACCCCAAGCGAGCCCCAACACCAGCAGATGAAGGGCCAAGACCAAACCCCATGACACCACTAGAGCAGACGGAGACACAGACAGCCACCGGCCCCAGAGCAGAAACCGCAGAAAACAAGAACCCTGCCAGGAGAACAAGAACAGGAGAGACAAACAGGGCAGCCCACAGCCCAAACCTGCAGACGCCCCCACAGGAACCGAGAAGCCAGCCGACCGAACCACAGACAGGCCAACAAAAAAAGGAGGCCACCAACACAGCACCCCCACAGGCCCGGAAGGGGTGGGACAGGGCCAACAGCCACAACCCTGAACCCCTCCAACCACCAATGGGAGAGAAAAAGCCACCAACACCAGCCACAACCAGGCCCCAGAGGCAACAGAAAAGGGCAGGAAGCCAGGGCAAAAGCCAAGCAGTCGGCACAGGCACAGCAAAGCCACGGCCCAGCATGCACCAGGGGAGGGCAGGAGCAGAGGAGAAAACCCCCAGGGCAGAAAGAAAGACACTGAAACCAGCCACAACAAAGGCAACAGAGGCAACACCCCGCAAAAAGCGGCTGGGAAATCAAGCAACCCACCCGGGCAGGAGGACCCCACGGCCCATCCCGCACCCTGGAAAGGCCCATGAAAGAGCATAGGCAAAAAGCAATGGGCAGGGAGGCTGGCATGTACCCCGGGCATTAAACCGCCAGACACCAGGGGGCCTGGAGGACCCAAACCCAAACATGGCACCAGGAAGAGGAAGGAAGCCAGAAAGGGCAACAGGCAGAAACCCAAAAGTCAAACCCAAAGGCAGCAAGACCACAAAGGCCAGATCGCACCGCTTCAAGCAGCAAGCACCCCACCAGGACACAGGGAGCGAACGCACCCCCAACCCAATGACTGGACCAGCGAGGACCTAAAACAGAACAGCCAGGCCCAAAACAAAACAGAGGCAACAGCCTAAGCCTCACAACCAGAATGGGAGGCCATCGCACAGGGAGTGCACACAGCTGCACCCCCCCCAACGAGGGAGCAGAGGCCACAAGAGGGACAGAACCAAAATCGTAACCTAAAGCACAGGAAGAGCCCCAAGCAGGCCAACCGGCCCTAGACACAACAAGACGGCGGAGAGCAAGTGGCATGGATGACAACAAAACAGCGAAACACCAACCCAGAAAACAGAAGCACAACAGCCCACCAAACACTGTCCTCGAACCACAGCACCAAGCATTGTAAGCCCCCCATGTGGCGACGCAGGGGGGACAGGAGAGGCCACACAGGCAACAACCAGCCCAGCCGCAAACAAAAAACAGAGGATCCCAAACAGTAGTCCAAGAACCACAGGACACCCCCAATACCACAGGCCCAGCCCCGAAGCAGCGCACAGCAAAAAAAAGGGGAGGGAGAAAAACCGCAATGCGGAACACACCCTAGAGCTGGCAAACCCTACAACACAGCCAGCTCCAAGAAGTGCCCCACCAGACAGCCCAGGCGTGAACTAACAGAGAGCCCGGGAAGGCAACAAGCCTGCCCGCCAGCAATCCAGGGACAACACAGCCCAGTCCCCGAACAGCCAACCACACAAGGCCCACGAAAGTTACCTCCACTCAGGGAGACACTCTGTGAGGGACTCACGCCCATGCAGGGGTAGGAGCCTGTGACACCAACACACACAGGACCCTGCCCCAGAATACATCAAATCACATAGAGAAAAGGCTAGAGACAGAAACTGCTAACCACATGTACCAGGAGTTCACACATCGACCTGAAGCCCGAGACTCACCCACTGGCCCACAAGGCAACCATGAGTCAAGGCAGGCTCAAGTCGCAGAGAAATGAGACTGCAATGCCTAGACTGGAGCCCTCAATCTCCGCAGTTAGAGTCTGAGAGCATAACCATGTGCATAATCATTAGCTGGCATCCTGAAGGAGAAGAAGAAAGTGGCAGAGATCCGATCCAAGATACAAACCACTGACTCAGAAAGAAAGGAAACAGGCAAACCGCTATGCGGTACTTACCCCCAGGGCAGGCAGACACTCCTGACCACAGTGCCTGCCAGAACCATGCCCCGACAAGTCATCCCAGGTGCTTACCACCAGCCCCAGCGCCTGGGCAGCAGGAAAGACACCACACCATCCAGCAGGCAACACAGGGACACACCAGGACAGCCCCTGAGCAGCCATGCATCCATGCCCACCAGGAAGACGCGCCCTGTTACCCGGAACTGACCGAAAGCCGACGCATCAGCCGCAAAGGGCCAGCCGGCGCACATGACAAAGAGCCCGCCTGCAAAATCCAAGCCTCCCGGCAAGCCCGGCAGGCCGGGAGGCACACCATCCATACCCCGTCCAGGACAGCCAGGCAGCCAGACGGGAACCACCAAAGACCGCCACCCCTGCCCAGCAGGAGCAGCAACCGCACCTCATCCCATTCCTGTTGACAGACAGAAACAAGCTCTCGCCATTGTGCAAAGGCAGCCGCTTGTTTATATGTGCATCGCGCTTTCACTTTAAGTGAAAGCGCGATGCAAAAATAAACACGCGGCCACCCTTGCCAAAGGTGACTGAAAAAACATAGTGCCTACCGACTAATTAAAGGAGACAGTATAACGCCGCAAGCAAAAGATCCAGTCCGGATGGGCCGTCCCAGAAGGAGACAGGGCGGTAACAAGGAGGGACTAAGAAGCCTCATTTACAATCAAAAGCCAGCGTTTAGCATGAACGATGATGCAAGCCAATCAAAAAGATGGGCGGGGCTTCCACTCCACTTCTAAAATCTCCTCTACTACAATATGCCTTGCAGAGCGAGCAGCGCATGCGCGCTGCAACGCTAGGCAAGACCTAAAAAAGAACATGCTGGGTAAGTACTGCTTAGGTACTCCCAGTGGGAGGGGTTGGGGTTAGGGTCCCAGCATTCCTCTGTTCTTTTTTTCTGTTGGGAGATGATTATCTCCACAAGTAATGAATGGGACAAGGACAGGAAAGACCTGGGGGTAATGATGTATAACAATTACCCTGAAGTTGGTTGATAAAGAGCATCTCGTGGTGATTGAATGAGCTATTCGGTTAATTCTGTATTGAAATTACGAAAGAGGGAACTTACAATAGCTGGGGGCAATTCAACAGAATGCTTGGATAATTTCAGGGGATTTTAGTCACACTTGGATACATTGACATGGGCCACACTTGCAAAACCCTAGCAATAATATGTCTTGGGGCACGTGACAAATTGCATTCTTTTTGCTTCAGCTTCTTTCTCCTGTGTCAGATTCTTGTTGACTTATCCCACTGGTGCACCCCTACCAATTAATTAAAAAAAGGAAAGAGTTCCAATTTGGCATGCAGTTTATTATTATTATCTGTGACTCCCTTTATAAATTAAGTGGGAACAGAGTTGTACTTCCGAACTATGGTTTTTGTGTTTACTTCATAAAAAGATTAGCCGCTTTGCACACACTTAAAAAATGTATGCGAGCTACCATTCTTCTGACAAATTAATCATATAATAAGTTATGATTTGAGAAATGCATGCACTTTTCAAAAGTAATAGATATGCAAAACATGCAGGAGCACATTAACATGAGCCAGTTATGCACCTCACCTAAAGGAGTGCAAAAAAGGGACAATTCACCACATCTGCATACTTAAGCACTAAAATGAAAATTAACTCCATGGCGTCCAGTGCCCTCTAATGCAGCCCCAGGAGGAAGAAAGGCCGGTTGTCATGCATTCCTGACTAACCCACATAGGAATCATTCTCCCATCCTTTCTCTCTCTCTCTCTCTCTCTCTAGAGAGAGAGAGAGAGACAGAGAGATCACGATAATACTTAAGTCAATAGCTGAAGATCTAGGGGGCATACTTACAGGCCTCTATCGCCACCACAACTTCACTTTTCAGGATATTGTGGTGGTGATAGGGTCAGCGTTAAGCCACTTAACATGGCTTAACGCTGCCATGTAAATAAGGCACCCTTTCACGCTATACTTAGCGTGAAAGGGGAGGGCAATGGGTGTTGCTGTGGGCGTTTCACCGCAACACCCATTGATTTTGACGCTGCCCCATATTTACAAGGATGGCGCTGGTAAAACGAAGAGAAATGTTTAATTTCTCCAGCTCTTGTTGTTTCCATGTGTGCTGCGTAGTGCAGCACACAAGAAAACAGCAAAACGCCAATGATTGTTTATGTGCAGAAAGGTGTTCCTTCCTGCACATGAACAATAATTTTAAAAAAACTTTAGTTTTGCAACTTCTATGTGTGCTGCATTGAGCAGCACACATAGAAGTTACAAAACACCATTTAAGATTGTTTTGGTGCAGGAAGGGACACCTTCCTGCACATAAACAATCTTCCCCTGCAACGCAGACGCATGCGTTGGTTCTAGGCAGCTAAATTTAGTGCCAGCACAGGGGGAAACGCAGGGGTGCACCATATTCTTGTAAATATGGTGCAGCCCTGCATTTCTAAAGTGACGGAGCGTGTTGTTAGCCTTCTTGGCTTGATGACACGCTTCCCCACTTTACTAGTAAATATGCCCCAAAGTATCTAACATTACTGAAGCATCCAATCAACTCATCTGCGTTTAGCATATAATGTGAGATTTTACTTTTTTATATCTAATAAAGGACCTGTATTTTTCATGTGTCACCTGATACGGCATTGTAGATCGTTTACCAACACTGATTCAAACTTAGTCTAAATCGAGCTGGACTCAGTGCTTTAAATGGAAATACAGAAGTGCTGGTACTCTCTATACTGAGTGCCCATATGTGCGTGGGAATTGCCGGCACTCCCATTAAATGTATTGCAGCAGGTACTCTCCCTATCAAAATAAATTGGTACAGGTACTCAGTACTGGACACTGCACTCCTGGACTGGTTAGGTTCTTTCCAGAGTAGCGCATTGTTCCAACAAACAAATGGCCTGATGAATTATGAAACAAGTCACAAAAAGCGGACTCAAATTCTGTACCAATTTCTTGCGGCCTACCTGTGATTTTGTGATTAGACCTATGTCCTATGTATTATGAAGTTACATAGCAAAATCTCCAGTCACAGGAGGGTCACAGAACAAACTGCCTAATGGATATTAATTAAACAGTAGTTATTTGCACCCCCCCGTGAATGACTACAAACACAGGATGGTGGCCTGCAAGGAACAGCATTGTGGCTTCCTTAAAGAAGCCGATGCTGCTTTAAAAAAAAAAGTTCCCTTTGGGAAAATAGGGAACCAGGCAGTGGACCCAGAGGACACCCTCCCCCCTTGCGAATCAGTTACCAACTCTTTCAATGTGTTGAAAACTGGTCAATGGTGTATGATCACAATAGATAGCACTGCGGCTCAAAATGTGGAAGGAATGTCACTTTCATGCCCCTTTTCAGTATACTGATAATCTCAATGGGGTAACCCAGTAATGAGCAGAACCTGGGGATAGGTACAGTATAGGAACAGTGGTTCTGCCACCTTACAGCTTATCTTTTATGTCCCCCTTCAGGTGGGACTGTCAGCATATGATTAAACCGCACGATACTGAAAATAAATGACAATTTAAATTGAAAAAATTATTTTGTATTTGAAGAAAGTATTTAATAAATTAGAGATAATAACCCAGCGACATTATTCAACATACACAACGAATACACTTGAATATTTAGAGTAGTGACATATAAAGGTGACAGATTGTGACTATACACATCACGGTACTACACAATTTTTACAAAAAACACAAAAACATGAAACATCAATTTTCCTTGATTATGTTATACTACTAGCAACTCAAAGCACCCTAGCAAGACCTCTTCTATTGTATGGGTCTTGTTGGGCAAAAATGCAAGATCAGGAATGTCGGCGTTTCGGCCGCTAGTTACGTGTGCGTGTCAATAACATCACTGTGGAGTCTACTTCAGGACAAATAAACTGTTGTGTATGCCCTTCAAAAATAAATCAAGAAGCGCAATGGATGTCAATTAGCCCAGAAAGATTCCAAATGTACCAGAGGTATCTTGATCCTGCTGTGTCAATAACTTTCAAGGAATCAAATAAAGTTTCCAAATAGATTCTCCTGTATTCAGGGGCACTCAGGCTTCCCGTGAATCTCCGGCGTTCCACGCTCGGAGAATAGTAGGGGCTATTACTCCTACAATATAAATCACACGACCACACAGACCTGGTCCAACCCAAGGTCTGAATATACCCAACTTAAAAGGTTATGAGTTTCAATTTTCCGGCATGACTGCTCGGAGTTTAGGCAGAGAGCTTTCAGTATACATCATAAAACCTATTTTGCAAGTAATAATCGCTTTTTTGACTCCAAAACTCTCCCAATGTGCCTCATTTGTTTGTGATGTCATGGCTATTTACTGATATACTGTCACAACTAGGGGGCATATTTACAAGCCCCTATCGCCACAGGAACGTCACTTTTAGTGATGTTCCTGTGGCGCTATAGGCTTCGCCTTATTTACAAGGCCTTGTAAATAAGGCCTCCTTTCAAGCTATACTTAGCGTGAAAGGGGGGCAATGGGTGTTGCGGTGGGCGTTCTACTGCAACACCCATTGATTTTGATGCTGCCCCATATTTATAAGGGCAGCGTAAATATGGGGCAGCGTCAAAGTTAAGACCAGGGAAAACCTGGTCTTAAACAGGCGCAACGAGGAGAAATGTTTAATTTCTCCTTGTTTTTGCTGTTTCTATGTGTGCTGCATTGTGCAGCACACTTAGAAACAGCAAAAGGCCATTGATTGTTTATGTGCAGGAAGGTGAGCCTTCCTGCACATAAACAATCAAGTTAAAAAAATGACGTTTTGCAACTTCTATGCGTGCTGCATTGTTCCCTTGTGCTCACGCAAAATGTTTGCCTCGAATGGCATGTAATTAGAGACCTGGCCTAGTAGCGTAATTTCGGGGATTTGGTGTAACAGACATAATGCAAAATTACCCAAGATTACACCAGTGCAATGGAAATGCCACCTGGGACTGCTCACCACCTTCTCACAATATTATAAATTCCATTAGCTTGTAGCATCTTTGGCTTTATTTAGAGGACACTGGGCCACCACCAGCATGCCAGATTTAGCAATCAAACCCACCTAACTGGGATCTTATTGCTGAAAGTGCAGCCAATTAACTTTTGGCAAAACTGAATGCTGAGTGGGCTGCCATGTTGTTGTGGCCCACTAAGTTTTTTTTTTGCTTTGCAAAACCAAACAATCAAGGGGGCAGGGGTGTTGTTTCTGATAAATGGATGTCCTTGACATGCAGTTTTGTCTCAGGGCACTTTTTAGGTCAAGCCTGGGCAGCGCATGCGCTGCTCTGCGGGGCATGCTGTATTCCAGTATGTACTTGAAGCTCCGCCCACTCTCCGCCCATATTTTTCATTGGCTTGTGTCATTGTTCTTTGTAAATTCTGGCTTCTGAATCATTATTAGGCTTGTTAGTCCCTCCTTGGTACTGCCTTGTCTTCATTTGTAACCTCCCATGAGGACTGACCCTTTTACTTCTGTTGTTACACAGTCTGTCTTATTTAGTCTGTAAGCACAATTTTTTTAATCAGTTTCTCCTACTTACAGGTTCGACATGCTTTCCTGCAACATTCAGCGCGCCATGCGTGCTTTCACTTTCCAAGCAGCCCCGGACAATGGCGGCTGCTTCTTTGAAATGGAATAGGTCTCGCATATACAAGAGTTTGAGCTTTTGGCATTGTAAATGACAATGACTTTTATTTATGTGCTAATTATCAAAACAGATAAATAAAAGTCATTGTCATTTACAGTGCCAATAGCTTAAACTCTCACAAATGCGAGACCTATTGCAGTGCAAATGCTTGTTCTCTTTTCCTAGCAGGGTGCGCTGTGTCTTGCAAGCCAATCCGGAGCAGGATAAATCAGTCGCAGACACCACTACTAAACAGTGTGGTGTATCCGCCACTGTAAACTATTGACTCTGTGCGGGGAAGCCCATCTGGTCAAGGGTTACCAGCGATAGAGTTAGTTGAGATTTTGCAATCAGAAACCCAGATATTGCCCACCACTAAATAGGGTGAAGAACTTCTGGTCTGGCTTAGAGAGATACTCCCCAATGTATGTCAGACCTCCCAGTCCTCCAAGCCGAAGTGACACCACTAGTCTTTTCATGACATTGTTTGTAAATCAATTTGAAAGTTCAAATGCATGAATTCCTAAGTTTCAATCAGTTAATGAGATGCATGGATCTTTAGAAGGAAGGGGTTTGTGAAGGCAAAAGGTTGGCTCCTTTAGTGAAAAGAATGTCACATGTTCAGGAACTGGAATAAGAATCGGAGAATAATGACGCAGAGAAAGGCACATGCTTAAAAAGCAGCCCAAAAGCAGACAGTTATTGGACTATCTTTCTGAGCACGTAAGAAGTACATATTAAGCAGTACTATATTGGTAGAAATCACTTGAGACAAGAAAGCAGCTGGTAGAACATGAATGAGAAAATGATATGCTACGATTTCTACTACCCCCTGTGGCTACTCGATCCCATGAGTACCATGTACTGTATATAATAGGGGCCCATGGGGGCTATGGTGTGCCGCATCATTAACTTACACATCCATCGCATGTTCCCACCACATTCCGAGACTTGTCTACAGCCCCCCGTTGCTGCCAAGATGGTCATCTCTGCTGCTAAATAAAGCAGGATTCAGGGAAGTTCCAAGCCATTGACCCTTCTGGCAAAACGTTCATTGGCATGAGTCCATAGCTAAACATTCAAGATTCACTTCCCCATCTAGAGATCATTTCGTGGTCCCGCGCGATTGAATGCGCTGGCTCCTGTAGCAACAATGAGTCTGCTCCTGGTGCACATTGTATCCATGCTCAGCAGGGCGCACGCCTCCATCTCAGCGGGCGAGCTCAACCTTTTCACATGTTTAAAATCAGATTCAGCTGCATCTCAGCTACTGTAGGTCTTAATGATCAAATCTGGGCACAGCTGGCCCATGAATCATCTCTGTTGTCAGGTACTCTATGCTTTTGACTACCAAACCCTAGATGTGTGTTCATGTGGCCTGAGTTTTTTCCTCCCAAGTCTCTAGTGCATCTAGCCTCTGTGTCCCTTTACCCCCTCTGTCGTCTCCTCCATGGGTTCTTGGTGCCTCGCTGTTTTGTTGGCTCCACTGCCTCCATTTGTGGAGCAAATGATGTTCTCTTATTGACATCCATACCTCTCACACTACAGCACTGTCCTTGTCTTTCATTTAAAGGCTATATTGTAACACTGGTGCACATGATTGACACAAAGGGGGTTAGTTGCTCAGGTTTTGAGCTTGCGCTTGCATGGTGCACAACTGCGTTAATCACTTAATTGATTTTCTTACTATTATAAGAGCCCGTTGACATGGTACAAAATTGCGGAGCACCCAGTAAGTGCCTGTGCAAACTGTAGAAAGAAACCCTCACGGTTTTCTGGAGTGAGGGATAGAGGGTTTTGAAGCCTGGACTCTGACGACAAAAAAAGCCTAAATTAGTGCTTATGACAAATCTACCCCTTTGTATGCAACCAAACTTTCCTGGGTGCTTTCATGACACATCCTGTCCCTTTTTGCGAAGAGTATACAATTATATCCTGTTTGAACCATGCTCAAATGTGTTTGACTATGACAAGCAGTATCCTCCGGTACCCAAGTGTGCCCAGCTTAATCTTGCAAGTTGAAATTGGCTCAAGCCCACATATTACCAACCAGGCAAAGTTTCCTGTAATAGTAATGTCACCATCAGAGCCAGGATGCTAAGACATTGGAAATGATGGCGCTTTACTAACGTAGCGCAGCACAGCATAACAAAGCTTTATGGTGTGTTGCAATCTCCAGTTGTGTGAAACCATCCTAAACTGTGACAAACTAGACAAAGCTATTCCAAGCAATATTCACCTGTCTCCAAACCCTCCCAGCCATTTCCATCAACGTTCCACAGAAAGTGTTCTTTTCAAGCCCTGGCTAAATAAGCTCAACTCAGCAATCTCTGCCGCCGCAAACTCCAATACTTGATCTGGGATGCCAAAGTCACCACCATAGGTAGCTGGGACATTCACTGGCTCTAGCAGTAAAGATATCCTCAGACACAAAAAGCTGCTGAATAACAGTAGGCTTCACAAATTAAGTTAAAGAGAAAGATGCAAGATTTCTCAGTCTACACACTCAGTTCAGAACAAGCTTGGATATCTTTAAATTCAGAAAAGAACTTGAGAGTCACTTCTTTAAGGAGAACCTTCCACTTTTTCCCCTGGGCTTTATTTAACCTGGGTCCAAAGCTACTGTCTTCTGGAGATCTGGAAGAGGGGCAAAGTGCCTCTCTCATACCCCTCCTCAGTGAGAGTGCACCTGTTTTACCCATCCTAATCCCTCATTTGCTGCTAAACCTTGCCTTCCCACTTGTACATTGCTCTGTTGGTCCTCTAGCTAGGCTTGCACTATATAAAAACACAATATCACACAATACACTACGCAGTGCAGTGCAATAAAGCCATACCCAACTATTTAATGTCAAATTGAACAATTTATGTTGTGTTCAGTCATGAAGAATTACATCCAACCAAAGTAAAATGGAAATGGTAGTTGGTTTTAAAGTACTAGATTGTACCCAAACTATACATACACAAGCGAACCCAATGCATTTATTGATGATCTAATGCATTCAATTGAAGATATATATATATGAATGATATACATAGAAACCCCATGCCACGTATAGTTCCCTGGCTTTGTGATTCCAGATCCACTTATCAGAAGGTATCAGTACTAACCATCATCTGCTTAGTCATAAAATGGTGTACGAGTCAAATGAGAACGCCTTGTCCTCCTGAGATTCTGACCAGAACTATATGAACTATGCTCAGATATGGATTCAAAGGGATTGGTTCATGAATGCAATAGATGAATAGTGGGACACAAAATATGGGTGCTGTTGGTACCTGCCTCAGTAGAGGAGCATGATAATGATATTACAGTGATTTTTATTATGAAATGGCCTCATCCTTCTTTCTTGTCTGAGGTCTTGACTTCATTAAACAATAACTAGCCTTGATTGACTAAACTGCACTACTTGTTGCTAAATCATGACAGAGATGCAGGGCTTTTTCGGCTACAAACAATTGGGAACCTAAGAAAAATAAAATGCAAATTGCTGTAATCTATTCCAATAGGCTGCATTTTCATTGTGTCATAGACTTAGAGATTCACATCTAAGCACCTTTGTCATCAAAATTGGGTCCTGTCAGAAAAAAAATTGCTTGAATACTAGTCTGACCTTAAATCCTGGTAGATCTGCAATATATTGTTCGCTCTTATTACAATTAAACACTGGGAGACCATATCTTTGGAAGGTTTATCTCGAATAAGTATTTCCCTCATCAAACCTTGAACAGATTTTGTCTATTTAACCACTAAGTGCAACTAGTGGAAAATGATGTGTATTGACTTCATTGGTCATTCAGGACACATCAAACTAGAGCAGACAATGGGACAGTCTCCGTGGGCATCCAGTAAACATGTAGGATATGGCTTGCAGGATATCAAAATATAAAGTAGAAAAAAAAATGGATCGCAATTGGAGTACTAAGATTAATGTTCAGCTCTAGTCATATTAACTCTGGATGTGATGATTTGTGGAAACAAAATGCTCATCTTCAAGGACTACCCTCAATGAACGTGTATCTCATTTATCAGACCTTACCCAAATTTGGGTCTAGTAAATCAGATGTGGAATCACCTTAGTTTATGGTTCTGTCTTGGGAAAAATGACAACATCTCTCCTGAAAATTTGTAATAAAAATGAGATAGTGCATTTGTGATACCTAGTGCAAGTTTGTGGTGGCAAACTATCACTAAGTTATTAGTCAAGTAGGTGTTGTTGCACACCCACAACAAGTTATATATTGTTTCCAAGCTCTGAGATGCTAAACTCACAAAGATGTGACCTTGATCTGATTGTAAAACACTTTGCTGCCTCAAGTGGTAACTGGAATCGTTGGCACTCAACCATTCACTTAATTAGATATAGGTAATTGAAGCACTTCACAGAGTTGAGTTATCAATTAGGGCTTTATTTAGAGTAAGGCGGATGTGATACTCTGTCGGGACCATGGTGAATATCCCATCCGCTGTATTATTAGTACGTAGCGATACCAAAGGGGATGATGGACGGAGCATTAGAGCAAATCAAACACTCACCCCCAGTCAACTGATCTGGGTTTAATCCATCATCATTCTTTAGCTCACTCCACCACCCCCCAGTTCAGACATGGCCTAATGCAAATCAGTCTGACCCTGTGCCTCATGGGAACAGTCCAGCCCGAACTGCCAAGCCATGTCTTCCCTGGACCGGAAACAAGCATCCTGGGACCGGTTTCTGGCTATTCAGCCGTCATCAGCCAGGCTAGTTTGAATCCAGTGGCAAAGTGAGCAAGGGACCCACGTCTGGGCATACCCTGCCAACTTAGGGCGAACAAAGCGATACCAAAGGGGATGATGGACGGAGCATTAGAGCAAATCAAACACTCACCCCCAGTCAACTGATCTGGGTTTAATCCATCATCATTCTTTAGCTCACTCCACCACCCCAGTTCAGACATGGCCATAATGCAAATCAGTCTGACCCTGTGCCTCATGGGAACAGTCCAGCCCGAACTGCCAAGCCATGTCTTCCCTGGACCGGAAACAAGCATCCTGGGACCGGTTTCTGGCTATTCAGCCGTCATCAGCCAGGCTAGTTTGAATCCAGTGGCAAAGTGAGCAAGGGACCCACGTCTGGGCATACCCTGCCAACTTAGGGCGAACAAAGCGATACCAAAGGGGATGATGGACGGAGCATTAGAGCAAATCAAACACTCACCCCCAGTCAACTGATCTGGGTTTAATCCATCATCATTCTTTAGCTCACTCCACCACCCCAGTTCAGACATGGCCATAATGCAAATCAGTCTGACCCTGTGCCTCATGGGAACAGTCCAGCCCGAACTGCCAAGCCATGTCTTCCCTGGACCGGAAACAAGCATCCTGGGACCGGTTTCTGGCTATTCAGCCGTCATCAGCCAGGCTAGTTTGAATCCAGTGGCAAAGTGAGCAAGGGACCCACGTCTGGGCATACCCTGCCAACTTAGGGCGAACAAAGCGATACCAAAGGGGATGATGGACGGAGCATTAGAGCAAATCAAACACTCACCCCCAGTCAACTGATCTGGGTTTAATCCATCATCATTCTTTAGCTCACTCCACCACCCCAGTTCAGACATGGCCATAATGCAAATCAGTCTGACCCTGTGCCTCATGGGAACAGTCCAGCCCGAACTGCCAAGCCATGTCTTCCCTGGACCGGAAACAAGCATCCTGGGACCGGTTTCTGGCTATTCAGCCGTCATCAGCCAGGCTAGCTTGAATCCAGTGGCAAAGTGAGCAAGGGACCCACGTCTGGGCATACCCTGCCAACTTAGGGCGAACAAAGCGATACCAAAGGGGATGATGGACGGAGCATTAGAGCAAATCAAACACTCACCCCCAGTCAACTGATCTGGGTTTAATCCATCATCATTCTTTAGCTCACTCCACCACCCCAGTTCAGACATGGCCATAATGCAAATCAGTCTGACCCTGTGCCTCATGGGAACAGTCCAGCCCGAACTGCCAAGCCATGTCTTCCCTGGACCGGAAACAAGCATCCTGGGACCGGTTTCTGGCTATTCAGCCGTCATCAGCCAGGCTAGCTTGAATCCAGTGGCAAAGTGAGCAAGGGACCCACGTCTGGGCATACCCTGCCAACTTAGGGCGAACAAAGCGATACCAAAGGGGATGATGGACGGAGCATTAGAGCAAATCAAACACTCACCCCCAGTCAACTGATCTGGGTTTAATCCATCATCATTCTTTAGCTCACTCCACCACCCCAGTTCAGACATGGCCATATGCAAATCAGTCTGACCCTGTGCCTCATGGGAACAGTCCAGCCCGAACTGCCAAGCCATGTCTTCCCTGGACCGGAAACAAGCATCCTGGGACCGGTTTCTGGCTATTCAGCCGTCATCAGCCAGGCTAGCTTGAATCCAGTGGCAAAGTGAGCAAGGGACCCACGTCTGGGCATACCCTGCCAACTTAGGGCGAACAAAGCGATACCAAAGGGGATGATGGACGGAGCATTAGAGCAAATCAAACACTCACCCCCAGTCAACTGATCTGGGTTTAATCCATCATCATTCTTTAGCTCACTCCACCACCCCAGTTCAGACATGGCCTATATGCAAATCAGTCTGACCCTGTGCCTCATGGGAACAGTCCAGCCCGAACTGCCAAGCCATGTCTTCCCTGGACCGGAAACAAGCATCCTGGGACCGGTTTCTGGCTATTCAGCCGTCATCAGCCAGGCTAGCTTGAATCCAGTGGCAAAGTGAGCAAGGGACCCACGTCTGGGCATACCCTGCCAACTTAGGGCGAACAAAGCGATACCAAAGGGGATGATGGACGGAGCATTAGAGCAAATCAAACACTCACCCCCAGTCAACTGATCTGGGTTTAATCCATCATCATTCTTTAGCTCACTCCACCACCCCAGTTCAGACATGGCCATATGCAAATCAGTCTGACCCTGTGCCTCATGGGAACAGTCCAGCCCGAACTGCCAAGCCATGTCTTCCCTGGACCGGAAACAAGCATCCTGGGACCGGTTTCTGGCTATTCAGCCGTCATCAGCCAGGCTAGCTTGAATCCAGTGGCAAAGTGAGCAAGGGACCCACGTCTGGGCATACCCTGCCAACTTAGGGCGAACAAAGCGATACCAAAGGGGATGATGGACGGAGCATTAGAGCAAATCAAACACTCACCCCCAGTCAACTGATCTGGGTTTAATCCATCATCATTCTTTAGCTCACTCCACCACCCCAGTTCAGACATGGCCTATATGCAAATCAGTCTGACCCTGTGCCTCATGGGAACAGTCCAGCCCGAACTGCCAAGCCATGTCTTCCCTGGACCGGAAACAAGCATCCTGGGACCGGTTTCTGGCTATTCAGCCGTCATCAGCCAGGCTAGCTTGAATCCAGTGGCAAAGTGAGCAAGGGACCCACGTCTGGGCATACCCTGCCAACTTAGGGCGAACAAAGCGATACCAAAGGGGATGATGGACGGAGCATTAGAGCAAATCAAACACTCACCCCCAGTCAACTGATCTGGGTTTAATCCATCATCATTCTTTAGCTCACTCCACCACCCCAGTTCAGACATGGCCATATGCAAATCAGTCTGACCCTGTGCCTCATGGGAACAGTCCAGCCCGAACTGCCAAGCCATGTCTTCCCTGGACCGGAAACAAGCATCCTGGGACCGGTTTCTGGCTATTCAGCCGTCATCAGCCAGGCTAGCTTGAATCCAGTGGCAAAGTGAGCAAGGGACCCACGTCTGGGCATACCCTGCCAACTTAGGGCGAACAAAGCGATACCAAAGGGGATGATGGACGGAGCATTAGAGCAAATCAAACACTCACCCCCAGTCAACTGATCTGGGTTTAATCCATCATCATTCTTTAGCTCACTCCACCACCCCAGTTCAGACATGGCCATATGCAAATCAGTCTGACCCTGTGCCTCATGGGAACAGTCCAGCCCGAACTGCCAAGCCATGTCTTCCCTGGACCGGAAACAAGCATCCTGGGACCGGTTTCTGGCTATTCCAGCCGTCATCAGCCAGGCTAGCTTGAATCCAGTGGCAAAGTGAGCAAGGGACCCACGTCTGGGCATACCCTGCCAACTTAGGGCGAACAAAGCGATACCAAAGGGGATGATGGACGGAGCATTAGAGCAAATCAAACACTCACCCCCAGTCAACTGATCTGGGTTTAATCCATCATCATTCTTTAGCTCACTCCACCACCCCAGTTCAGACATGGCCTATATGCAAATCAGTCTGACCCTGTGCCTCATGGGAACAGTCCAGCCCGAACTGCCAAGCCATGTCTTCCCTGGACCGGAAACAAGCATCCTGGGACCGGTTTCTGGCTATTCAGCCGTCATCAGCCAGGCTAGCTTGAATCCAGTGGCAAAGTGAGCAAGGGACCCACGTCTGGGCATACCCTGCCAACTTAGGGCGAACAAAGCGATACCAAAGGGGATGATGGACGGAGCATTAGAGCAAATCAAACACTCACCCCCAGTCAACTGATCTGGGTTTAATCCATCATCATTCTTTAGCTCACTCCACCACCCCAGTTCAGACATGGCCATATGCAAATCAGTCTGACCCTGTGCCTCATGGGAACAGTCCAGCCCGAACTGCCAAGCCATGTCTTCCCTGGACCGGAAACAAGCATCCTGGGACCGGTTTCTGGCTATTCAGCCGTCATCAGCCAGGCTAGCTTGAATCCAGTGGCAAAGTGAGCAAGGGACCCACGTCTGGGCATACCCTGCCAACTTAGGGCGAACAAAGCGATACCAAAGGGGATGATGGACGGAGCATTAGAGCAAATCAAACACTCACCCCCAGTCAACTGATCTGGGTTTAATCCATCATCATTCTTTAGCTCACTCCACCACCCCAGTTCAGACATGGCCATATGCAAATCAGTCTGACCCTGTGCCTCATGGGAACAGTCCAGCCCGAACTGCCAAGCCATGTCTTCCCTGGACCGGAAACAAGCATCCTGGGACCGGTTTCTGGCTATTCAGCCGTCATCAGCCAGGCTAGCTTGAATCCAGTGGCAAAGTGAGCAAGGGACCCACGTCTGGGCATACCCTGCCAACTTAGGGCGAACAAAGCGATACCAAAGGGGATGATGGACGGAGCATTAGAGCAAATCAAACACTCACCCCCAGTCAACTGATCTGGGTTTAATCCATCATCATTCTTTAGCTCACTCCACCACCCCAGTTCAGACATGGCCATATGCAAATCAGTCTGACCCTGTGCCTCATGGGAACAGTCCAGCCCGAACTGCCAAGCCATGTCTTCCCTGGACCGGAAACAAGCATCCTGGGACCGGTTTCTGGCTATTCAGCCGTCATCAGCCAGGCTAGCTTGAATCCAGTGGCAAAGTGAGCAAGGGACCCACGTCTGGGCATACCCTGCCAACTTAGGGCGAACAAAGCGATACCAAAGGGGATGATGGACGGAGCATTAGAGCAAATCAAACACTCACCCCCAGTCAACTGATCTGGGTTTAATCCATCATCATTCTTTAGCTCACTCCACCACCCCAGTTCAGACATGGCCATATGCAAATCAGTCTGACCCTGTGCCTCATGGGAACAGTCCAGCCCGAACTGCCAAGCCATGTCTTCCCTGGACCGGAAACAAGCATCCTGGGACCGGTTTCTGGCTATTCAGCCGTCATCAGCCAGGCTAGCTTGAATCCAGTGGCAAAGTGAGCAAGGGACCCACGTCTGGGCATACCCTGCCAACTTAGGGCGAACAAAGCGATACCAAAGGGGATGATGGACGGAGCATTAGAGCAAATCAAACACTCACCCCCAGTCAACTGATCTGGGTTTAATCCATCATCATTCTTTAGCTCACTCCACCACCCCAGTTCAGACATGGCCATATGCAAATCAGTCTGACCCTGTGCCTCATGGGAACAGTCCAGCCCGAACTGCCAAGCCATGTCTTCCCTGGACCGGAAACAAGCATCCTGGGACCGGTTTCTGGCTATTCAGCCGTCATCAGCCAGGCTAGCTTGAATCCAGTGGCAAAGTGAGCAAGGGACCCACGTCTGGGCATACCCTGCCAACTTAGGGCGAACAAAGCGATACCAAAGGGGATGATGGACGGAGCATTAGAGCAAATCAAACACTCACCCCCAGTCAACTGATCTGGGTTTAATCCATCATCATTCTTTAGCTCACTCCACCACCCCAGTTCAGACATGGCCATATGCAAATCAGTCTGACCCTGTGCCTCATGGGAACAGTCCAGCCCGAACTGCCAAGCCATGTCTTCCCTGGACCGGAAACAAGCATCCTGGGACCGGTTTCTGGCTATTCAGCCGTCATCAGCCAGGCTAGCTTGAATCCAGTGGCAAAGTGAGCAAGGGACCCACGTCTGGGCATACCCTGCCAACTTAGGGCGAACAAAGCGATACCAAAGGGGATGATGGACGGAGCATTAGAGCAAATCAAACACTCACCCCCAGTCAACTGATCTGGGTTTAATCCATCATCATTCTTTAGCTCACTCCACCACCCCAGTTCAGACATGGCCATATGCAAATCAGTCTGACCCTGTGCCTCATGGGAACAGTCCAGCCCGAACTGCCAAGCCATGTCTTCCCTGGACCGGAAACAAGCATCCTGGGACCGGTTTCTGGCTATTCAGCCGTCATCAGCCAGGCTAGCTTGAATCCAGTGGCAAAGTGAGCAAGGGACCCACGTCTGGGCATACCCTGCCAACTTAGGGCGAACAAAGCGATACCAAAGGGGATGATGGACGGAGCATTAGAGCAAATCAAACACTCACCCCCAGTCAACTGATCTGGGTTTAATCCATCATCATTCTTTAGCTCACTCCACCACCCCAGTTCAGACATGGCCATATGCAAATCAGTCTGACCCTGTGCCTCATGGGAACAGTCCAGCCCGAACTGCCAAGCCATGTCTTCCCTGGACCGGAAACAAGCATCCTGGGACCGGTTTCTGGCTATTCAGCCGTCATCAGCCAGGCTAGCTTGAATCCAGTGGCAAAGTGAGCAAGGGACCCACGTCTGGGCATACCCTGCCAACTTAGGGCGAACAAAGCGATACCAAAGGGGATGATGGACGGAGCATTAGAGCAAATCAAACACTCACCCCCAGTCAACTGATCTGGGTTTAATCCATCATCATTCTTTAGCTCACTCCACCACCCCAGTTCAGACATGGCCATATGCAAATCAGTCTGACCCTGTGCCTCATGGGAACAGTCCAGCCCGAACTGCCAAGCCATGTCTTCCCTGGACCGGAAACAAGCATCCTGGGACCGGTTTCTGGCTATTCAGCCGTCATCAGCCAGGCTAGCTTGAATCCAGTGGCAAAGTGAGCAAGGGACCCACGTCTGGGCATACCCTGCCAACTTAGGGCGAACAAAGCGATACCAAAGGGGATGATGGACGGAGCATTAGAGCAAATCAAACACTCACCCCCAGTCAACTGATCTGGGTTTAATCCATCATCATTCTTTAGCTCACTCCACCACCCCAGTTCAGACATGGCCATATGCAAATCAGTCTGACCCTGTGCCTCATGGGAACAGTCCAGCCCGAACTGCCAAGCCATGTCTTCCCTGGACCGGAAACAAGCATCCTGGGACCGGTTTCTGGCTATTCAGCCGTCATCAGCCAGGCTAGCTTGAATCCAGTGGCAAAGTGAGCAAGGGACCCACGTCTGGGCATACCCTGCCAACTTAGGGCGAACAAGCGATACCAAAGGGGATGATGGACGGAGCATTAGAGCAAATCAAACACTCACCCCCAGTCAACTGATCTGGGTTTAATCCATCATCATTCTTTAGCTCACTCCACCACCCCAGTTCAGACATGGCCTATATGCAAATCAGTCTGACCCTGTGCCTCATGGGAACAGTCCAGCCCGAACTGCCAAGCCATGTCTTCCCTGGACCGGAAACAAGCATCCTGGGACCGGTTTCTGGCTATTCAGCCGTCATCAGCCAGGCTAGTTTGAATCCAGTGGCAAAGTGAGCAAGGGACCCACGTCTGGGCATACCCTGCCAACTTAGGGCGAACAAAGCGATACCAAAGGGGATGATGGACGGAGCATTAGAGCAAATCAAACACTCACCCTGTTGTATCGCTTTGTTCGCCTCTAAGTTGGCGGGGGTATGCCCAGACGTGGGTCCCTTGCTCACTTTGCCACTGGATTCAAGCAAGCCTGGCTGATGACGGCTGGAAAGCCAGAAACCGGTCCTAGGATGCTTGTTTCCGGTCCAGGGAACGACATGGCTTGGCAGTTCGGGCTGTACTGTTCCCATGAGGCACAGGGTCAGACTGATTTGCATATGGCCATGTCTGAACTGGGGTGGTGGAGTGAGCTAAAGAATGATGATGGATTAAACCCAGATCAGTTGACTGGGGGTGAGTGTTTGATTGGCTCAAACGTTCCGTCCATCATCCCTTTTGTATCGCTTTGTTCGCCCTAAGTTGGCGGGGGTATGCCCAGACGTGGGTCCCTTGCTCATTTTGCCACTGGATTCAAGCAAGCCTGGCTGATGACGGCTGGAAAGCCAGAAACCGGTCCTAGGATGCTTGTTTCCGGTCCAGGGAAGACATGGCTTGGCAGTTCGGGCTGTACTGTTCCCATGAGGCACAGGGTCAGACTGATTTGCATATGGCCATGTCTGAACTGGGGTGGTGGAGTGAGCTAAAGAATGATGATGGATTAAACCCAGATCAGTTGACTGGGGGTGAGTGTTTGATTGGCTCAAACGTTCCGTCCATCATCCCCTTTTGTATCGCTTTGTTCGCCCTAAGTTGGCGGGGGTATGCCCAGACGTGGGTCCCTTGCTCACTTTGCCACTGGATTCAAGCAAGCCTGGCTGATGACGGCTGGAAAGCCAGAAACCGGTCCTAGGATGCTTGTTTCCGGTCCAGGGAAGACATGGCTTGGCAGTTCGGGCTGTACTGTTCCCATGAGGCACAGGGTCAGACTGATTTGCATATGGCCATGTCTGAACTGGGGTGGTGGAGTGAGCTAAAGAATGATGATGGATTAAACCCAGATCAGTTGACTGGGGGTGAGTGTTTGATTGGCTCAAACGTTCCGTCCATCATCCCCTTTTGTATCGCTTGTTCGCCCTAAGTTGGCGGGGGTATGCCCAGACGTGGGTCCCTTGCTCACTTTGCCACTGGATTCAAGCAAGCCTGGCTGATGACGGCTGGAAAGCCAGAAACCGGTCCTAGGATGCTTGTTTCCGGTCCAGGGAAGACATGGCTTGGCAGTTCGGGCTGTACTGTTCCCATGAGGCACAGGGTCAGACTGATTTGCATATGGCCATGTCTGAACTGGGGTGGTGGAGTGAGCTAAAGAATGATGATGGATTAAACCCAGATCAGTTGACTGGGGGTGAGTGTTTGATTGGCTCAAACGTTCCGTCCATCATCCCCTTTTGTATCGCTTTGTTCGCCCTAAGTTGGCGGGGGTATGCCCAGACGTGGGTCCCTTGCTCACTTTGCCACTGGATTCAAGCAAGCCTGGCTGATGACGGCTGGAAAGCCAGAAACCGGTCCTAGGATGCTTGTTTCCGGTCCAGGGAAGACATGGCTTGGCAGTTCGGGCTGTACTGTTCCCATGAGGCACAGGGTCAGACTGATTTGCATATGGCCATGTCTGAACTGGGGTGGTGGAGTGAGCTAAAGAATGATGATGGATTAAACCCAGATCAGTTGACTGGGGGTGAGTGTTTGATTGGCTCAAACGTTCCGTCCATCATCCCCTTTTGTATCGCTTTGTTCGCCCTAAGTTGGCGGGGTATGCCCAGACGTGGGTCCCTTGCTCACTTTGCCACTGGATTCAAGCAAGCCTGGCTGATGACGGCTGGAAAGCCAGAAACCGGTCCTAGGATGCTTGTTTCCGGTCCAGGGAAGACATGGCTTGGCAGTTCGGGCTGTACTGTTCCCATGAGGCACAGGGTCAGACTGATTTGCATATGGCCATGTCTGAACTGGGGTGGTGGAGTGAGCTAAAGAATGATGATGGATTAAACCCAGATCAGTTGACTGGGGGTGAGTGTTTGATTGGCTCAAACGTTCCGTCCATCATCCCCTTTTGTATCGCTTTGTTCGCCCTAAGTTGGCGGGGGTATGCCCAGACGTGGGTCCCTTGCTCACTTTGCCACTGGATTCAAGCAAGCCTGGCTGATGACGGCTGGAATGCCAGAAACCGGTCCTAGGATGCTTGTTTCCGGTCCAGGGAAGACATGGCTTGGCAGTTCGGGCTGTACTGTTCCCATGAGGCACAGGGTCAGACTGATTTGCATATGGCCATGTCTGAACTGGGGTGGTGGAGTGAGCTAAAGAATGATGATGGATTAAACCCAGATCAGTTGACTGGGGGTGAGTGTTTGATTGGCTCAAACGTTCCGTCCATCATCCCCTTTGTATCGCTTTGTTCGCCCTAAGTTGGCGGGGGTATGCCCAGACGTGGGTCCCTTGCTCACTTTGCCACTGGATTCAAGCAAGCCTGGCTGATGACGGCTGGAAAGCCAGAAACCGGTCCTAGGATGCTTGTTTCCGGTCCAGGGAAGACATGGCTTGGCAGTTCGGGCTGTACTGTTCCCATGAGGCACAGGGTCAGACTGATTTGCATATGGCCATGTCTGAACTGGGGTGGTGGAGTGAGCTAAAGAATGATGATGGATTAAACCCAGATCAGTTGACTGGGGGTGAGTGTTTGATTGGCTCAAACGTTCCGTCCATCATCCCCTTTGTATCGCTTTGTTCGCCCTAAGTTGGCGGGGGTATGCCCAGACGTGGGTCCCTTGCTCACTTTGCCACTGGATTCAAGCAAGCCTGGCTGATGACGGCTGGAAAGCCAGAAACCGGTCCTAGGATGCTTGTTTCCGGTCCAGGGAAGACATGGCTTGGCAGTTCGGGCTGTACTGTTCCCATGAGGCACAGGGTCAGACTGATTTGCATATGGCCATGTCTGAACTGGGGTGGTGGAGTGAGCTAAAGAATGATGATGGATTAAACCCAGATCAGTTGACTGGGGGTGAGTGTTTGATTGGCTCAAACGTTCCGTCCATCATCCCCTTTTGTATCGCTTTGTTCGCCCTAAGTTGGCGGGGGTATGCTCAGACGTGGGTCCCTTGCTCACTTTGCCACTGGATTCAAGCAAGCCTGGCTGATGACGGCTGGAAAGCCAGAAACCGGTCCTAGGATGCTTGTTTCCGGTCCAGGGAAGACATGGCTTGGCAGTTCGGGCTGTACTGTTCCCATGAGGCACAGGGTCAGACTGATTTGCATATGGCCATGTCTGAACTGGGGTGGTGGAGTGAGCTAAAGAATGATGATGGATTAAACCCAGATCAGTTGACTGGGGGTGAGTGTTTGATTGGCTCAAACGTTCCGTCCATCATCCCCTTTTGTATCGCTTTGTTCGCCCTAAGTTGGCGGGGGTATGCCCAGACGTGGGTCCCTTGCTCACTTTGCCACTGGATTCAAGCAAGCCTGGCTGATGACGGCTGGAAAGCCAGAAACCGGTCCTAGGATGCTTGTTTCCGGTCCAGGGAAGACATGGCTTGGCAGTTCGGGCTGTACTGTTCCCATGAGGCACAGGGTCAGACTGATTTGCATATGGCCATGTCTGAACTGGGGTGGTGGAGTGAGCTAAAGAATGATGATGGATTAAACCCAGATCAGTTGACTGGGGGTGAGTGTTTGATTGGCTCAAACGTTCCGTCCATCATCCCCTTTTGTATCGCTTTGTTCGCCCTAAGTTGGCGGGGTATGCCCAGACGTGGGTCCCTTGCTCACTTTGCCACTGGATTCAAGCAAGCCTGGCTGATGACGGCTGGAATGCCAGAAACCGGTCCTAGGATGCTTGTTTCCGGTCCAGGGAAGACATGGCTTGGCAGTTCGGGCTGTACTGTTCCCATGAGGCACAGGGTCAGACTGATTTGCATATGGCCATGTCTGAACTGGGGTGGTGGAGTGAGCTAAAGAATGATGATGGATTAAACCCAGATCAGTTGACTGGGGGTGAGTGTTTGATTGGCTCAAGCGTTCCGTCCATCATCCCCTTTTGTATCGCTTTGTTCGCCCTAAGTTGGCGGGGTATGCCCAGACGTGGGTCCCTTGCTCACTTTGCCACTGGATTCAAGCAAGCCTGGCTGATGACGGCTGGAAAGCCAGAAACCGGTCCTAGGATGCTTGTTTCCGGTCCAGGGAAGACATGGCTTGGCAGTTCGGGCTGTACTGTTCCCATGAGGCACAGGGTCAGACTGATTTGCATATGGCCATGTCTGAACTGGGGTGGTGGAGTGAGCTAAAGAATGATGATGGATTAAACCCAGATCAGTTGACTGGGGGTGAGTGTTTGATTGGCTCAAACGTTCCGTCCATCATCCCTTTTGTATCGCTTTGTTCGCCCTAAGTTGGCGGGGTATGCCCAGACGTGGGTCCCTTGCTCACTTTGCCACTGGATTCAAGCAAGCCTGGCTGATGACGGCTGGAAAGCCAGAAACCGGTCCTAGGATGCTTGTTTCCGGTCCAGGGAAGACATGGCTTGGCAGTTCGGGCTGTACTGTTCCCATGAGGCACAGGGTCAGACTGATTTGCATATGGCCATGTCTGAACTGGGGTGGTGGAGTGAGCTAAAGAATGATGATGGATTAAACCCAGATCAGTTGACTGGGGGTGAGTGTTTGATTGGCTCAAACGTTCCGTCCATCATCCCTTTGTATCGCTTTGTTCGCCCTAAGTTGGCGGGGTATGCCCAGACGTGGGTCCCTTGCTCACTTTGCCACTGGATTCAAGCAAGCCTGGCTGATGACGGCTGGAATGCCAGAAACCGGTCCTAGGATGCTTGTTTCCGGTCCAGGGAAGACATGGCTTGGCAGTTCGGGCTGTACTGTTCCCATGAGGCACAGGGTCAGACTGATTTGCATATGGCCATGTCTGAACTGGGGTGGTGGAGTGAGCTAAAGAATGATGATGGATTAAACCCAGATCAGTTGACTGGGGGTGAGTGTTTGATTGGCTCAAACGTTCCGTCCATCATCCCCTTTTGTATCGCTTTGTTCGCCCTAAGTTGGCGGGGGTATGCCCAGACGTGGGTCCCTTGCTCACTTTGCCACTGGATTCAAGCAAGCCTGGCTGATGACGGCTGGAAAGCCAGAAACCGGTCCTAGGATGCTTGTTTCCGGTCCAGGGAAGACATGGCTTGGCAGTTCGGGCTGTACTGTTCCCATGAGGCACAGGGTCAGACTGATTTGCATATGGCCATGTCTGAACTGGGGTGGTGGAGTGAGCTAAAGAATGATGATGGATTAAACCCAGATCAGTTGACTGGGGGTGAGTGTTTGATTGGCTCAAACGTTCCGTCCATCATCCCTTTGTATCGCTTTGTTCGCCCTAAGTTGGCGGGGGTATGCCCAGACGTGGGTCCCTTGCTCACTTTGCCACTGGATTCAAGCAAGCCTGGCTGATGACGGCTGGAAAGCCAGAAACCGGTCCTAGGATGCTTGTTTCCGGTCCAGGGAAGACATGGCTTGGCAGTTCGGGCTGTACTGTTCCCATGAGGCACAGGGTCAGACTGATTTGCATATGGCCATGTCTGAACTGGGGTGGTGGAGTGAGCTAAAGAATGATGATGGATTAAACCCAGATCAGTTGACTGGGGGTGAGTGTTTGATTGGCTCAAACGTTCCGTCCATCATCCCCTTTGTATCGCTTTGTTCGCCCTAAGTTGGCGGGGTATGCCCAGACGTGGGTCCCTTGCTCACTTTGCCACTGGATTCAAGCAAGCCTGGCTGATGACGGCTGGAATGCCAGAAACCGGTCCTAGGATGCTTGTTTCCGGTCCAGGGAAGACATGGCTTGGCAGTTCGGGCTGTACTGTTCCCATGAGGCACAGGGTCAGACTGATTTGCATATGGCCATGTCTGAACTGGGGTGGTGGAGTGAGCTAAAGAATGATGATGGATTAAACCCAGATCAGTTGACTGGGGGTGAGTGTTTGATTGGCTCAAACGTTCCGTCCATCATCCCCTTTGTATCGCTTTGTTCGCCCTAAGTTGGCGGGGTATGCCCAGACGTGGGTCCCTTGCTCACTTTGCCACTGGATTCAAGCAAGCCTGGCTGATGACGGCTGGAAAGCCAGAAACCGGTCCTAGGATGCTTGTTTCCGGTCCAGGGAAGACATGGCTTGGCAGTTCGGGCTGTACTGTTCCCATGAGGCACAGGGTCAGACTGATTTGCATATGGCCATGTCTGAACTGGGGTGGTGGAGTGAGCTAAAGAATGATGATGGATTAAACCCAGATCAGTTGACTGGGGGTGAGTGTTTGATTGGCTCAAACGTTCCGTCCATCATCCCCTTTTGTATCGCTTTGTTCGCCCTAAGTTGGCGGGGTATGCCCAGACGTGGGTCCCTTGCTCACTTTGCCACTGGATTCAAGCAAGCCTGGCTGATGACGGCTGGAAAGCCAGAAACCGGTCCTAGGATGCTTGTTTCCGGTCCAGGGAAGACATGGCTTGGCAGTTCGGGCTGTACTGTTCCCATGAGGCACAGGGTCAGACTGATTTGCATATGGCCATGTCTGAACTGGGGTGGTGGAGTGAGCTAAAGAATGATGATGGATTAAACCCAGATCAGTTGACTGGGGGTGAGTGTTTGATTGGCTCAAACGTTCCGTCCATCATCCCCTTTTGTATCGCTTTGTTCGCCCTAAGTTGGCGGGGTATGCCCAGACGTGGGTCCCTTGCTCACTTTGCCACTGGATTCAAGCAAGCCTGGCTGATGACGGCTGGAAAGCCAGAAACCGGTCCTAGGATGCTTGTTTCCGGTCCAGGGAAGACATGGCTTGGCAGTTCGGGCTGTACTGTTCCCATGAGGCACAGGGTCAGACTGATTTGCATATGGCCATGTCTGAACTGGGGTGGTGGAGTGAGCTAAA
Source organism: Calotriton arnoldi (assembly GCA_963921515.1). Taxonomy (NCBI): domain Eukaryota; kingdom Metazoa; phylum Chordata; class Amphibia; order Caudata; family Salamandridae; genus Calotriton; species Calotriton arnoldi. Next base: position 1,629,296 of record CAWUFW010001596.1, read on the forward strand.
GAATGATGATGGATTAAACCCAGATCAGTTGACTGGGGGTGAGTGTTTGATTGGCTCAAACGTTCCGTCCATCATCCCTTTTGTATCGCTTTGTTCGCCCTAAGTTGGCGGGGTATGCCCAGACGTGGGTCCCTTGCTCACTTTGCCACTGGATTCAAGCAAGCCTGGCTGATGACGGCTGGAAAGCCAGAAACCGGTCCTAGGATGCTTGTTTCCGGTCCAGGGAAGACATGGCTTGGCAGTTCGGGCTGTACTGTTCCCATGAGGCACAGGGTCAGACTGATTTGCATATGGCCATGTCTGAACTGGGGTGGTGGAGTGAGCTAAAGAATGATGATGGATTAAACCCAGATCAGTTGACTGGGGGTGAGTGTTTGATTGGCTCAAGCGTTCCGTCCATCATCCCCTTTTGTATCGCTTTGTTCGCCCTAAGTTGGCGGGGGTATGCCCAGACGTGGGTCCCTTGCTCACTTTGCCACTGGATTCAAGCAAGCCTGGCTGATGACGGCTGGAAAGCCAGAAACCGGTCCTAGGATGCTTGTTTCCGGTCCAGGGAAGACATGGCTTGGCAGTTCGGGCTGTACTGTTCCCATGAGGCACAGGGTCAGACTGATTTGCATATGGCCATGTCTGAACTGGGGTGGTGGAGTGAGCTAAAGAATGATGATGGATTAAACCCAGATCAGTTGACTGGGGGTGAGTGTT